>JAWPHD010004047.1:0-198997 GCA_037043455.1 Cyrtodaria siliqua
TCATCAACAGCGACAGGCGGTTAACTGTCAGAGAAATATGTGATAAACTGAACTTGTCATATGGAACTGTCCATACAATCTTGAAGAAAAAGTTAAATATGAGAAAAGTGGCAGCACGTTGGATTCCAAAACTGTTAAATAGTGAACAAAAGAAAAGTCGAGTTGAAGCTGCTAGGAACTTTTTGCATCAATACCACACACTAGGAGAAGCATTCATCAACAGTATAGTGACAGTAGATGAAACATGGATACCGCTGTTCGACCCTGAAACAAAACAAGCTTCATGTGTTTGGAAAACACCAGCTTCTCCGTCGCCGCAGAAGGCAAAGGTCTGCCGGTCGCAGAAGAAGCAAATGTTTATCGTCTTCTACGACGTGGAAGGCGTTGTTCTGACACATGCAGTGCCCATTGGACAGACAATTAATTCAGCCTATTATAAAAAGGTTAGTAGTTTGAAATTTTAATCTTATTAAATATATTATTTATTGATAAAGAATTGTGATTTCATAGAACCCAGTTACATGTAGAAACTTTTTTTCTGTTTTCAGGTTCTTAGTCGACACTTCCTGAGAGCCATGCGTCGGAAACGCCCGGGGAAGTTGGACAATTTCATCCTGCACCATGACAATGCGCCACCTCACACATCGAAAGCGACCACAAGTCACATAGAACATTTAGGAATTAATATGTTAGATCATCCTCCCTATTCGCCGGACTTGTCACCAAATGACTTTTACCTTTTTCCGACATTGAAACGGGATTTGCGGGGCGTAAAAATGAATTCATTTTCAGAACTCCGTACGAAAGTGTTGAAAGTTCTGTACGAAATTCCTAAGGATGACTATTGTGATTCACTTTTCAACTGGGTATCCCGTTGGCAAAAGGAGAGTATTTTGAAAAGTTTTGAAAACATATGTGATTGTTCCCCCCCACGCCCCCCAAACCAACGCCCCCCCCCCCCCCCCAGTAGGGCATATTGGGTGTGATCGTCAGGTTGATAAACGTTCAACTCAGATTTATGTTAAATAGCGCTTAAATGACGTTGCCCCGCCTACGGGTTTCATAGGTCGGCAAAAATGTTCTAAAAAAATCATTTTTCAATATATTTGCACACAATTTCGTAGGTTTTCTCCTTATATATGTATTTACCACTATATAAAATATTTCTGGAAAAAAATGGGTAATAACAAAGTTATAAGCATTTTCTCGATATTTATTGATCAACCCTCGTATAGGGTCATTACACTAAAATAGACTAGAATATCGTTCTAACCGATGAATGCTCCCCGAAATGGATGCTTTGTTTTAATGAAGGTGTACAACAAAAAATCAACAATAAACCTATGTTATAACATGATATGAGTGGGTGCGTCCGTGCGTGCGTGCTAGTGTGTTTTTTTAGACGAAGTCAAACGCAACAGTATAATGTTGCCTACCAATTAAAAGAAGAATGGCAATTCATTACATTCTAGACAATAACATATTACTTAAGCTAAAGTTAGAGTAACGGTCCTTGTGCGATGCACTTCCGCTAGTGCTATTGGTAGTGTTCAAGTAATGCTATGACAAGAACTATAAGTATACATATACAAAGTTAATTACACTAATTTGAATGAATATAATGTTACGGTTAGTGTGTTCAGTACATTCTTGCATTAAGGTCTTATATTGTGTGAAGTTTCATTCCAGTCTCATTCGTAGTTTTCAGGTTGTTTTTTTAGATTTAATATTTTATTTCATCAATGTGTTGCATAATACAAATTATAACTAACATTATTGTACAGGGAGTTTTCAACTATATATGTGTCTTGTAATTTATAAAGATATATAATTTTGTTTTTAAAATGCATGTGTTAATATGATTATCATGTTATGTATATTGGCAGAAAAAAATATAGCAGTGCATTTAATGTGACACATTTAACTACTGATACAAGTTTCTCCGAAGGTAACACCTTCGGTAATCATATCCCTGTGATTTTCATCTTATGAACTAATTTATTAAAGTTGAGCATCAGCAGGTTGATACTAAAAGGAGATGGAATATGAGAGAGATATAGAGATCTGTAGCTTTTCCAATTCGTATCATTTTAAATATTCTGTTGGAGAAAGACTCTCCATTTTTTAACATGTTGTTCTAATATATCCTGTTTAAGCGCTATTTCTTGCTCGATTGCTATGTGTTTATACAGATATTGTTTAAAAAATATAAAAGGATCTGTGTTTTAACATTTGTTGACGAATATAAAATATTTTGCTGATAAAATTATATAGTTTGTTACAACTGTTGAATCAGTTAAACAAAATGATATTGTTTCTAAATTTAAAGTTAAATTAATGTTCACAGTTTTTAAGTATATCGTGAGATCTAGCCAGAACTTTTGCGCATGCATACACTCCCAAAATAAGTGGTTTAATGTTTCAATGTTCATATTGCAAAAATTACACAGTTTGGAGCCTGCCAACTTGTATTTCATCAACGTTTTATTTGTTGGGATAATTCGCATTAAATATTTATATTGAAAATTTCTTAGTTTGGAGTCTATTGTTGATATAAACGGATTTGTGTATATTTTATTCCAGTTAAGATCGGCTTTGCTTAACGTATTTTCCCATTTGTGTTGTTGTTTTGTTTTCTGTATTGTTTCTTTGTTTATTTGGAAGTTGTACAGAAACATGTTTGCCTTTTCTGAAGTAATTAATTTTTCTTCCGTTTTGTTTAATAAAGGTTCGGTATTAATTTGTTCAATTTTAAGACGATCTTTCCACTGTTTCGAAATAACTGAAATAAGTCGGTTATATTTGAGAAAATCTGTAACTGGTATGTCATAAAGTTCACTAAACATTACAAATGTATAGAAATCTCTTTTCCTGTAATCATATATTTGTTCTATGTATTTTATTCCTTTATTAAACCATGTATTATGAAACAGGGTTTTTCCTTCGATTTGTATTTGAGCATTATTCCAGATTATTTCTTTGCCAATGTTTAGTTTATTATCATTTTTTATTTTTATCCATGACGTTATTATTTGCTGTAAAAATATGTCTTTTTTGAATATGTTTATTACGTTTTTTTCATCTAAGTTACATTCGAAAATGTGTTTTCCGCCGTATTGTTCAAGTTTAGACAGGTAATAACGTTTCCACCAACCAGAATTATTGTCGTAAAATATTCTTTTGATCCAACTTGCTTTTAGGGATAAAATGAATTTATGGATATCAATCATTTTTAGACCACCGTTTTGATAACTTTGCGTAAGCACATTTCTTTTGATTTTATCGGGCTTTGAGTTCCAGATAAATTCGAACATAAGATTATTTATTTGTTTTAACTTTGCATTTGATGGAAAAGGCAATACAGTTAAGGGGTAAATTAATTTTGGGAGCGCAACAGTTTTAATCACTTTGATTTTCCCTATCAAACTGAGTTTTCTATGTTGCCAGCTTTTTAAGCAATTTTTAAATTCTTCTATCTTTGAATCATAGCATCGAGCATATGCATTGTCTCGGTGTAAAATTCTATTCCCAAAGTTTTTGCTTTTTCTGAGGTCCATAAAAATTGTTTATGTAAGAGGTATTTCAAATCCGTATTTTTTAATGACCCTGGTCTTAAAACGCTACGTTTTCCCATATTTAATTTCAAACCAGATATGTAACTAAAGTTGTCTAATAGTTTTACAAGTGTTTCAAATGAACGCTTTGAACCATCCGTTAAAAACGTTGCACCATCCGCAAAAAAAGGTATTTTTAAATTCCATACCCTGCATACCTTTAATATTATTATTGTTTAAAATTTCGTATGACAAAAGTTCGATACAAATAATAAATAAATAAAGAGATAAAGGACAACCTTGACGGACACCTCATTGAAATGGGAAAAAGTCTGTCATGTGACCATTATTTAAAACACAACTCTAAAATCAATATAAAATAGTTTTACCCTATCTAAAAGTGAGTCACCAAACTTGAAATGTTTTAATGATTTGAATATGAACTCATGATCAAGGCTATCAAATGCTTTTTCAAAATCTGCAAAAAATAGAAGAGCTGGAAGTTGATTGTCTTCTAGGTGATCTGGAATTTCACATAAAAGTCTAATATTTTCGCCGATATATCGTCCTTTTAAAAAACCTGTTTGAGAGCTATTATTATTTTATAAACACATTTTGTATTCAATTGGCTGTAGTTTTTGTTGCGAGCTTGTAGTCGACATGGGCGCCAGTTTCCTAAGTTTCCTAAGTGCATTGTGTCTTTGCCTGTTTTGGGGATGAGTGTTATTAAACTTTGTTTTTGCAGCTCAGTCATGTTTTGTATTTGATAAGAATAGTTAATTGAGGCTATATAGAAATGTTTTATATCATTCAAAATATCTTGTAGAACTCTGTTGTTATTCCGTCTGAACCTGGACGTTTTTGGTTTTGCATTTTTTTCAAGGCTAAACTACATTCATACTCTGTTAAAATACCGTCACATGTTTCTTTTTCTATTTCACTAAGTTTATTTATTGAATTATTAAAGAAACTGTGATTCTTGACAACGTTTCTTTTCATACAATTAACTATAATAATACTTCTTTTGAGCCTCTAAAATTTCCTGTTGAGTTTGAATTACTTTTCTGTTAACACTTAGTCTCGTAATAACTTTGGTTTTAGCTTTTTTCTTTTCTAAGTTTGAGAAGAATTTTGTGTTTTTTTCATTATATTCTACTTTGTCAGCTTTTGATCGTAACAAGATACCGTTTATCTTATTTTCAATGAGTTCATTTAGTTCGCGTCTATTAAGGTCTAGTTCTAATTTAGCAGTTTCAATAATTTGTATGTTAGAAGACTTTTGTAGTTTTCAGGTTATGCCCCCGACAACAATTATAAGTATAACCTTACAAAGAGAAATAAATATAATGCGAATGAAGATGGAGAAATTATTCTTACGTTCTGATTTCCTTTTATACGCTCTATAATCGTATCTAGATTCATTTTAGTCACATTGGTAATTTTCAAGTTATGCTCCGAACACAAAGTAGAGTAGAAATATACATTTACCAAGAGCAGTAAATCTAATGGTTCTTTACTGACTGAAGTTAATGTTATGATTCGTGCGCTCCGTACTTGTGTTATTGCCATCTATCATTGTGTGAAGTTTCACATCTTAATCCAAATAGTTGCTTTGAAGTTATGCTCCGGGCAATAATTATTACTAAATACTTACAAATGCCAATAATTATAATTTGAATCAAAATAGAGTTATAGTTTTTGCACGCTTTCTCTCATTTTCCGTTATCATTTTGTGAATTTACATTTTAGTTCCATTATTTGTCTTCAAGTTTTGATCCGGAAAATGGGTTTAAAACATTGTATTACAAAGTCCAATACGTATAACTGAAAGGAATACATAGTTATGTTTCTTTTGCACTGCACTTCCGCACATTGCCGTCTATTATTATTATTACTATTACATTACTTGAAGCTTCATGCTAGTCCCATTAGTGGTTAAATTTCAAGTCATGCTCCGGACAAGAATTATAAGTACAACATTTCAACGGCAATTACTTTAACTTAATATAAATTAAAATATAGTTATCATTCTTATGCACTGCACTTGATCTCTTGTCTCTAGTACTAGGGGACACTGTATTTCAGTCCCATTAGTAGTTTTATAGTTATGCTCCGGACAAGAATCCGGACGGACGGAAGGACGTATGGACTAAGGGTGACCGAACTTTATCAGGTAGCATAAAAGCAAAAAATTTGTTGTGATGCATTTCAAACACTTTGACATAAAATAACTGTTGCTTCTGTCGTACAAATTCACGTACTCGCCTTACTACCAAGGTGTCCTTTTACATAATCTAGAAGGACAGTTTGCTTGCTTGACCAAAAATAAGTAGTTCACCTGCTTAACATCTAAATCACGTGTTGTTCGGTCAACTGAGCAAACTGTCCGTCTAACGTTATGTAATGTGATGTAATGTAATGTAATGTAATGTAATGTAGTGTAATGTAATGCAATGAAATGTAAAATCATGTAATGTAATGTAATGTAATGTAATGTAATGTAATGTTATGTAATGTAATGTAAAGTAGTGTAATGTAATGCAATGCAATGTAAAATAATGTAATGTAATGTAATGTAATGTAATGTCGTGAAATTTAATGTAATGCAATGTAATGTAATACAATGTATTGTAATGTAATGTACTGTAAAGTACTGTAATGTAATGTAATGCAATAAAATGCAATGCAATGCAATGCAATGCAATGCAATGCAATGCAATGCAATGCAATGTAATGTAATGTAATGTAATGTAATGCAATGTAATGTAATGTAATGCAATGTAATGGTAAGGTAATGTAATGTAATGTAATACGTTGGTAGTAAGACTCGTACTGTATATATTACTTATACATTACTATACGTTATTTGTCTAAACTACTGACATCAAATAACGTTTTATTTCACACGGATAGGTCTTATATGAAAGTAATCATTCTGCAAATTTCTTCATGGTCTCCACAGCTACATTAGACCAATTTGTTATAAATGCTCCATTGTGTTCCTGCAGAATATCATGTAAACAGAAATTATAAGAATGGGTTAAATATCATTTTTCTCCGGAACCACAATGGGGTTAGTTTTCAAAGGTAGGATACAACAGCATGTAACTGACTTAGCCTGCATGCTATCCGTGTGTATTCATGTATTCTATCTTACGCATACATATGTATTGAGGAGTCCTTAAGCAATATACACATTTAATTTCCATAGCAAATCACATGTTTTATTAGTAGTACATATAGTAGCAATAATGATTGTATACTGACTTCCTTACACTCAAAGCACAACAGTATGAATCAGTATCCTTGTAACTGAAGACACTCACCGCTACAAGATGCTCCATCGCCAGCATATTCGCTATTACAAACACATGTACACTCATCAGCTTCTGAAAGCAATAGAAAAAGGGGCAGTTGGAATGGGTTTTATGATTTGACCCTAACCAAATTACAAAAGAAATGGTTTTAAGTACAAAAGAATAACTAAAGCATCGGATGTTAAAACTTTTGAAACTTGTGTATGATAATCATGTATATAAAAAAAATAGATTTGAAAAAAAAGTATACATTTTGCAATTTTGGGAGAACATTTGCCAAAACAAAAATCATAAAAAAACGCTGAATTTTGGAATATTTATAAAAATTTGATTTATATTTAAAACAAAACAGAAGTTGTTATATTGATTTCTTCTACTTTTGGGATGTTCTAACGTACAGAAAAAAAAATCCCATATGTTCAGAAATTAGGACATGCCGTTTTTCGGTGACCAAAAGTAAGCATACTTAATAATAAAAAAACAATTTCGAATGAACTAAATGTACTCATCTTGAACTTTTGGGAGAAATAAACCAAAAAAAGCCAAGTCTCTGGTTTTTCCTTAAATTATGAAAATGTATAATGCAATGTCAAACGATGATATATAATATCGAAATTAAAGGGACAAACGTCAATCTTGATTTGTGTAAAACTCGCGGCGTCCCGCTAATTTTTCTACATAACTTTAATTTTGAATTCTATGATATTGATTGGATTATTAGAATAGTTCAAAACAAATTGTTTCAGCATAATATTTATACATATTTCAATATATTTAAACCTGTGGTTACATAGCGAAGAAATGTCTAAATGATGCTAATTTTAATGTTTGATAAAATGTCCTTTTATATTAAAATTTCTGAAAACTGGAATATGTTTCAAAATAAGTTTTCTTGCAATAGGAGTTAACGTTCTTAAATTCTTCTCTTCCATAGATGTACAAGAAACGTGTTTGGAATAAACAAAATATATATTGATATTTGGGAGTGAAATTTACTAAAAATACAAAAACAAATTGTTAATTTTTGGAAAACTATACAACACAAAACAAAATTTTCAACTAAAGGTATCTTGAGCTACAGATAAATGTTACAAAGGATCATGCAGAGATAAAAAAAAATAATATCTGTGGTGAAAACTAATTTTCCCTTTGAAATAAAAGGCAGCGGTAGGGCTTTGCAGTTTTGCTTTATTATAATTATTCGTGTTAATGAGAAGTTACTGTAGTATTTGGGCTTTTTTTTCCATATGATTAGTAAACATGTCCCATTTGGGTTGAGAGCAATTCAGACATTAACGAGGTTTTAAAGAAAATCAGTCCAATAATAAGTATACAAGAAGATTAAAAAGTAGAACAGGAAATATAGCATTCAATGACCACAAACAACCAAATACAGGCAACAACAAAGTATAACAAAGACGAATAGAAACGAAGATATGACATCTCAAACATAAAAGAGTTTACAGGGCTAACGCCTTGGAAAGGTCAGTGGCAAAAGAGACCGCTGGATGTTTGAACCAGGTTTTAGGGTATACCAAACCTCACTCTCACACTGTTGTCATCCCAATAAAACGGAACAGTGTAATAAATAAAGATACACATCTGTTGTAATGCCCCAGTCACACCAACCACGAATGCCTGTACGAATCCACTACGGTGATTCGTAGTGATTCGTAGAACATTCCCGGCCTGGAGCATACCGGGAATGGCCACGACTTACTACGACCTACCACGACCTACTACGACCTACTACGAGGACACTAGGGTTTCAGTAAGGTTATCTCAAGGTTGAATCATGATTTAGTACGATATGTACACGAACTTGTACGGCCTATTACGATCTAGTAGTACGGTTTCATCGCGAATAAGGCCGAATTGACACGATTTACTACGAATCACTACGAAACCCTGCGAACCCACTAAGGATGCTTTACGGATGAAATAATCGTGGTGCTGACTCTGAGAGTTTTGGACATGTCCAAAACTCTCGAGGTGGGTCCACGGATACATACGAGTTACTACGAATAACCACGAATAACCCAGGATACAGTACGGATTCACTACGAATCCATCCGTAGTGGATTCGTACAGGCATTCGCGGTTGTGGTGACTGGGGAATAAGGGTAGGACACACTTGTTTTAATTTATTTGCATATCATTTTCAATCCCCTGCAGTCCTAGTACATTACCATACAGGGAAGTCCATGCGTTCTACTAGTTGAACCAATAACGAAGAAGAGTGCACACAAAACAAGTAATGAGACGCTGGAACAACAATTAAACGGTTTGATCTAGTCACCATTAATGTTAGCTAAACTGTGGACCTATTTAGGATGATGAGGTGACCCACTGGATAGCTCTTTTAACTCTGAATCTGGGTTCGAGTCTCAGTGGCACCACTTGGTGTTTCGGTGTGTCCTTTTGCAAAATATCAACCTTAGCCTCGTCCGTCGGATTGTGAACGTAAACCATGCGATCCTGTAAATCGGAGTCTTTCCTCCGAGCAGGTTAAAGAACCATACCAATATATTCTATAATGAGAGTCTGAAAGTGTTCCCGGATTCATATGTATACTTCCCCTCTCTATTGGGGTCGGAGTAGGGCCTCGAAATAACCTATATTTCAACCACATTCTTTCAGATTATGTCCGTCTCAGGATGCGCTGTGTTATTGCAATAGCGGTTTCTGCATGTGTTACTACTTTTTTTCAGTAGTCATGTCCCTCAAACTACTTTACTTCGTAATTCAGTTCATTTATTTTAGAGATATTTTTGCTGCTAAGAACTGAAGCCAATACGTTCAGATCCCTGTTAATATGTGCTTTTGTATTGCCGATGTGTTAACTATAAGTATTAAATGCTAACTGCTGCATATTAAAATGGTGTCTGCATAAGCTGCTTTGTGCAAAGAGTGTAATGTGGTTATGCCATTTATGACAACTCAGAATTAGACTTCAGAAAATCTATCTACTGTAACCAAAGACTAGCCGTTATGTCTCTACTCAAGTTGGCCCGTATTAATAACTACTTTCACTTTTTGCTTAAATTGTATAGCGACTCTGTGGTATAACCACATCATTGACTGTTAACTGTGATCATTAGTTCATCAATTAGGTGGTATCTTCTCATTCAACCATATGCATGTAGACCTAAATGTGACACCAGATGACAACACATTTCGAGAAGAGATTTATAAGCTGGCATATATAAATGCATCATAAATAATGAGTATGACTAATACGAATAATAAAAAACAAAACATGCTTGATGAAGTGGAAAGTAATATTCTTGTTTTCAGTGATTTTGTTTTTTGGTCCAAACAAAATGGCATTTCCATTGTCATTAATTTGGAACATTGTTCTGTAGCTGTGAAACTACTGTAACAACTTCTGTTTGTTTTATTTTAAGTATAAATACTTTTTTTTCATATTTCCTCTTTTCATAAATGTTATCAACGTTTATTCATGTTTGTTTTGTCGCATTCTCCCAAAAATGTTAACTAAGTTAAACCTGTTTATATTTTGTTTATCCAAAATATGTTTTTCATGTATATACTATTGTTTATTCCAAAAGATGTTTTTTTCATGTGCGGATTTTAATATTAAACAATATTGCGCTCATCTATAGAAAAATGGATGTTGGATTATTTGGACATTGTGGAGAACTAAACCAGGAAAGACTCAACATACATTTGAATTAAATGGACACATTACACTTTGGGTTAAAGTGTCATTTGGGAAGTTGTATTAAAGGGATATTTGGCAAGATCATTAGGACTTTATATTAAAATAGGATTTAAAAGGAATGCTGGATCTAGTTTATTTGAATTAAGTAGGTGAATAATATTTTTGAATAAATATAATGAATATATTTTAAAAAATTGTGTTGCTGGTTTTGTACTTCCTTTCTCATGCTTTTTTTTCTCACCTGCAATACAAAAAAAAACAGTATTTCCAAATCTATGATCCAAAATGTTGTGTTTGCAGATCCGGATATCGTTAACAAACAATTTCAGTTTGTTTTGTAATTACGTGTACATTTACTTTTTATCTCAAAATTATTTAAAAAATCATAGTTTTTGCATTTTTTGGTTGATTTTCCCAGAAAAAAAGATAATATGTATACTTTGTATTCCTTTCAAAAAAAAATTACGTATAAAAGACAACCGTCAGAAGCTTCATCTCTTAAATATTGCAATGACAACCATGTTTAAAACATATTCCAGTTTTCTGAAGTTTTGTCGATATTTTCAATTTGTTTAACCCCAAAAAAGCATTTCCTAGCCTCCGAACCTTTAGGGATTTCTTTCAGTTAGTCAGTACACATCGGCCATAACGAATACACTGAGTTTTTATATCTTTAAGTTACTAATTTTCCTTTTTTAAATATATTTTAGAATAGTAGTGTGATAGGTACTTTCTTTTGACAAATACTTTGTAAAATAGTTATTTTATTCTAATTGTTATATATTTTGAGAGTTACTTTCCCTTTATATGAAAACTTGCTATGTGCTGATAAAACATATAAGTAGTAAACATGAATCGAAGTCCGCTTAAAGATATAAAAATTCAACTTTAATATTAAACAGTTTTAAAAATTGCTTTGGCAAAAACATTTATATAGTGGTAATTCTAATAAAACATGATGTCAAAATAGTTTTAGTTCGCATATTTTAGAATTAGGAACAACAGAAGCTGCATTAATTCGAAGTACTCAACAATCAACACCATCCTATATCTTTGGACGGAGTAGATTTCAAATTTGAACATGTGTGATTTAGCTCATCGATTTAACTGAAATAGTTTTTAATTTAGAGCTTACTGGGGCATGTGAAATAAAACGGACGGTCAGCAAAGATTATCATTGATACAAGTTTGTCATTATAAGGATTCTTTTTCAATATTAGGTGTTTGCTTATGGGAGACGGCGGGGAGGGAGGGTGGGGTTGGTGGGTTTGGGAGGTTGTTTCTCTGCTTCTAAGCCTAAGATTCGTTATCGTACTTCAAACATGTATAGTGCAATACAATTAAAACTGAACAAATGACCTCGGACTAATTGCAAAGAAAATTGTTAACATTATTTGGATATTTACCATCTTTCAAATTTTGCAGGAGCGTGTTTGGTGAGATATGTTCAATGTTATAAAAGTTTGTTGTCGCAAATTTAGCAGTAGTATTCACATTCCGCAAGAGTGTGTGATGTAAGTTGTACCCAATACTATAGATTGTAATTGCCACAACATTAGTAGTAGTATCCACTATCGTTCACATTCGGCAGGAGTGTGTGATGTGAGATATGCTCAATGCTATAGAATGCGATTTCCACAACAGAAGTAGTAGCTTTACATGATCTTTGACGTCCCGCGGGAGTGTGTGATGTGATATATACTCAGTTTATAGAGTGTAATTGCCATAACAATAGTAGCAGTCTTCCACTAGCTCTCACATCATTCTGCCAGAGTGTGTTAATTTATCTCAAATACGAAATTTTAGAAAAATCATGAAAGTTTCTAGACATATTTTGTTCTTGTTTTAGTACCATTGTTTTAATCACGTTTGAATATACTGTAAATGTATTCTGTTTTGTTTGACGATCATATGTTAGACTGGCTAGTAGCCAAATATTTATACCTCTTGAAATAACGATATATTATTAAGCATAAATAAACCAAAGATTTTGAACGCAGAATATACGTTAAATAATGTATTTTTTAACATTGTTTCTTGAATAGCACGTTGAATTATCCCTCCCATTATAATCACTATGGAATACTACTATCAAGGTAAGAATGCATGTTGATGTATCGACTGAAATTAGGAGTAACGATGACAAATACAGTTACCCCGTGTGGTACTCGTCGGAATTGCGGCAACTAGTATTGCCACCGTTAATGCGGTAAAACTGATAACCGTTACTATTTAGGTATGTTTAATGCTAACTAAAACTACTTCTGCGCATTTCGTTTTAATTATAGTTCTTTTCATGCGATACCTCTGAATTTCCATTACTTTAATTACTCAACTATTAACAAAAGCTCGATCGATATAAATGCCCATCTGGTAGATACATCTACATGAGTTTATACGACTAGGCTGGCGTGGTCCAGTGGACAGCATGGTGAAATCCGGAAACCGGGTTCAAGCCTAACCAGCCCCATTTTGTTTCGCCTGTCTATTTTTGGGCAAAACACTTTTCATAAGCCTCGTCCGTCAGATGCCGACGTAAATCGTGTATCGTGTGTCGGAATCCCCCGAGTACGGTATATAATAATATTGATCTATTCTTTAGTAAGAGTAGCGCCGGTTACCGGGTTCCTAAGTATCATTCCTCTCTCTAGTGTGACTCGAATTAGCATACTATGAATTGATGAGCCGTAAAACAACATCCAACTGAACTGTTAAATTTAATTAGTGGTATCGTTTTACATACCGCAATAAATAGCAACTTACCGAATATGCAAATTGGACATTTATTACTAGTGAAAATCGGAAGTTTTAATCCAACTCATTGGTTTAGAATATTTGAGTGAGACAGGTGCATGTTAAAATTCCATGTGTATGTCTTTGTAATACCTTTTGTATGTGACTACATCTATGGTTGTTCATTTCTGCAATTTTTTTGTCTTATTATTTCTCCGCGAAAATACGACAGAACGAAATGACTACAGGACGAAATGCAATGCGAAAATACGACAGAACGAAAAGATGAAAGAACGACAGAACGAAAAGACTAAATTTCAAGGGCGAAAAGACAAACAATGCCACGTGAAAAGACTACACTTCAGCCGTGAAAAGACGCCATTTGATATTATCGTCTTTTTGTTATTTCCTGTAGCATTCTGTCGTCTTTTCGCTTCTAATTTGTCGTCTTTTCGTTCTGTCGTTCATTCGTCTTTTCGTTCCGTCGTCTTTTCGCGCTGCATTTGTTATCTCTTCGACTTTTCTTTTGTCGTCTTTTCGTTCTGTCGTCTTTTCGTCTTTTGTCTTTTCATTCTGTCGTCTTTTCTCCTTCTGGTTGACATGCGCATTTCGGTCATTCCATTTCACGGTGACTACTTAAAGTCGGAACGATTTTGAATTGTTTGGGAAATGGGTCAAAAAGACAGAGTGTGTGAATACCTTATGTACATAATAAACGAAGGGTTTCTATTTATTTTAAAAAATTTTTTTTTATAAACGCAGAATGGTTCAGTTAATATGAATATTAAAACATAATCAGATAATAATAATATAAAAAAGATTTGACTCTGTAATTTAGAAGTAATTTTCTGGGACTTTTTTGATGATCATATCTGGACCAGGCGTACTAATTATAATGTATGGCATCAACTTCATATTCTGATTATAATAGCCGCTGTATTTTTTAGCCGCGCCGGGTTTTGGCAAAAGCAGCAAGTAATTACGAATAAGCTAGGGCGCTTTCATCTATATCATATGAAAGTACATTATATTCCATTTCATCGGCGATACTTAAATTTTTCCCAGAAATTTGACGCGAAGTTGACCTCTCCCATGGAGAAAAACTGTTTTCCCATGGGAGGTCCTGGTTTCTCATGGGAAAACAGTTTATTCCATTGGAAATGACTTGGGCAGTACTCCCACGGGAAAAATAAACAGTATTTATCTTTCAATATATAATGTCAAAGTAGTATGAGGCTTTCATATTTATGTATAATACGTTTTTCTTAATAGCTAAAACAACATTTTAAAGCCTGGAAACATCTTCATTGCAGTGTTGACAATTAAATATGCCCTTATGTTTATAATTTAATGAAATAAAAACTTTCACAAAAGAAAATGAGAAAATTCTCCCAAATTGTTATTGGGAAATTTTTCCTAAATTGTTTTGGGAAAATTCTTCCAAATTGTTTTGGGAAAATTCTCCTATTAGTTGATTGGGAAAATTCTGTTTTTTTTGTTTTGGAGGAAATGAAAAAATAGAGTCTAATTACCATGGGTTTTTCAATACGAGATTTCTATCCCGAGTGAAAATACGTCCGCATAAACAAACGAGTGCGATAGAAATTCCCGTATTGAAAAACTCCTGGTAATTAAACTATATATTACATTCCAACGTAACTATTCAATCTTTAAAATGTGTCTTTTTCCTTTTTCTGTTTTTCTGTGAAAATGCGCATTGATATGCGCTTGATTGCGCATTGATATGCGCTTGATGGTCGTGTTTTGACATCACGTGATAAGCACCGACTCGGCATTTTTATTCATTTTTGCTCGCCGATAGAAAAGTCAAAACTGTTATTCGACGTGCATGGGGAAAATTCAGGATACGTTTTCATTCACTAAATGAACATTTAGAATTCATGGCTGGATTATCACTGAAAGGTAAGTAGACATTTTTTTTTGCAGTTTTTTTTTAACAGGCCATGCCGTGTGGCGTGTCATTGAGATTGCATATGCAGCCATAATTTATAAGGGCGACGGAAACAAAGAACTCTTCAACAGTAAACAGTTATTTTATTGTGTCCCAAATGCATTTATGTAGGAATATTTTAACGTTTTTATTATGGAAGTAACTAACCATCAAAACAGTTCAGTTAATAACGATTTTAACAACGTGTACTGTTCTCGGTCAATCTTGTGTGTTTACACATAGTATGACGTCATTTCAGATGTTCACTCGTGTATAAGTGTCAATATCTATAACGAACGTTGTATTGTTAGTCGGATTCTGAGTCGAGAATTCTGTGAATTCTTGGAGTTACTTCGGCTTGGGTGATCCGTAATTCACGTTAGGATAGAAATTGAATGTACCTCCATGAATTGTTTGTGTGCCATGAAATACCGATGAAAATGTAGATGTTGCCTTCTGTTGGTGGTATGACAATTGACTGCACTGTGTCTGTGCATGAATTTGTTCATCAGTGACAGTGGAAGTAGAAGCTGATGGAAGCTGTCGAAATGGGACAAGATAAGCTTGTTTGGTGTCCATTAATGCTGTAGCCACTTGATTTTGTTGTTTTTGGTTCATTTCGGAATAATTGTTTACACTTTGCAATTTTTTGTGTCCACTTATTTGGACAGTGGCAGAAGGAGCCAGGCCTAGGTCATTACACTACTGAACTAGATGCTTCCTAATACTGTGATTGGTCAGTTTTCTTTAATCATTGATTGTCGGGCGGTTTTCCTTCATTGTTTTGACCAATTTGTATATGTGATATTTGCCCATTGGTACATGTTTGAAACCAACACTGGTCTAAACCTGGTCTTCTTAAGGCATTTACGTTTAGAAAAATGGGGATTCAGTGTCTATCATATCAGTTGGTATGTGATCCCTGTATATTTTGTAAGCCGCAACGGGACAGCGACTGGTTTCCGAATTTATCCATGCTTTTGGCTTAATCTTTCTAACACTTTTCGAATCGGTACCAACACGTGTTTTTGTCTGGAACAAATATTCGTCACCGTCTTCATCTGTTAATAATTCGATATCTGCCCATTTTAGGTTACGCTACTCGGTTCCTCCACGCATGCCAATGACAAGACAGAATGTCACATGCAGCAGATTGACCAGTTGTTGAGGAGAGTCGTTACCTAGCTGACCGCATTCAAACAACTTGTCTATGTCCTCATCTGTCAACTCGTAACTCTCGTTAGGCTTGTTTCCAAGGCCACACGATTTCAGGTACGTCATTTTAGCTTTTAGCGCATTGTTACTATGAGGAAAGATAGAATGCTTGTTAACTTGGAGAGGCATATATTTCATTTTCAAGTACCTGCCAAGACTCGACATAAATCCGCGTATCGTGGAGGGCTCATACTCGGATCCATCCTTTTTTTTATACATTTACCAGGAAGTTTCCAAAGTTGAGATCTAACTCTGCTGTTGATAGTACTTTAATAGTCCTCTGTTCATTCTGTGAATGCAAGAACGACGAAAACAGTGCCATGTCATGCTCTGTCTTGTTGATTGTGTTGGTATTTGCCTGGCCAGAAATAAAATCCGTCACATTATTTGTATTTACAGGTGCAAACCTCACTGATGATTGTGACTGGACAGGCTGGTGTATGTTTGGTAGCTCCTCATACTCAGACTCGTGTAAAAAGTCTTCAATGGCTTGCTGAGAGATGAAATCTAGTAATTCTGCCATCTTTTGACAATGATAAACGTTGAAGCAGACGGCTTTAGTGGATTTGGGATATTTCTGATTTTATTCTGTGTAGTTATATAAAACTCATTACTTTTAAAAAATATATATATATATGAAATAATTCAATGTTTTTATTGTTTTTATTCATTTATTTTAAATATGTATGTTTCTTTCCATCATTCACTTCTCGCTAGTGTTTTTATTTTTAGAACAATTGGTTTATCTGTATTCTAAATTCAGGTTAATAGGTAAAAAATAGTAGTTCCGGCTAGGAAGCTATATTTCCCTAGTGAGATATATGTCAGTACAGTTCAAGTTATTACAAGATGATACCTGGACACTTCTATAAAACCGTAGTAAGAATGTAATATAAACATTTTCCACCTCGCAAGTCTGAAAGAATATATCAAATATGCCAAATATTAGTAAAAAAACACCAAAAAGTCTGATTTGCCAGTTTATTTAAAACTGAGTATTTTAACTCAGATTGAGTATACTTTGATGCCTTATGTTTCTTCATTAACAGAGTTATGTGACTTGTGCATAGCATGCTAGTTTTTGATACTGAATAGGCACCATGTTTTGTTGTTTTTTTGCCGTGCCAATTTTGGGGGAAAACAGCAAGTAATTCCTAATAGTCCTTGAGCTGACTATAGACCCCCTCCCCACACCCATGGGTGAATTTTGTAGGGAATGATTTTCTGAAAGTTCATATAAAAAGCTTCAAAATGAGACTTGTGTGCCATCTGAGCGTTGGGGCGTTTGTGTTTAATGCACGTGACAATTACTTTACCATAACAATTTCAAAAGCACTTTAAATACATTTGAATATGAGTAAAACACGTGCATATGAATAATAAATACTACCTATATTTATGTTATTAATGAATTATATAATGCAAATATGAACATATTCTGTAGTTTACGTTACACCCTGTTCGTTACCAAAAAATCATAAATACAGTTAATAATAACTAGACCGTAAGTTACCAAAAGAGGCCATCCCCACTCTTAGGAAATTTTGAAGGATATATTTTTCTGAAAGGGTTTGCATTTGCTACAAATGAAGTATGTTTGTCAAATGAGAGTGGGGACATAAGGCGTAACATCGATTTGGAATACGTTACCATTATCATGTTTTGAAAATGTAATACTCAAACATTGTTTATATGCAACAAAACGGTATGTATATTTTATATTATTTATTAAACATGTTAAAAACCAAAATCTAATGTAGAAAACAAATTTCCAAAAGGCAATGTAGTTTACGTTAAGTGACATTTACACGAAAGTTTCGTTACCATTTAAAGTTATTTGTCATACACATTAAATGTTTCCAGAAATAAAAGCTCTAGTTCTTTACTGAGACAGTGACTATTTTAATAATAAAATGTGATTCATTAAATGAAAATATAAAATAATGAATCAATAAATAACATGTGCGTGTATATAAAGATGATACGATATGTAAAAAATACACGGAAATTACGTTACCATTTAAAGTTACATGTAATATTGGACGTTTCCAGAAATAAAGTTGCTAGTACTTTACTTTTAACTACATTTTTTTGTTAAAAAAATGGAATATAATTCATTAGTTTAAGTGAATAAATAAATATAATGTCTAAAAATAAAACAAAAATATATAATAAATAAATATTTTAAAATGGCTCATAAATCAGAAAAATAGTAATTGCACAATAAACTACTAGGAGCTTATCCGTTATTGACAATGTTTTTTTTACTAGTTATGGCATCTTCCCTTAGTTACAATGTATCCTGCTTTTGAGACAAACCCAAAATAATAATACTATTTTGTCCCCATCCAATGTAAGTTAATCTTGGCTTATTCTGATTACTAGTATTTGGACAACACAATACTAATAATACTAACTCTTATCAAAGACAGATACAAAGGAAAATGACCTTGACATGCATTTATCTCCACTCTAACGCCTATGTCAAATGTTCTTTGAGTATGATCATTGGAACGTTGCCAGACACATTCCAGTATATTAATGACACCCTGAGTCTTTACACAACCCATCCCCGGGTCAAATGAACTTCTCCAAACCAGGAGATGCAGGAGGATAGTGTGCTGCCTATATGGCAAACCTCTTTACACGGATGTCAAATATGTTTTCGCAACAATTCAAAGGCCGTGTCAATTTTCTGTAATCATGCATTTGAACATGCACACTTTCAATTGCTTTTGTGGCACCGTACTGACCAACACGAATCAGACGCAGAAACAAATGAGAGAAGATAAAGTTATTGAATTTGACTGGACCATAGGTAATATTGCGTCACAATAGTTGGTTTATATCATGTTCAAAGAGCCTGACACTGAAGAAGAAAGCAATAATGGGTGGGAAGATATGACAGCCAAGAAACTGATTGATAGTGAGTTTGAAAAAAGTGATGACAATGTATAGAGGAATTATGAGCTCCGATTATGTAATATATTTCCATGAAAATGCATGCTATCTTATAGAGCTATACATTTATATTTGTTAGTAACGTAAGTAAAGTTCAATCAATTTTGTGAATATGTTGAAATTGCTTAATTTGTAACATTTGATTAATATATGAATACATTAGCAGTTAAAATTGCGCATATAATTTGCTATTTTTCTTCGAATTTGGTAAAAAAATACGGAAGAGTCGTGTAAATTATATACAAACTTCAATTCATTCAATGTTTGCCTAAGTATAAACGATATATAAAGGAAAATAAAGATGTATATCCATGTTTTTATTTGATACTTATATGTGTTATTTAAATAATATGATGTAAATAAAGTACGAAACGTTTAATACATGAGATAACACATATTAGCTTGACATAATTTCGTGACTGTTTAAACATTGTTGATGTTTAGAGAAATGTTGTATTAACATCTTTATAAGCTAATTGGCTGAATTTTCCAGATTTCTAGTAACGCACGGAAAAATGTTATTAATTATTTTAAAAAAGACACAATGTATTGGACAATACAATAACCAAATATTGTTCATATCATGGATACGTATGTCTGTTATAACTAAGATGTTTAAAATAATTTTCGGATACAAAATACTTGTTTTCTAAATTGTTAAACCAAACACCTTCATTCAACAAGGGAACGTAAATTACGGTAACGTAGGCTTAATAATGCAGGTATCAAAAGTATAAACATTAAGCGAAACGAAATTTTGTAGTTTAAAAAGCATAAATAATGTTTTTTAAAGACTTGTTACAATCAATTATGTCTAAAGGAATTTTGCAATCAAACTTTAATAGTGTATTGGATGATTTGTTCTAATTTCTTTTAACATGCGTAAAATAGAAAATGATTTAAAAACACACAATGTAACGGACATTACAAGAACCACACATTATTAACATCACGGGAACGTATCTGTGATATCTGTAAGGTTTGGAATAATTTTCGGATGTAACATCATTAATGTTCTTAATGTCTTAAGTTAATAAACTTAATAAAACAAGGTAACGTAAATTACGGTAACGTAGGCTTAGTGATGCAGGTATCCAAGGTGTAACAAGTAAGTAAAACGAACGTTTGTATTATAATAGGCATGAATAATGAAGACAATTTAATATACAAACCCTTTCTTCCATACATGTTCAGTCTTTAAAATGCAGTAAAATTAATTATTATTTTATAGGTAACGTATTCTATACCAAGTAACACGATAAAGCCCCAGTCTCCAGGTGGCACACATGTTTCAAAATTCTCTATACATGATGGGCTTTCAGAAAAATAGAGTGCACAAAAGGGTGGGTGGTGGGGGGGAGGGGGTTCTCCTACTACCTTACAGCCTACATATGCTCAGATACAATGCCTATATCATATGAAAGTTCATCTCAAATGTAAAATAATATCATTGTATAAAATTCGAAAAATTTGACACATAACTTTCCCAGGAGAAATTACATTTTCCCACATTGTTTTGAGAATATATTTCATTCGTTTTCATTCATCTTATATCTTTTCAATATAATAAATACTGTAAACGGGATCCCTTGGAAGCAACACATACAAGCAAGAGATAAAAGTAGCAGACTCGGTTTTATTGCGTCTGTTCATGAGAGATAATGTAAAGTTCAACACCTCATACGCCCACTAGCACCGGGTTAAGCGATATTCTACCTTAAAGCCGCAATGAGTGGGCTTGATGATCCCAAAGGACCAGTAAGTAATAACATTACTGATTTGTAGTCGGCAGGATTTTTACGGCTGTCACACAGCACTAAACAAACGCTAGTGTGAATGTCAATAAATACTGAAAATGGGATCCCTTGGAAGCAACAAACACAAACAAGAGATAAAAGTAGCAGACTCGGTTTTATTGAGTGTGTTTATGAGAGGTTATATTAAGTGCCAACATTGTAACGCCTCCTAGCACCGGGTTAAGCGATATTCTACTTTAAAGCCACACATATTGGGCTTGATGATCCCATAGGACCAGTAAGTAATAACACTACTTTTTTGTAGTCGGGTGATTTTTTACGTCCGCTGCACAGCACTTAACAACGCAAGTGTGAATGTCAATAAATACTGACAATGGGATTCCAGGCATTTTTCAAGACGAGGTCATAATGACCTTACCTAACTAACCCAAACATGAATATGAGTCATTGTTTTAACATGTTACTATTTCTGTAAAGTTCCAAGATTGTATTTCTAACATTGACAAGTTACAGTGGAAGGAGTGTTTCTCAGAATTGGGTCATTGTCAGGTTAATGTGACCTTGATGACCTACTAATCCTAAAAGCAATAGGTTTACACCTCTCACGAATGGCAATATACCAGTGTAGTTGCACAGGGTGTAAACTACTTTCTGAGTTATCTCACAGAATGCATTTTCCATATAAGGTCATGGGGCCTTTAACCCCAAAAGAAAAAGGTTCCTCCTCTCACCAACGGCAATGTTTGTATGAAGTGTCATGAGTGTGGCAGTCATGGTGTTGACTTTATCGCACAAAATGCATTCATGTGTGTGGATGTTATGGCTCAAAAGTAATTGTTAATGAATATTTCATATAAGGTCATGACGACATTGAACTTTGGATACCGACCCCAACAACATCAAGGTTCCTATTCTCAACAAGGGTAATGCACCTTTAATTGCACGAGTATTATTGTTTTGAAGTTATCATACGGAATTCATAATTGTTTAAGGGCCTATTTTTTAAATGGGTGCATAAAACTGTTGTAGAAACATATTTGTAGAACAATTATAACCATTTTGGTTTGATTGTCTGTTTGTTTGTTTGTTTGTTTGTTTGTTTGTTTGTTTGTTTGGTGTTTTAGGTCATTGCCAACACATGTAAGGTTATATATGACAGTCAGTTCTTTTTGTGGTGAAGGCAGACCACCCACTTTTCTTGGGTAGAACCAGTACTGTACACCTCCCACCATCCGTAAGAATCGACACTTTCTCGTTTATAAGTCGAGCTCCCAGTGGGATTAGAACCCGCAGTGGTGAGAGGCGTGAAGGTGTACAACGCAAAAAACAACGGGAAAAAACACCTGGTTAACCCGTCGGCCACGGAGACGCTATAACCATTTTGATAGAAATCACACTATATTTCACATATGAAATATGTGACATTGATGCAGAATTTATTTAATCATGGGATTTAAATAATCACTTCATTTACAATACAATAATTTCCACAAAATTGTAATGTTTTGATTAAAAAAATTAATACTAAAATATGCTGAGAATATGGATATTTTTGTCTTATACGAGTATCTTATGATTTTGGTTGCACTTACCACATAAGTTACTTTAAATGTTGTTGTCACCGACAGGAAAGTAACGTCTTCATTTTTATTTCTCGCTACGTCCATAAATAAACATTAGGTTCCTCCTCTCACCGAAGGGCAATGTACATATGAACGTTCATAAGCGCAGGTGTCATGCTTTTGAAGTGCATATTTAATGTGTATTTCCAGATGAGGGCATGTCGACCTTGACATCTGACCTACTGCAAAGTTAGCGCATAGACTGAGTATTTCCATATAAGGTCATGGCAACCTTGACCTTTGACATACTGAGCCCAAAAACATAAGGGTTCATCCGCTCACCTCGTCGTCGTCTGCATCTGCATCGTTTGCATCCCCTTGTTAAAGTTTTGTTTTGTCACGAGTGTAGGCGTTATAGTTTCATAGTTATTGGGATGCATATTTCCATAGCAAGTCATGGATACCTCGACCACTGACCGACTGACCATAAAACCAGTGTGTTTCACCTTTCACCAAGGGTACCGGTAAAGTTTTACGATAGGTGTGTAATGCTTTCAACGTTATTGTGTAGAATACATATTTCTATATAAGGTCATGGCAACCTTGACCTTTGAACTATTAACCCCCCACAAAAGGTTCTTCCTCTCACCAAGCAAAAGTATACAAAGGACCATAATTGTGCATTAAATGCATGAGTTACAGAAACTAGCTCTATGATGTTGTCTAATGATGCCGAAAACATGTGTGAAGCTTCAATCCATTATGGAAGTAGAGGTAGTTTCAGAAAAACAAGCTTACATACAAAACTGTAACCAGGTGCAGATGCAGACAACGACCATCAATTATTGACAATAGCTTTTTTTCCTCAAAAAAAGAGTCGAGCTAAAACTGTGACGGCCAACAGTTACAGACATTTTTGGTCCTAATAATAATATCATGTTTAAACACTTCAGTCTGTTTTTAGAAACAACTGCCATCTTAAATACTGATCAGCTACACAATTAAACAACTGAAAGGTCACAAGCCAAGAAAATTTCCAGATCTGGATACCGTTTTGACTGGCAATACTCAGTCGTTTGAACAACACAGATTGCCTTCCTGTATTGGAAATATATGATCATGTCTCTGTGCTGCTGGTTTATATCAAGTCTCTGTGGGTGGAATATCTCTTGTCTCCATGTGGGTTAATATGTGGTTGAACTATCTGTCTCCATGTGGTTGGAATACATCAGCTCTATATGTGGTTCGATTAACACAGATTGTATCCATGTATTGGAAATATATTATCATGTCTCTATGCTGGTAGCTTTTCTCACGTCTCTATGGTTTGAATATCTCTTGTCTCCAATGGGTTTGGACTATCTGCCTCCATGTTGTTGTGAATACACTGGGTTACATGTGGTTCGAATAACACATATTGTGTCGAGGTAATGGAAATATATTAGCATTTCTATGCTGGTGAGTTATCTCATCTCTCTGTGGTTTACTGGTCCGATCTAGCTGGTTTTTTAACTCATCCGTTCTTTCAAGATATTAATAATCTGGTCAAGTTTGGTAAAGATCGGATTAAAATGGAGGCGCTAGGGTATAGACAAGACAAACTATAGCAATTTTCGTTAATTCAAGGGTCATAACTCCGGTGTTACTGGTTTGATTCGGCTGGTTTTCAAATTCGTCTGAGCTTTCATTAACAATGGAATTGTATGACATTTGATCAGGTGGTTTGTTATAATTCACATTATGTATTATACTTGTATTGTGGGCCGGAGGCCTTTGATTACTTAATAAAGAATTATTGTATTGTAATAATCTGGTAAAGTTTGGTAAAGATCGGATGAATAATGGAAGCGCTAGAGTGTTGAAAAGACAAAGTTTAACAATTTTCGTTAATTCAATATCAATAACTCCCGTGTTACTGGTCCGATCTGGCTGGTTTTCAAACTCGTCCGAGCTTTCATTGATATTAATACGCTGTTAAAGTTTTATAAAGATCGAATTAACAATGAAGGTATTAGGGTGTTGACATCAAAAAGTTAATGGGCGACGGACGTACGGACGAACGGACGACGGACAAAATGCCATGGCATAAGCTCTACAGGCCTCTGGCCAGTAGATCTAACAACGGATTAAGATAATGTCAAACATTTAATTATCACTTCATTATTTATTATACAAGGTGTAAAAAGCAAGTACTTTATGATTTGCAGATTTAGTTCAAAGCAATACTTTTATTATATATAATTACATGTTTACTGCCTTATACTAGACTATTGATCAATATAATTATAATGACCATTCTGCGTTTATATGAACGATTTAAAAGAATCAGTAACGCTTCATTTATCATTTATTGGACATCAGTATGCACACTCCCTATCTGTTTGACCCAATTCCCCGAAAATTCAAAATTGTCCAGACTTCTAGTAGTCACCATGACATGGCCACCATTGACCGAAACGCGCACATCAACCTGAAGGTGAACGCTGCATATTTTCATATTTTCGTCCTGTCGTCTTTTCGTTCTGTCATCTTTTTGCGAAGAAATAACAAAAAGACAAAATGGCAGAAATCAGCCACCATATACATCTCTACTACTTTAAAGTGATTGTTATAAGAGTGCAACCTTTAAGTATGATAGAGACTGAATACTATTACCAATCATAATAGTTAAGGTGTAGCGAAAATCTAAATCACTAATTTACAACGGGAAGCATTAAATATAGATTAAACTGTATAAATATGTACTAAAAGTTTGATAGTACTCCAAGTGTATTATTATTATTATTATTATTATATGCAAGAATATTGTTGCAGAATAATACAAACTAATCCTCTATTCTGTTTAAGATATGCATAGTTTTAATAAAAGAAACAACATATATATAAGGGAGGTATATCATTTTCTGTACTTTGGGGACGAAGTTTTTATTGGCACTGTTTGTATGATTTTTTCCATATGCTAATGCATAGTCGGCTAATGCATAGTCGAAATGAAGTTGAACATTAACATCAGCCTTATATAAACACTCTCAGAAATAAATGATTGAAACATTGGTGATACAGATCAACTCTTGATTTTTAGCATTTGTTTCATAAATACTAATATAATATCTGGAAAGTAAAGTAAATATACTTTTTGAAATTTATTGAATAGATGGGTACCTCCATAAACTTCAACTTCACACAAAACCAATGGTCTGATTTTCGGCTGATATGTTCCAGGTAGATCCAGTCTAACAAATCGTGCACTAATGGGTGTAGTAAATGGTATACGTATCACTCCGTTAGAATATTCTTTGTTTGTATACACAGAATTGTTGGCTCCAGTAATGTTTGTAGTTGACATATAAAGACGAAATCCGTGGAGTTGTGCTAGAATAAAACAAATGAAGAAACAACACTCAAATGCAATGACACCGCAGTTTCATACTGTATTACAAAATAAATGAAATAATACATTATAATGTTTTATCCAGTTTGACATCCAATAGCTGTTAGAGGAGGTGTAACAATTCGATAATAAGGTAGCGTATTACACCAATATTGTGTGTCCAATGTTTGCAAGCTTCAATGCATTGTAGTATGCTCCTTAAACAACAACAGTGTAATCTCATTCTATGATTGCAATTATTTATTGCGTATGACTGCATGGATTTGATTCGGTATTTTACCTCTATTCTTTTTTCCTTCAAGGGATTCTATTCGGTCGCAATCAAGGGATAAGCTAGCACCTTTTCTTGGAATGATGCTGATGGATATTTTACCAAATATATACATAAATAAATACTGAAGTATTGTGTCGTATAATTCTAGTGCTTTTCTAGCTGATATACACCATTCATATGAAGAAAAAACTATGGGAAATGATTGTTAAAGATAATAATATACTGGGTTGGTATTTTCGTATAGCTTAAAGATGAGTAGATTTGTTTCAAATTCTATTATGTCATACTGACATATAAAATGACATATCGGGGGGTTGACAGGCAAACGGTATCACATGCCATTTCTGTTTAGTTCCTATGTATGTGTTCGTTCTATGTATGGTAAAATATCTGGCATTATTGTTAATCATTAAATGATGCAACAATATAAAGTACCAAGTATACTTATAGGTGATATATATTTTTGGTGGTCCGTTTATTCTCCCCGTCATAGGTGCAAGAGGGTCGGGGAGAACCATCCCTCTATGCACCTTACAATATATTATGCATTCAATTATACATAATTTTGATAGAGCATCATCAAAAAACTTGACCAATCAGTGACCAGAAATTAGACATACTTATACATTCTGGTAGGCGATAAACTCGGTCTTTATCCTTGAAGTTCAACCAAGTTTACCTTTTATAATTAAGGTATCTACAGTGTGATTCTTTTAAAATCCTGCACATTTCATGTACATTCATGGAAATTGATTCAATCTATGTATCTTTCAAAATCAGTAACTTGAAAAGTATCGTCTTTTTACTCTGCCAAAGATTTTTATTTTCTATAGAACCGAAGAATAAAAACCAAGTAAAACAAATGTTATCACCTACTGAAAATAAGATAAAATCCCAACATCTACTAATAGACAATATAACAGTGAAAAATATTTAAATGATACTTATCCAGTCAGAAGGTACCAAGTAACTGAAGTTATACGATCATTTATACATAAACAAATAATAAGAAACAGTTGAAATCAATTTAAGAATTTAAAATGTATTTACATTTTCCATAAACTTTAAATGAGTTAAAAATGGCACTTGGTACATTTTGCTTAACAACACTCGATACATTTTGCTTAACAACACTCGATATTATTGTGTTGCATGTTGGAGATGGGTGGGGAATCCCCAATCAGACTGTGGCCTCGGCTCTTCTTACTGTGTTCAGAATTTGCCGAATAGTAAATGCATCAAACACACGATTTTAGAGAAAGTGGCCATTCAGAAATGGAATGTGACCCAATTCACGCTAGCGTTGCACATGCAAGAAAGCTGACGAAGGTCATCTCACTGAAAAACAGTTGTAACCTTATCAAGAAGAACGAACTCACATTTATGTACTGCTTTGTATGAATCCTACAGTTATAAACCTAATATTTCGGAATTTAATGACAACTTTGTTAATCTCGTAATGCTCCTAATGATAATGTTATATTAATTAATTTATACATATAGTAGAATTACTTCCAATAACTTTTTTATGATATATATCATTATCGTACTGTCGATGAGAATCAAAATAAACATGACTACTTTGATTTTAAAGTTATGTTTATTTGCATTCTGATACATTGTAGCCCTTTATTGACACAAAATAAGAACTTAGAACAGTGAATAAACTAGAATCGATATCAATTTGCTCATTTTCGGCAACGCCACTTTTTCACTTTTGGCTACTTCTGCTTAAGAATGGTATAAACAAGAGTAACATTATTTTTTTCCATTTTAACGATACAACAATGTGTTTGAGCAGGCACAAACAGTTCTATTATATCTTCAAATAATGAATAGAATTTTTTATCGGTTCAGAAACATGCATCCTTCTGGTATTTACCAATCTTGCTGTCGTGTTAGCCTCAACTCTATCACTCAACATAGGAAATTACGTTTTTAGTTTTGTTCATGTTACTAACACACGTTACTAACACACGTTATAGCACAATTATAGAGCGGCAAAAGGTATCATATTGTGAAATTGGTACTTTTTACCTGGCATAAAATTATGTTAAGTAAAAATGTGTTAAGTACACTTAGTACCTTATACCTGGAACGATGTTTTCTTTTACAAAATCGTTAATTACACAACTTTATAATTCAGCTATACAATTAATCATTTCAAATTCGCGTATTACTAAATGAAGTATTTACAAAGTTAAATCAACCTTAAAGTTTATTTACATTAGCCTTAAATTAAATATCTTAGAAAGTCAAAATGGCACTTTGTACATGCACCGTTTGCTTTACAACCGTCGATATATAGGTATAAACCATATTTAAATTATGCAAGTCAAGCGTTTCTCTATCCCTTCTGTTTATATTTGCCTTTACCTTTTGAGGCAGCGCTCCGACCATATACAATAACCTCAGAAATAGCAAATATGTCTCCAAGGTCTACTTGCCACCATGGTAAGAGACTGTCTGTAGTACCACTGTAATGCACATAATCCACCAATCCGCAGTCTTTGTTGCCGTCAACGGCCTTTTCTGAAAGCCATTCATGATGGCCTGCGTCTGGCCATACCAAGTTTCCGGTCTGTATAGTTGATTTATTCAAAGCAACGTTGGCTTTAACAAAATATGTAAAAAGATTACAAGATAAACAAAAATGGACCTGTGAGCATACATGTGTAATACAGCTGTACTTAAAATATTTCGCTTTCGCACGTAACTTATATTATTGATTTTGAATAATGATCTCCTTCATCAAAAAAAAAAGTTCACATTCACGGTATACTGTAATTGTCTTGTGTATGTTGATAAGCAGAGTTATATTATATTCAATTTACCGACTATGTCGAAAACTATTTATGCATAACTATATTAGAAGTTATTATTAAACAATCCTTACCGCATATCTGTTATTTTGGGTGCATGTTTCAGCCAAATGGATGCTATTTTTAGAATTTGCTTTTACAATTTAGACAATAGTTACATAAATTGTGTATTATTTTAACTGGAACAGTTAGTGGTATTTAAAAATAACTTAGTTGGCATGTGTTACAGCCAAAATACTATTTTAATACGGTATTTTCCAGTGTTAACTATTTTCTTCGGAATACTGGAGTTATTGATTATATTATAAAATATTTTATGGTTATATTGCAAAAGTATTAAACAAACTTTTAAAGTCCTATTATGTGTTAACCATATAAAATCAATTAACTTTACTACAGTTTCAGACTTTAACATATATGCTCACACACACAGTGATTTCAAACCATTTAAATTTTGCAACGCTTCGACTGGTCATGCATCACTAGTAATTGTGACAATATAGATACTATTATTAGGCATTTGTTTTCTAAAGCTACATATCCGAAATTGTGTTTAATGTTTCAGCTTGATGCTAGTCGTGCTTAGATCGTTCAGTATTTGGCAGAATCAATCACCCCAAACAATTGTACTAATTCATATAAAGACGTTAGCGATTCTAAGATTTCAAATGACGTCGTTGTTTAAGACAAGCAAAAAAACACATTAAGGCTAAAATGGAACTATTCCAATTAATTGTATAAGCTTAAAGGTGAAAGATTGTTTCTTTCGTACTCGGTCAGTATAGAAAGCAAAAGCAATGAGCTCGGAAAATTGTTTAACTAAAGTCACAATGCTCACAACTTATTATATCACACTGTTTTCTTTGAGAACTGATAAAACTTTCGAATATGTTAATCCCGCAACAAATACTTTTGTATTCCATTAATATGGAAAAAAACAACCAAACATAACCATATCAACAGTTTATAGAAGTGGTGTTCAACTTATAACGTAACACATTCATTTTGTAATTCAATTAAATATATTGATCTTTATCCCGAATATGTTCGTTTAAATGCAAGTCTAATGATTCCGTCGATATAAACATATTTGATATAAACAATAATGTGCTTTATAATTTTTCTGTATCCATATTTTTGATAAAGGGGAGAGAATGTGATTTGAGGCAAATATCTTCAATTATAAAAATTACTGCAACATCTACTAAGGAAAGACTGCTTGTAAATTGTCGTTTAATGTTATAGTATTCCGATATGTCCATGTGTGAAAGTAAAAAAGAGGAATATGTATGTTTTGCTTTTTTTCGTTTTTCACGATTTTAGCGGCCATTAACATGAAATTTCGTTCTTTAAAAGAGATACAATTCATAAAAGAAATCTAGTTCAAAACATTAGCTGCATGTATTGTTATGATTTTCTCTTCTATAAAAATAAGTTTTAATACTTTATTATAGGAACAAAATTAAAAAGATATATTACTTAAGATTTGGGGGCAAAACCCACACATTTGCAAACAATGACAAGAAACCCATACATTTTGACCAAAGATACCATTATATCGTACATGTATGTCATTACGTGGTCCTGCCTTAATTCCATTACACGATGGGAAAGCGTATATTAGCAGGATTTTATAACGGATATTTCGACAATAAAACACGTTTAAAAACATTACTGCAAAAATGCGATAGCCTATTTAAAAGTATTAAATGTTTTAATTTTACAACATGCAAACTGTTTAAGCCTAAATTATGCTTTTATTTCATACCCAGCCAATCCCGTTTTCGCTTTTTCGAGAAAGGGATTGGGTGGGGTATGACAGTTATTACTAGGACCAGGTAATGTGATATTCAGTAACAATAACTATTCATCTTTTTTTTTTAAAAATATGAATAAAATGCTTATGTTTGATAATTTATCAAATCGTCGCGTAAAATACGAGCAAACTGTCCTACTTTCTGCCAATTTCATAAAATTGCGATAAAATTCACACTTCAAATTCAACTTTTATATTTTTGTATTATAATTAAACATACAATCGTGCACAGATTTTAACAATTATTATAAGCATTTACTGGAATTAATTTTGTTTTAGGTAAAACTGTATGGCAATAGAAACATATAGGTAAAATTTGAAATTGGCATGCAACTAATTAAAAACGTTATTTAAAGCGAACCGCGAGAAATGGTAATTGGTAATTATTTTTAAATGTATCAGGTCGAAATGACAGTATCACGTAATCAAATCACGTATTGTTAACGACAGTCACTTCGTCTGAAGAAGAAATATCTTAAACACAAGTGTTACGTGATAAGTTGAACACCTCTAGTGTTGTTTTAAACTGGACTTGGTTAAATGTTGTTAAGGACCGTTACTCAATATATACTTATGTCGGCCTTTATGTACAACGTCAAGAACAGAAGCATACTGCTTCAGATCTATAATAGATAACTCATTCATTTTAGAAACAAGTATACTTGTATTTTCATTTGCTGTTTATTGCGGCATATAATTATTATAGGTTTTAGGTTTTGAGGTAGGGTTTGTGTCATCTTTTTCACATTTTTACTCTCTCTTCATAACTAAATGTCAGGGTACAGTTTTACCCTCATCCAACCAGATATTTTCGTTTATTAGTATCACATTTGGCTCCAGAGTGTCTATTCAAAGTAACCAGTTTCTGCAAAACTGCCAAACGATAAGTGTTTTTTAGTGTTTTTTGTTCGTATTTGTTATTTTCGTGTTTGTGTACCCCTGATTAAGGCGTAAGCCGAAAGCGCTTGGGCTTTTATAAACTGTAGCACTGTATAAATGTTTTTTCCCCATCTATTAATTTATTCCAACATTTTCGTATCCCCTCGGGGATCCAGTGCTTTTTGAAAGGTATTTTGTAGATGTATGTATTTTCTCACCCTTATATATATATATATATATATATATATATAATATATATATATATATATATATATATATATGTGAGACAAATTATCAACCGAACAGTGATTAAACTAACAAATATCGAGCGCTTTCGGCTTTAATCTCCTTCCTCAGGATACATACGTAAAGTATACGAAAACACACATAAATTGCGCGAAAAAAATGTTTAAAAGCAGAAACATAAACCAATCAATACTATAAACGTACGTTTAAAGTTTGTTCACATGGAAAAAACTGATTCCGAAGACACACTAGCAGATTGAACAATTTATCTGGGGGTGTACGAGCGGTCAGACGGTCAAAATGTCAGACTGCTACTGCTAGAGTTCTCGGATATAAACGGCTTCTGATTCAATGCTTAAGTAAAAGTACACTGACATTTTGAAAACACTGACATTTTAAAAACACTGACATTTTTTAAGGGTGTTATATCTAGGAGAAACAGAAATATCTTATAGAAATACTAGTCTTTTTAAACCTATAATGTGTGTGTAATGGTGTTATGGTGTGTAGAAGTTGTTGCAAATGTTAAAAAGAATATCTGGTCTAAATACATGCATTCTTTACCATATACATATTATATATATATATATATATATATATATCTTCGGTTAAAAACAAGTAAAAATCGAATGCATCAATAGATCAATTAAATGTTGCAGTCTAATATAATTATTTCCCGAATACAAGGGACTAGGGCTTTTTCAGGTGATATAAGGAATTTTGCTTTTTGCAGTGATTATAAGTAGACAAATTTATGTCAAATGCTATTGTTGCATGGAGTTATAATAAAACCATAGCTATGCATTGTCATATAATAAGAAGATGGAGTGAAATACTGACATTAGGCTAATGAAATAATAAAGTTTACATACTCAGTCCATGTGAGGCCCCAGTGCTGCACATAACAAGTAGAACTTCAACTAATAAAAAGGACGCTGTCTGTTTTAACATATTTGTTGACGGACTGAAGCTGCAAATACAAAACATTAACGTTTTTAATAATAAGTTTTCCCCGTGTTCCATACGAGGGACGTTAGAGCTATAGCAAGTCAATTCCTCATTTTTTATAATAAGATTACATATTATATAAAACAAAATGTACACCTCACATTACAAATCTAAATATTTTAAAATTGGTTTCATAACTATAATTAAACTATTATGTTACTATCATTGTTATTCCTAAATAGCTAAGCTTGGGACAGTAAATTCGAAAATGGCTTGACCCTAAACAAAGTGCAACAGAAACCACTTTAGAATATTCATAAAGGGCACAATACATTGATTTATTAGAAAAAGTCCGAAATGCTAAGAAAACTATAAAAGGTATAATTTTGGTTGTACTGGTAAAATTAATTAAAACATGTCAGCAAGTTGTTAAGCACTAACATAGTCGTGAAGGAGATTTGCCGCTTCTCACCCATTGTTCAAAAAGCCAACATGGTTTATCAAAGTTACAATGATGATTGTTTTTTCAGGAGGTATTACATTTCCTATCAAACCTCTCACAACGCCATCTGAGTTACAATCATTAACATTAGGACATAATGAAAATGACCAGAAATCATGGGGATAAACAGCAATAATGAGCACTACGTTCCAACAACAAATTCAAATTATTAAAACCAGAATGAAGTTGCATATGTTTTTCTTTTGATATTGAGAGTTGGATATAAAAACGTAAGTTTAATCCCTCAAATAATTGCATATACTATGCATACATATGGTGTAAGTGCTGAAATGGCAGTCAATAGATATTTACATTGACAACATATAGTGGCTTAATAATACGGATATTATTGGCTGCTTAATACATATTTGGTGTAATATTCTTTTATTCCAGTTTTTCTTCAATTGCGAAACAAAGATGAATTTTCCTTCAGCAGCCAACGTGGATTTGTTGTACATGTATAAAGCTTAATACGGGTAGTCATAGTACCTAGTACTAGCTTTTCCTCACCCGATAGGGAATTCGGATGTACGATACTGTTTTACACTAACATTCTCAACAGGTTTACACATTTTAGAACGACAAGCATAAAAAGAGATCACTTAAGCTCTTGCATACTATACTTGTGACCTTTTTACAAAACATGCATATTGATTTTATCTATAATATCCAACTTATCAGTAATAACAAATTCAGCATGATCATTTTGGTTTGAAACAATCGGGATGTAGTCAAACATAACATAGCTCACACGGATAAGTAACACATGCGAATATTAATCAATGTTTATGTGGAAAATATGTCGATGAAAACAATACCCCTACATGTATATAGGTAAATTATTCTTAGAAACTAGAAATGTGCCCATGGCACACGATGCCTCCACTGGAAATAATTCGCCGAAATAAGTACAATGCAGTGATATGTACATGTAGTTTGGGTAAAACTTGAGAAATATGAGAAAAGGGGACCAAATCCGCGTAAAAATCGATTTTAACGCGGAATCGATATACAGCTTTTGGCATCATATACAAGCATCCAGTAAAGTTTCGAAGGAATCGGGAGGAGATAGACACACCACAATATATTGTAACGTAACATTTGAATACAAAAGGGCTGTAACTCCGGTATAACGCGGAATCGATATACACATCTTCACATCATATTTAAGCATCATGTTAAGTTTCGAAGTAATCTGTGGGAAGAAATAGGCACACAGACTTTTCGGGACGGACAAATAGACGGACGGACAGACAGACAATACATTCCCCTTCACCATTCGGTGGTAGTGGAATACAAAACAGACGTGATAAGAATCCATGTCAATATTGAAACTGTGTAATTAATAGCCTAGCATTATGGAAGCTGTTTATAATAAATATTACGCATTCATAACAGGAAATGTAGCATACCCGCATTTAGAGCAAACAATAACAACATTGATGAATAGAAGCACCATTTACAATGGCCCAATCAGGCCCAACTTTTTGTGGCAAGACACAACTCGTGACACATATTTTGCAGACAGCCTCTCCCCAGAGAATCATATGGCTATATAAACGGTGGCAACCGTCCTCCCCATCCTGCTCCTCCTCCTCTTATCGTCCACCTCCTCCTATATTCAACCTCCTCCTCTCCTCTTCCTCTTCCTCCTCATAACACCTCCTCTCTGATTCCTCCACACCTCCTCCTCCTCCTCAATCCTCCTCCTCATTCCTCCTTCTCTTCTAAATCCTCCTCCTCCTCCTCCACTTCCTCTTCCTCCATACTCCTCCTCGTCAACATATCATCAAGGACATTCGAACGACAATATATTCTTGGGTAAGTTTGGTGAAGATCGGATGAAAAATGAAAGCTCTATTGTTTTAACGAGACAAAATATAGTACATATAAGAAAATCGGGACCAGACCTTTACAAAGATACTAAAATGCGACCCATCTAGACGAGATGAGTATCGGCTGTAGTGATTACGCGATCTCATTTCCGGTTTTTCGATTCTCTATCTCCAGTACTTGGACCGTCTTTAAATCTAAGTCGATATTAATACTTCTCTCCCCGAGACCTTTGCAACGATACCAAACTGGATCATTTTGGTCCAGAAGTAAGTGAGATACGCTACTAAAACCGCTATGCTCTACTTCCGGTACGTGAACTGACTTAATATCTAATACTTTAATACTCCTCTCTCCAAGACCTTTTCAACGACACCAAGCCTTACCATTTCGGTTCAGAAACAAGGGAGATACCCTTAAAAAACGAATTTTGTAGGAGTGGCCTAATGTGTTGGTCACGTGACTAACGGCAAACGTTGATAACTCCGTAACGGTAATAGATAGGTGTACACGTGTTATATTATTGGAATCTACTCGACGCGAGCTCTCCGACAGTTTCTGTTTCGAGGCGCTAGGACGAAGTTGAAAAAATCATGACGTCACTTTCGGTCTCCATATTGTTTTTCAAAATGTGCGCGTTAAGACCTTTCCGAAAATATATAGTTTTCCTAGGTGAATCGAAAGTGAGTGACCTACAGTTTGTGACCTACGTGGAGTACATTTTCGTGGTGTTGTGCAATATTTTAGAATATGCCTGGGGGTTTCCCCTGATACAGTTATATGTTTAGATATCTGATTCATGTTTAAACCCGTGTGTAACAAAGAACCGTTAAGAATTTTAATACCACGATATATTTTTCGTAACAGACGTTATATTGGGTTTCAAAATGCCCGCTTTATATAATGAGTCACCGGAATTTCCGTAGCGTTAAATATTATTTTAAATTAAGCATCTATAGCAATGAGTCATCTCATATATCGGGTTTTCCAATATTCCTAGACGACATTTATTTATTTTAACTTACCTATACGTGTTATCGGTGTTTTAAAAAAACTTACTCCGCCGACAGGGGCGATAATGTGTATAGATATATAGACAAATCGTCTCCGTTAGGCCCTGTACTACTAATAGACATTTAAACAGTTTATGTGCTATTATATAGTGAAACCTGGCAATAAAGCAATGCGATCACTTTTTTCTAACATGACGCCATCAACCAAGACAATACTCATGTGCGTAGTGATATAGGCAAGGGTTTCGGCACAGATACAACGAAACCACCAGTTAATTAATACTATTAGGACATATCGTGTTTGTTTTACATGTTCACCACTACCTATACACTATTATGGGACTACAATCTACTGTATGCCAACTACCCAGCTTGCGTAAAGCAGCATGACCACTAGATTATTACGTCAAGTTTATCATTGTGTATGCATACACAATCGCAATGTTGAGTATACAGATAAGCGATATGGGATAAAGGTCATAGACGCACATTGTCGTCTTCGAAACCCTTCTTAACATATCACATTCACCTTGAAGTATATTCCTCCAGCTTGCACAGTTACAATAGAAACAAAAATATGACATTTGTACACCTATAAAACTACAACTGCTAAAGATACAATTCGTAGTGACCTATAGTTGACAAAAGAGCGGGATAAAATGTAGTTACCAATTTCCAAATGTAAGAGTTCAAGGTAAAAATGTATGAAAGGAGAAATTTGGAAATCGTCTAACACGTTAGATACAAAAAATATTGTAGTCTTGAGCTGACTGAGACATGAACGGTAGTGAAAAGTGCTTGCTACCGTTCAAGCCCTCTAGTCCCGGGTTGAGCAGAACTCAATATTTACAATCATGTCAATAGTACAGAAATTTGAGCCATTCCGAAGATGTATGCATATGACGGTGAATATGGAACCTCCAATGCGGTATATTTACATCATTCCATGTACAACGGCGTATGGTCCTAGTTTCTAACAAAACGCTTTGACTAAACGAGAAACGTAAGGTTGTTCAAGAGTAACTTAACTTTAATCTGAAATAAAGGTAGTGAAATGTATTCTTGGTTACAGGCCGATCCTATATCATATTAAATCATTCGGGAAGTAGATGCACAATAATATTTTCAGATAACCAATGTATGTGTGCATACTTGTTATCCATGCTATTTACAAATGTACTTTGATTGATTACATGCAGTATGCATAATAATTAATCACTTTACATGAACGAACGTGAATTTGTTAAACGTGTAAGACTAATATAACAATACAATCATCATGTATCATTTGCAGATTGAAGAAATAACATAATAAACGTAAAATAGTACATGGCAAAATGCATTTAACATGGAATTTAACATGCAATCCAACTTTCAGTTTACTAAATAATAAATGTCGTTTTTCTGGTAATTTCGAGTTTACGAGATTTTGATAATTGCAGAATATCGGGATGTGTGCCATTCCAATACATGTTTCCCAAACGATGCACTACCCAGTACACGATTATGCCAAACTAAAATGTTTTCTCTTCCAAAGATTAAACTATAAACTAAGTTTAAAGCATCATAAGTATACACTCGGCAAATAAAGTTCTGCACACTTGCGGTATTTTGGTTAGAAAATGAAAACTGTATTTCATACGGATATATTTTATAAATCATAATAAACAAAAATTCAAACTTAACAAATAGGCAAAAACAGAATGAAAATCCATTCCCTAGTTCATTAGTAATCCATTATCAAAGTAGACAGGGGTCAACAGTCAAAAATGGCCAAAATACAGTATTTCTGTCAATAATGTGTGTATCCACCTTGGTGTGCAAAACACTCGGCTATACGTCTCCACACTGAATTCACTAGGCGGCGAATCTTCTGTTGAGGAATCAATGCCGACTATTGCCGAAGAATAGCTGGAAAGTGCACAAGCCTAGTGTGTTGGTCGATGCGGCACGGCCAAGAATGTCCCACACATGTTCAATGCACGCCAGATCAGGTGACATTGGCGGCCAATCCATTCGTTGAATACCATTCTGTGTAAGAAAATCCTGTACAATTCGTGCACGATGTGGTGTCGCATTATCATCCTGGAATACAGGTTGTTGGGTGCCCATTTGCTGCATATATGGTAGAACTTGTTGCCTTAAAATGTCATCAATATAGCGACGGCCGTTCAGATTGCCCAGCACAATAACAAGGTCAGTCCTACCATTTGCGCTTATTCCAGCCCAGGCCATTACACTTCCTCCATTATTCGCAGTAGCTAGCACAACAGTAGGCTCCAAGTGCCTCTCTCCTCGTCTGCGCCATACACGAATACGCCCGTCAACTTTTCTAAGACAAAATCTAGACTCATCCGAAAAGAGCACACGTGACCATTGGCGCCTGTTCCATCTTCTGTGAGCTCTATAAAATTGCAGTCTCAGGGCTCTGCGACGGGGAGAAAGCTGTGGTTTCCATGGACGGAACTCTTGACTTGAATCCAGCATCTCGAACACGGTTCCTTATTGTTTGTACAGATACCGGTCTTGCCCCTGGTCCCCGAATATGTCGCACCATTCGTTGGAGACTAGGCCCATTAACAGAACGTCAGAAACAGGCCCCGTCATCTGAAAACGCTTGTTAACTCGTACGTTAGTACTACGGTTAATATTAAAGTGGTGCGCAACTGCTTGTGGCAGCATCCCAGCTCCCAGCTGACCTAAAGCACGAGCTCGATCTTCATCAGAGAGTCTTCTCAGTGGACGATGTGGTCTTGCATTCGCCATAGTCAAACAATGAATAAATTTATGTAACTTAACCTTTTATTGTAATGCACGTGAATTTTGCTTGAAAACTTACCGTTACGCTTGAGCTAGAGCTTGCCAGTGCGGTATTGTTAAGTTATTGAATTGTCAATTATTGTATTCACCTGTATTTTAGCCATTTTTGACCTATGACCACTGTATACTTGTGCATAAGATTACGAATGAACTAATGAATAGATTTTCATTCTCTTTTCACCTGCTTGTTAAGTTTGAATTATTGTTTACTATGACATATAAAACATATCCGTATGAAATACAGTTTTCATTTAATAACCCAAATACCCCAAGTGTGCAGAACTTTTTTTCCCGAAAGTTTTTGAAAACGTGACGTAGACGTAAGCATTACTAACTTGTCTGCCCTTTGCATTTAGGGTGAAGGTAACAACTGCAATTCCTATGTTACGTTGCGATGTATTAACCAAGATACAACGAAGTTTGAAAAGTATAGCGCATACAGTTCATGAAAAAGTGACCTAACCGCAAAGGTTGAAGGTAAAAGCTAGTAAGTTACCTGCCCTTTGCTTGGAGGGTGAAAGTCATATCCACATTTCCTATATCACGTTGCGATGCACTTTTCAAGATAAGCAAAGTTTGAAAGGTCTAGCGCATACAGTTTATGAGTAAGAGACCTAAACGCAAAAGATGAATGCTAAAATTATTCAGTGATTTGACTTTTGCTTGGAGGGTGAAGGTGTCATCCACATTTCCTATGTCCTACCCAAGTTGTTATGTACTACCCAAGATACAACTATACGCAACGTTTGAAAGGACTAGCGCTTACAATTCGTGTGAAAGGGACCTAAGCGCAAAACGTGAATGTAAATATTAATCTTCTGCCCTTTCCTAGGAAGTTGAAGGTCACAACCACAAATGTTATGTCAGTTGTATGTACGTATATTGGTAGTACCCAATATAAAACTATAACCAAAGTTTGAAAGGTGTTTTGTGAGTCGTTCCTGAAAAAATTACCTAAACGCAAACAAAGTTGATGCCGCTTCCACTTCTGCCTTTGCTGGAAATGTCTCTTTTTTCCTTCGAAAAAGGCGAGAAGAAAATACATACGTGTAGTTTGTGTCAAGCGATTAAATTATACTGGATTTTAGCAGTAAAACATAAACAATTTTGTACTTTTAATTGTACTTTTGTTTTAATTTTTGAAATACCATTTTTATTTGTAGTCACTGTTTATGGTTAGTTTGTATACATGGTTTATTATTTACTAGAAAATACCACAACCTAAGGAAACTAATCAAACTTAGTTGATATAGGGCAGTTTTTATCTAAACATATAAGATTAACATATTAGTACGAATGAATGAATAAGTGAATGAGTGAGTGAGTGAATGAGTGAATGAGTGAATGAGTGAGTGAGTGAGTGAGTGCGTGAGTGAGTGAGTGAGTGAGTGAGTGAGTGAGTGAGTGAGTGAGTGAGTGAGTGAGTGAGTGAGTGAGTGAGTGAGTGAGTGAGTGAGTGAGTGAGTGAGTGAGTGAGGTTTTACTTCACGTCGCCACACATAGGTCATACTGTACACAAAAATGGATGAAAATGAAGAATGAAATAGTGATTTATTAAAAGGTAAGGTACAATGTATAGGTAAACCTATTTTCAAATAAGGGATGCTATGATAAAGAATATTAACTATGTATACGTATGCATATCAACAAGTGCCCGTCAACGGGTGTGTAACATTGTAAAGGCAAGTAATGCATTATATAGTCTGATTTCTTTCAAGAAATCTAAAAAGAGACTGAAATCAGTTATATATAAATTATTCTGATAATTGCCCACCTTGTACCGCATACGAAATACAATGTGTATGTACTATTCTGAACCGACCTCTCAACGAATGACTCTACTAGAAGGACGCCACTCACCGAGTAACGTTTTAATTAAATGCAGTTCATTATTGATGAGCAAATCCCAAGAGTTAGGAATATATTTTTAATATAAAAATTAAAATCATTGTAAGACAATCTGGTATTAGACATGTTCAAAACCAATGCCGCCCTATCCGTGTCATCAGCCCCACATCTACCACGCACTCGCAGACGGCATGGAATCCTACAGAACATAATAACATCAATTATTAGAGAATTGTTTAAAACGTTGATACACAACTGAGCAAACATGCTTCACAACACGCACGGCCCGAAGAGACGAAAGGTAATCGGAAAAGACCATACATCGGCCACCGCCAGACACCCGCACACAGCCCAAGGCAGGTTCAATTGTCTTAAGTTCAGCCTTAAAGAACGAGACCATACATCGCGCCTATTAACGACAGCTGCTGCAGCCACACTCCATCCCCAGAACCATCTACCTATATATATATTGCATTATTTCTTCTTGATTTCAAATTTGCTTTGAAATATAGTAGGATCTGTACCGGACTTGTTAAAAGGTAAAACACAATGGCGGCACACGAAAGCCATCCTGACAGGATCAAACATCTGCAAGTACGACTGCGAGCCGATCCAATTATATAGTATCCAACCGTAATCCAGCTTGGATCTGATAAAAGATCTATAAAGTCGTAATATCACTTTTCGATCAGCTCCTCTATTTGTGTTTGCAACAACTTCAAGTAAATGAAAAAACTGTGAGACATTTGGCCTTCAAGTATTTAAGGTGTGGTTTGAAAGTCCAGGTAAGTTAAAAAGTAAGACCAAGAAATGTTAGTAGGAACAGTAATTGCTTTCGTTTTACGAGCGACCTTTTGATTTAAGGTCTATTTTAAACAGTGTTGAATATCAAAATAATATCATACACTTTTGATTGCGCAATGTTTTAGTTTTGCCATGTCATAGTAACAAAACTGATGATAAATCTGTGTAATTAAAAACAAGCAAACTGCTCATAAAGAATCCACAACACTAAAAGTAGGTAAACAATTTGAACAGGAAATGTAGCTTTCACAGAACAATCAACCAAAAACACATATTAAAACAAACAACAATTACAATGTTAATAAGCAATGCATGTTACATCACAAACACAAACGGGTTGATTATAAGGCTACCACATTGGAACGGCCAATGGCAAAATACCGCGGGGTGTTTAAACCAGGTTCTATGGTGCACAAAACCTCACTCACTCTTACCCTACTGTCATCCCAGTGAAACGGGACAGTGTAAATAAAGATATCCCGGCCAGGTTATATTCACTAACAAACAAGGCAGTATTAATAGGCAATATAAGTAAAACACATGAATTTTTATCTATATATAATATAAAAAAGCACAGAAAGCCACAACGTAAGTTCTCAATGACTTGGCGGAAGTCAAATCAACAGGAAAACAAACCATTAAGGGTACGACAAGACAAGACAAGATTTAAGACAAACATTAAACGCTATGTGGATTTAGGTAGACGTCAGTATAGGGTCCAAAATATGTCCGGTCCCGTATCGCTCAATCAAAGAGGGAGGCATAGTGAATGGTCAACCACTAAACATGCAGTGCGTTGCAAACTGATAGAGCCATAAAAAAAGTGTATGAAAGCGATTTTGACCAAGGATCTTACGCAGTTTGTAAATCACATCACTGTAGAAGTCAGGCTGTGATAGACGTTGTCGCAGCAGAGTTATTAAACGACTTTCAAATTTTAAAAGTAGATCAGGGTCACGATAATAAATTGTACAAAGGATTGTTATGGTAAAGGTAGCCCTGTTGGAGTAGCGTTTTAGTTATACGAATATTAACGTCATCAACTCGACTACAAGATCTAGAAAAAAGAATAACTTTAGAAACATAGACCCATATCACGGGTCTAAGTGGAGATAATTAACAATATCACAATTAAAATCGTCTCTCTTGTCAAAGATTTTACTAACTATTGCTCCATTATCATTAGAGAGATGTAAATCAAAAACAAGAAGCGACAGTATCCGAAATGTTAGCATTGTTGAGTTAAGGTTCTTTAGAATAGAAAGTATTAACCATAGTAGAAAAGAATGAACGAATGAATGAATGAATGAAAAAATATGTTTGCCCGTTAACGGTGCAAAACAGGATATACATTCTGGTAATGGCTCACCTTGTAATAAATATGAATGAGTATAACGTGTTCGTATCCGTAGGGATACCAACAATTTGACTATAAACAATAGTTCCATACCAGACGAAAATAGTATCTAATAGGAAAATAAGTGCTTTACAAACTTCTTGGCAAGTTCAAAAAGTGTAAACTGCCGTTAGTGACAAAGCTTTAATTGTGCTGCAGGCAAAACAATCCTTTTTTATTCTAGATTTTGAATGATAAGGGGACGTGGTAAGGTTGTATATAGTGTTGAAAAGTCATAATTATATATAGGTGATATTTGACGTTTATTGCAAATTGTATCATAAACGTTTCTTGAATTTTTAATTGCCCAAAATAAATTTATTCCAGAAGCTTTAGCACAATATTATTTAAGTGAGCTTTAACGGCAGTAAGCGAATAAGTTAAACGCTTGGAGATGTTTGTAGTTATGCACTATAACTAGAAATAAAGCGGGCTTTGGAAGTTTGTTTTGCTTTTCATCTATTCCAGCATTGAAAGTGGTGCACCGAGTGATATGCCTGCAAACAACATCGTCTTCAGTAGATTGAACTGGAGTATACGATTTAGTTCTCCCGAGTTCCAGAGATAAAACATTGAAGTAATGTATGCGCCAAATAATAATTCCATTATTAGCTGCTTTATTAGCTAAAACAAATATATTATAAAATTATAGAATTTCCCATTTTAAATTACGAAATGAAAACCTTGGAGGAGGTAAAGTGGGTTTATAATTATAAAAGTTAGTACGCTTATCTATAATGTTAAGAATTTACTGATTACGAGTAGAAAGGGAGTTCGGGTCCGCACGTTCTCTATGACACCATTTTATATTAAAATCATCACTGAGTTACGCGATTTGCGTAGGATGTGTATTAAAATCAATAACTGAAGGCAATCTATACTACGGACCTTTAGAATACTTATGTCGAATACGTTTATCTACAGTATCAAAATTACCGCTGATGAGGGTCTGCAGGATCATAGCAACATTTTGATGTTTTACACTCACATTCAAAATCGCAATGGCACCGTAGGTACGCGATGTACCACAATATAAATCAAATTAGCCAATTAATGAATAATCGATAGTCAAGGAATAGGCCAATACACAACATAAAAAAATGAGGACAGGGTTATCGACTTCGAACGATCAGTAAGCGACATATGGTTTAGCCTAAATAAAAATTATGTGCACACACATCGTTTAGTCTTTAGAGTCCAAACTGACAAGCCAGTGTAAATAAAAGAACATCTTATCAACTGATCAAAAGGAAATATTAAAAATAAAGTCTACATTTAGAGAAATTAGCAAACATGGTGCTATAAAGAGATCTAAAAACGCATAATTAGAAACACCTCAGAAATAAATTGTACTGAACAACCAGAACATATGCGGCAAAAGAGAAAATCAAACTAGGGTATGAACAAAATACCTAACGGATGAATGTTCTTTCTTTATAGTGTTTCAGAAGGTGCAAACTGTTGATCTCACTATATTATCTAAGTCATCGCACAAGAGAACTTTGAAACATAGTGACTGACTGTAGAGGGGTCAGTCACTGAACAACGTAGTGCGTTGGAATACTATAAGGTCGTATACTTTTCTGACGTATTTCCTGATTTACCTGTTTCAAAGTGGTAAGGAATGTCGTCAAACACCTTTAACCGAACTGTATATTAGATAATATCTCCAGGAAATGAAAGCTATGATCTTCCTAGTCACAAAAATGTGTTTCGATTGGTATTTGTACTTCTTCCAGTAGGGTTTCGTCATGGCGATATATATCTGAGAAAGATCTAGTACGTAGTTTGTGATAACAAAACCCTTCTTGCAGATATTTACGTGTAATAACTGGATTCAGATCATGAAGTCCTAAACACAAACGGGTTGGGATATTTAACCCCCATCTGATATAGCATAAGGTACATTTGGATAAATAACGATGTCGGCAAAACAAATGTATTTAAAGTTGACGTAAACTTGTAAGATGATGGCTATGGAAGCAGTGATGAATTTGACTCGTAAAATTGCATATTACGTAATTGGATAATTTTAGACATTGTTCGCATATATAAACTTATTGCGAAGTAATTGGATATTTATGCAAAGCGTTTGTTCTCTGTACGTACTGCCTGGACCCCGGTTTATAAACCTATTACGCGCTTCAGTGTTTATAACGCAACACGAAGACAATTGGCTTATTAAAACAGCGGGGGCGGGCCCCATTCATCACCAGGGTTATCTGTAACATATCCCATTCAGGCTCTGTGTTTTGCAACAGCCAGTCGGAGTGGAAAATTCTAAAAAGTTTAAAGGAATATTATAGTTTTGCGGAATATTATATATCAGGCAAGTGACGCTATATCTTATTCACTACAAATATATTAGTAGTTTGTGAAAATGCCATTGAACGCCATGATATTGGGACATGCGATCCCAAGGCGTCTTGATGTTTATGTGGCATAGATTATCGGTTAAGACATGATTTCAGATTAAAACAATACTGGAATATAAGCTTTTACAGAGCAGGGTTTAGTCTCCTGTGTGTCATAAAATGAGGCGTTAAGGGCCCTATTTCAGAGTAATATTTAGTCAGCATATAGTTCCCACTCATATACAGAGGCGTACATAGAGTCCTTATTGCAGAGCAGTGTCTAGACTATCGCAATTACAGTGCACCATTTGTAATAAATAGAGGCGTTTATGCTATGTGATAGTCTTACCGGTGTTAATGTAGGACCATAAATAACTAAGAACTAACAACTTGTTCTAACTAGTAATCTGTAATTACGACGTTATTCATTGTAATGTAGATAGGGAACTGACCAGCAGTAGTCAGTGTTTCAGACTGGAGTGCGTGGTACGAGAGTGTCTGTTATAATAAATACTGATAAAGGCGATCCTTTGGGAGCAACAAACACAATTAAGAGAATAAAGCAGCAGACTCGGTTTTATTGTATGTTCATTGATTATTTATAAGACGACAATACAACAACTGCCCTTTTTAAATTCAAAGTTATAAGTTCTTTCATAATATAAGAATGCGTATAACAAGTTCATAGATATAAAGGATTTCTTGACAGAATTCATTAATGTTCATATCCAAACGATTCGTTCGTGGTCAGTTTGGCAGCTGGAGATTAATCTCCAGTATCGCAGGCCGCGAGGATCTTTGGTCCATTCAAACGTCATTTAGATCTGACTTTATAAAGTGTCAGTTTATTGCTGATTTTCTTACACCTCCTGGCGGCACACTGAGGTTGATTAATAGGCATTTAATCCAGCATGTTTCGAAGTGTATGGTAGTTCCATGATGATTACACCGATTATGTGGCCGCCTTGATCGGGCTAATGAGCATTCAACAGGAAGGAGTTACATGACAGTTTAGTTAGACACAAAAACTTTGCTTTTAATGTGTGTTTTTAACACTTGTGGCATCTGACGAGGCATATTTGCTCTTTGCGGCACTTTGGCGGGAAGTAAACCTTCACTTTGACACCGTGATTTTCCTTCTTTTTAAGAAGATGTCTTCTGTTCCTACGATAAATGGCATTATCATCTTTTGTCATAACCAAGTAGGATCGCTCATTAGGCTTTTTAACTACGAGAGCAGGTTTCCACAATTTGTTAGATGATTGAATTCTTACTGTGTCTCTAATTGACAAGGGGCTCAGAGGTTTTGCATTCCTGTCATAAAACCGTTTCAATTTTTACCGTACAGCAATTTGTCATAAATAGAGGCTTTTTAAGCTCCCCTCTTTACAATTATCAAATATCATGTACACTCCCACTCATGCGCCTTAGAAAAGAGCGTTATCTAGTGCCCTCGCACACATGTAACCGTTAAGACCATATCATACATAGAGGCGTTAAGTGCCTTATTATAGAGCGGTATTTTAGTGCCCCTCTCATATATAGAGGCGTTAAGTGCCTTATTATAGAGCGGTGTTTTAGTGCCCTCTCATACATCGAGGCGTTAAGTGCCCGATTATAGAGTGGTATTTTAGTGCCCTCTCATACATAGACTCTGAGGCGTTAAGTGCCTTATTATAGAGCGGTATTTTAGTGCCCTCTAATACATCGAGGCGTTAAGTGCCCGATTATAGAGCAAGATTTTAGTGCACTCTCATACATCCGGGCGTTAAGTGCCTTACTTTAGAGCGGCATTTTAGTGCCCTCACATACATTTGAGGCGCTAAGTGCCTTATTATAGAGCAATATTTTAGTGCCCTGTCATACATCAGGGCGTTAAGTGACCGATTATAGAGCGGTATCTCAGTACCCTCTCATACATTCGAGGCGTTAAGTGCCCGATTATAGAGCGGTATTTTAGTGCCCTCTCATACATACAGGCGTTAAGTGCCTTATTATAGAGCGGTATATTAGTCCCCTATCATACTTTCAAGGCGTTAAGTGCCCGATTATAGAGCGGTATTTTAGTGCCCTCTAATACATACAGGCGTTAAGTGCCTAATTATAGAGCGCTATTTTAGTGCCCTGTCATACATAGAGGGGTAAGTGCCTTATTATAGAGCGGTATTTCACTAAACATGGTGTCCCTCGCTGTATTCACTAATTCAGAGAATGGCCCCAAAGAAAAAGAACAGCAAGGACAGCCCGACGCCGATAAGGTCAACAAAGAAAACCAACAACAAATCAGGGGAAGTATCAATTTTACCTGCTAATTTAATAAGGGAAATAACAGAAAATGTCACTCAAAGAGTCACGGCCTCACTGTCCGAAATAGTAGAAAAGGCTCTGGCCTCTAAGGCAAAAACAACTGAAAATGTCATCATAGATGACAATGTTAACTCATTAGTCGGCAAAATAACAGGTGAGTCTAATGCACACACATCGTTTACAAGCGTATCAATGCCAGTTGACGCCATGATTTCAGAAAAGATAAAATCAAAGATATGGGCTAATGAGTTTGTAGATCTCCGTACACTATTGTTTGACAAGTACGGCAATGATGAAACGTATGCATTTAAAATTGACAATGGAAGCCATTCGCCACAACTCGTTTGCGTACCGCAAAACAAGCCAAAGCGTTCCTTGCATATCGACCAATGGCGTAAGGCCTGGAACATTTATCTAGCTATTTATTGCACAAAAACCCTCAGCTTGTTGCTTAGATGGCGAATCATTTCCAAACAGTAAACGAATTGGCCGCAAAAAACAAGGATTGGTGTTTTTACGACGAATCATTTCGGCAGCAAGTCGCATTAGATTTAGCAGCGTGGGGAAGCACTGACCTAGAGCTGTATATCAAAGCGACCCTGCATGAAACCCATGCCGCTTTATCATATTCCAGGGCAAACCAAAGTTCACAAAATAAGCGTCAAAAAATGCCAGCTGGTGTCTGCTTTCCCTATCACAGAGGCATGGGGTGCAACAAAGGGAACCTATGTTCCTTTCAACATGCATGTTTTAACTGTGAAGGTCAGCATCCAGTGGTTAACTGCAACCGTCCCATGAATAATTCTTTTCGTATCAAAAGTCGTTTTCAAAACCTAAGGCAAAAACAACTGAAAATGTCATCATAGATGACAATGTTAACTCATTAGTCGGCAAAATAACAGCTGAGTTTAATGCACACACATCGTTTACAAGCGTATCAATGCCAGCTGACGCCATGATTTCAGAAAAGATAACTTATGATAAAAGACTTATATCAATCAGATTATGACGTAAGAATCATTTCATTAACGTCTAAATTCTCACAACACCATATAGTTAGGACGGAATCGGGCGTAAAATGCCGAAATTAACCCTAGTGCGTCATCTAGGATAGCACGTATTACTGCGCAGAAGGAATTTCTTTGCAAACAAGAGATAGTGTGTAGGATCATCCATTATGTTTTGGTCATATAGAATAGAAAATATTAATATTTGTCAATTCTAAGTCGGACACCTAGACTCCCATGAAAATCCCGATGTACTCCCTTTAATAAACGAAAAAACAGATAACGTCACTCAAAGAGTCACGGCTTCACTGTCCGAAATAGTAGAAAAAGCTTTGGCCTCGAAGGCAAAAACAACCGAATACGTCATCATGAATGATAGTGTTAATTAACTCATTAGTCGGCAAAATAACACGTGGGTCTAACGCACACAAATCGTTTACAAGCGTATGAATGCCAGTCGACTCCATGATATCAGAAAAGATAATATCAAATATACGGGCCATTGAGTTTGTAGATTTAAGTCATTTAAGACACGTCCTTTTAGACACAATCCCCAAAATATATGTCATATATTTGAAAATATTAAATATCAAGTTCATTGATAATTGTAACATTTTAAGAGCTCACAGTTCTCTGAATCTTCCCGAAATTCAAGAGCTCACGTCTGTGATCTTATCAACAGGTGTCAGTTAATAGCCATTTATCTTTGCCTGTGAGTGGCAGCAGACAGTTCAATGTTCAAAGATGTCCGTGGGAATCGTTAACCTCCACCTAATTCAGTTAATGGTACAAGTAATGGTCATTAGAGTACATTATCATTACTGGATCTTTGATTAAGCCACCCGGTCAACTTCCGGTATGTTCGCATTATATCCATTCTGTGTCATACATAACCTAGGACGCAATGTTCATTAAAATTAATTATTTCTTGCCGTTTATAATGGTTCATTACCTGAATTGAATTGAATTGAGTTTTAAGGCACACCAACACATGAAAGGTTATATGGCGCCTAACAGGCATGAACATGACAGGCCCATTCTCCACGTACATCGAGATAAAATATGGAGAATGGGCCAGGGACCTTCTCACCCTCAACAGCAAATTCTATTGTAGACACTCCAATTACGCTGGAGTCACGTTTATTGTTTTCTGCCACTGCTCTCAGTGATGTGAGCGAAATGGCACCCGAAACAATGCAGGGGTCATGATGAAGACCTTTAATGAGCATGAACAAAAAATAACAAAATGAATATGAATGGAAGGGCTTGGGTCCTACCCCTGAACAAGCTATGATAGGCACTTTAGAAATGTATACAAAATAATTCTGTTTGAGTTATTCGAGGTTCTAAAATACATGTTCGCATTATCTCCATTATGTGTCACACATAACTTAGAAAGCATTGTTCATTCCAATTAATTATCTCTTGATGTTTATAAGTGGTTCATTACCCGAACAAGCTCGAATAAACGTTATAAATGTATGTCTGAGTTATTTGTGGTAAAACATGACTATTTGTTTTAATTAATTCAAATAGGCAATACATCCTATGCTTAATGTGAAAAGGCCATATGATTGCGTCCGTCTGACAACAGGTGTCAAACAATACCTTTTGATATGTAAAAAATGTGTAGCATCGCCCAACGGAAGGTCTACGTTTTTTGTTTTGTTTTTCAGACATGCTGTTTTTCGCCGTTTACAGACGCCAGTGGAGAAGTCGGCGGTGGAGCTATTTACAACGTGTCCGACGCGCAGTTGAGGTCAAACACATACATCAATAAATAGAGGCCAGTGGGTTCACGGCCTTCATTACATAGTCGCTCAACATTACAGATACAGATAACACGGAACATCCATGCGTTCATTTCACTGATTACTGGTGAGCGGTTTGCATTCAAACTAGACTCATTATCAAATATTGACCCCACCATGGGTTCATGTGGGGTTGTATCATTCGTACACACGGGGAGTGACCTTACCATGTGTTCATGTAGGGTCGTTCTTGTTTATAAACTACATGGATATGCATATATTTCGTATGTGTCGTGTCCGGCCGTTTCCAAAGGTCCACTTGAAAGAGACATTTTGAAGTCGTACATTCGACGGAATATCACTTTACGAGAGGTTCAACGTATATGAATTAGTTTTTGCTTAGTGATTTAATGTATATGAATTATTTGTTATTCACGTGTACATTTATGTCAAAATCGCACCATGGGTTCATGTACGATCGTTCAGACGCGTTAAGGTATAATGTGCAATTCGCTAAAACATCAGCATAAAATACGCGTAATTAATTGGTTTGTTTTTCTTTTGTTGTTTTGTGTTCGATATATGCCAAGGTCATTCGTTTTGTTTTTGTTTCTTTCCCCTTCTTATGGCGATTTCATCAGTCAAATTGTCTGATAAGAGTGGCGAAAATCGCCATAGCTAATTAAAGATTATATAAACACCATTAATGTTTTTAATATAAAAAACAGTTATTTCCAATTAACGACAAATCGTGTAACAACTTAGATTACGTAATATTGCATAATAATATTTAGTACATCTAATTTTATAGTGCTTTATTCTATATCAGTTTCATTATACAATTAAAGGAAATTAATATGTGTTACATAATATTACAATGTTTCATGCAATATTACATGTCTACTATTGGAACTTAAACATATTCACACCCTTGTGAATAAAAAGTCACTTTGTGGCATATATCGACACTACACCCACTAGTTGTTTCCGACTTACTTCCCAGAATAAACAATGCGCATAAAGGCTGTAAATGGATTTTGCTCTACACTTTCGCTTTTCACAATTACAGTTAACGAATGACATCATTTAACAAGAGTCCGTGGTTTAGTGGTAATACCGCAAGGTCTCGGGCTCAGATCCTGACTCAGATCAGAAGCCGTATATGTATCAATGTTACCTGTATGGGAGCTACATAACATGTAATATCTTACGCATCGATTTCTGGCTTAAATACCGACTTTTTAGATGCTCGTCTAATGAAATGAAACTACTGACAGACAGGTTCGTAAAATAAATCATAATTATGCCGTTCTCGATCATTGGGATTAGATTGAGTTTAAGAACTGTTCTACTGTGATCGAGATAGTATTGCAAGTTGCTTTCTTATTAGTTAGCATATTATATGAGTATATATGTTCTTGAAATATTTTAGAATTTTATCAGTCACCCGCCTGTCATTGTCAAAAACAGCACATTTATGATATCAATGCTTCCGTTTAAATGACAAAAATACATATTATTGTCAGATGGAGCATGCATATGTGCCTCAAAATATGTTTCGTACAGCTTTGAATTATAGATGCAACATAATGTGGGTTAGTACGGATATAAATAGTACGTCCAGTTTCTGTAAACATGAATACTTTGCTAAAAACTGCGTGTCTATATATTGTATTGGATATATTTTATAAATAGTGTTAACTTTTGCGCCAGAGACATATTTCTTATGTTCATTTCATATTACGGTTCCATCTATGACCAAGCGAATGTCGTTTCCGTTTTCGAATAGATAATATACTAAACACATCTATATCAGGGTTAATAGAACCCTTTACTTCCTTATGCATGTTATAAATATTATAAATTATACATAGTGGTAAAGGTTGTTATCCAATTCCTTAAGACAGTGTGTGACATTTGTTTGTATGTATTTGTTGTTAAACTTTGAAATAAGTTTTGGTATAATGTTTGATTTTTTTTTTCAAAATTAGAAAAATATCTTGCATTTATGATCATTAAAGGTGAATGGCAACCCTTTTTTTCGTATTATCTATTAACAAATTTAACTCGTAAACATTATTTGAACATTTCTTGATAGTCCCGTAGAGTAACAGATATTTAAAACAGCTACTAAGTTGTAATTAAAATTAGTATTATGTGCATGACGTGGATACTACTTTTACCACTGCGTGACTGCACGGGGAAATGAGGTAAATCTGAATTGTATAGCTGCACAACTATTGCCAGATAATTGATAAATACATTTACCTGTGGATTAATTTACCTGTTCAAAGTTTTCTACGTCATCAAATAAAATCTTATTCTCGCTTTTCTCAGATATTGCAATGTGTGAATTGTAAATATATACTGTTGTGTATTGATTTCTATTTAAATAAACATGTTCATGAAACAAAACATGGCCTAAGAACTTTAATCCACTAGTACATATGAACGAATAAAAGAAACGCCAAACGTTGATGTAATGAGAGTTGTTTGAATTGTTAATCGTTGAGCAACTGACGATCGATTTCTTTCCCGTGATGTAAAGATATTTGACTTTCAACAAACAGTTTCCTCATTTAAAAGTCACTCACACAACTTCCTGACTACCCTAATAGTTCGGTTTTCATTACTGAACTACGAAAGAATTTGTTCGTGCAATCAAGCGTTTGAACATGTTATCTATAATGCGTAAACAAATACTATTTGAACATGATTTTATTTTGTTATTTACATTAAGTAGATACAAAAGTTGACCAGATACTATAACGTAAACGCATTCAGAACAGGAACTGTAGCATACACGCATTCAGTACAGAAGATGTAGTATACTCGCATTCAGTACAGGATAGGTAGCATACAAGAAGAATTCAGGACAGGAAATATAGCATTCACAAATTCAGAACATGAAATGTAGTATACACGCATTCAGTACAGGATATGTAGCATACAACCATTCAGGAAAGGAAATGTAACATTCACAAATTTAGAAAAGGAAATGTAGAATATATGCATTCAGAACAGGAAACAAATCATACACGCGTTCAGATGAGGAAATGTAAAATAAATGCATTCCGAACAGGAAATGTAGAACACAAACATTCAGTACAGAAAATGTAGTATACGCGCATTCAGTACATGATATGTAGCATACAAGCATTCAGTACATGATAGGTAGCATACCCAAATTTAGAACAGGAAATGTAGAATACACGCATTCAGAACAGGAAATGTAGAATACATGCATTTAGAACAGGTCAGGCAATGTAGAATAAAAGCATTCAGAATAGGAATCGTAGCATACGCGCATCAGTTTTCATTACTGAACTACGAAAGAATATTTTAGTGCAATCAAGCGTTTGAACATGTTATCTACTATGCGTAAACAATTACTATTTGAACTTATTTTTATTTTGATAGTTACATTAAGTAGATACAATTAGATCAGTACAGGAAATGTAGCATACACGCATTTAGAACAGGACAGGTAGCATACACGCCTTCAGTACATGATATGTAGCATACAACCATTCAGGACAGGAAATGTAGAATACACGCATTCAGAAAAGGAAATGTAGAATATATGCATTCAGAACAGGAAATAAACCATACACGCATGCAGATGAGGAAATATAGAATACATTTATTCAGAACAGGATATGTAGCATACAAACATTAAGTACAGAAAATGTAGTATACGCGCATTCAGTACATGATATGTAGCATACAAGCATTCAGTACATGATAAGTAGCATACACGCATTCAAAACAGGAAAGGTAGCATATACGAATTCAGAACTCGAAATGTAGCGTATACGCTTCAGAACAGGTAATGTAGAATGCATGCAATTCAGAACAGAAAATTCAAAACAGAGCAAACGTCAGTAACAAGGATGACTAAATGCATACATTGTATTAGGCGACACCCCAAACATAAATGATTGACAAAGGAATGGTCAGTGGCAAACATGCCACTTTTTTTAGAGTGCACCGAACTTCAATCTTACCCTATGGTACCCATATTAAACGGTGTTTATTGTTTACAGTTGAGAAAGCAATGTGTCCAATATTTTCTAACATAACGACATCATAACATCGAAACCGTCAGTTAATATTATTAGGAGATACTACCAGTACACATCGGTTTTTAATTAACATTAACCACTACTTATAAACTATTATGGGTCTTTAATCTACGGTATGAACCCTACCCGGCTGGAGTAAAATACGACCCCTAGATTACATCAAGTTAATTATCTTGTATGCATACACACTCGCAATAATCGAATTTACTGATAAGCGAGACCCAAATCTATGGGAGAAAGGTCCTAAACGTACAGTGTCGTGTACTGCATTGTTCGAAACATATCTTGCTCTTATTTATTTTTAACTCCAGATTTCACAATTAAAATAGTAAATACTACAACTGCCATTTACACAACTTCAGTCAACTATTGCCCAATTAGGCCTTGAGCCAGGACCCAACATTTTCGATATTGTTACCAACTCAAGGGACAAATTCTACAATCACTTTTTGAAAATATCAATATATGCATTTTTAAATGATAGCAATCTGGAACAGGTAGCTTATATAAAAAATATAACATTAATAGTAGCGTTTTCTTATAAATTGTTGATGTTTATTTATGCATGTCATGCATGTGTGAATAATTATTTAGGTATTTTTAAAAGATGCAATTAAGTTTACAATTGATTTAGTTATATTAAGAACAAATAAGCTGTGTTTAGCATTGAATTCTGGTTAAAATCGCTATTTTGCTTCAGATTGTAAGTCCATTTGCCACACTCACTATTGACACATTTAGTTTGCATTTAGTTTAATCAATATTGTTTACATTATTGTGTAAACTTATAAGAATCAATAATTCACAACCTTTCTACGATGATTTAAATGCTATTATTAGATGAAATAAGGATTGTTAGAATAGATAAATGAAATTATGTAGTACGCAACGTTCATTCGTTCATGGCATTGCATAATTATATCTTCTCAGTGAGACACACGCCGAATTGGAAGTATAAGCCTTCCTCACAGTAACTGCAACATTAATATTATTAAAAGTTTCTGATATAGACATCTATTTCACACACGACACAAAAAGTAAAATGACATTAAACAACACACAAACAAATCTTCATCAACTTAATCACCACTATATGTGAATAATTTTCATTTTTAGCGACAGAGAAGATCATCCTTTATTGGGCTAGCGCAGCTTTAACCACAGGGTAAACCACATTATGAGTAGAATACAACCCTTTAATTGCAAGAAGAATAAGAAGTTCGCATTAGTGATCGCCGTAGACTTACAGATGTATACTCTATAAACTATGTCTGACATACCGGTTCTACTACAATTAAGAGTGCTAAGTTGTATTACAAACACCTAAAAATGAACAGTATAACCGTAAAATGCCTTCTTTTTTTGCCATGAGTTGACAATGCAGTGGTCACCTTTGTCAGTTTAGTTCATTTATTTATTCAATATGCGATGAGTAAACATCCTTAAATAGACATTTACTTCAGTGTTTTAATTATTTAAGTCTTTATAATGTAATATCTTATCAAAAATCTCATTCTTAATAAATATTGCAGTTAATTTATAACTAAATTTTAAGTGAATTTAAGAAAACAGTACAACTACAAGCCATAAAAAATAAACACACTGGCCTTGTCTCCAAGTGCTCTCATGTTCTTATATAACAACAGCATTTTTTTATATAAATCTACGTAACACTGTGAACCTCTAGCGGTCATATTTGACCCCATTGTCTCCAATTTTAGCCAAGGTTTTCCTAAATAACTCAATGTAATAGTGTGATCGCCGGGTCACATTTAAATAACCTAGTAGGTGACAATAATATTATGCTATATGCAACGTTTTAGACCTCTATCTCTTGTAGTTTCTGAGAAATAGGTGCGTATAATTTATACTCTTTGGAAGACATTCAAACAGTAGACCGCTGGCTCCTTTTTTATGTTTTAGAGAAGAGATTTTAAAGATGATTCTATGTGACTCTATGTAAATATATGACCCCTGGTGCGGGGCCAAATATGACCAAGCGTCACATTTTTAACACATTTGCTAGAGGACCATAATCTTATGATACATGCATAATATTAGACACATAGCTCTTACGGTTTTAGAGATTTTTCTTCAAAACTCTACCAATAGACATTACGTTTACAGAATGTTTAATTGGAAAAGCCCGTGAGGTTTACATTCAATTAACTGTAGAACAAAGTTACTCATACCAAACTGTTATTATATTATCTAAAAAGCTTATGAATTGGCTCATGAGGCATATAGGTAGACATTTAGAAATTGTAGGAAAGTAAAAAGGATCAAACACATTTTGAATATGCTCGAATCAAAGAACAATTATTTGATAAATGGTGTGCATCTAAGAAAATTTATTGTAATTGAAGAGTTCAAAATGTGTATTAACAACGATGTCAAAACCTATTTGGATGAACAAAAGGATGAAACCCTCAAAGACGCTGTTCGCCTGGCTGACGACTCTTCATTAACTCATAAGGTCTCATAATCACAAATCAAGCACTCAGCAGCATGCTTCATTTAAGAAACACCCTCACTCGTACGACAGTACTTCTAAATCTCAGTCTCGTACTTTCAGTACCAGAACTTCAAAACATCAAGCATCTTATGAAAATACTGAATTAAAATCCTTATCTCTAATTACTTGCAATTATTGTAAAAAGAAAGTCACCACTGATTGCTTAACTTTAAAAAGAAAATAACAACAATAAAAAGAAGGTGTAAAACCTACTGGTCCAACCTCTTTAAGGTATAAACACAGTCTTGTGTTGGAAACAATGCAATGTTTTAGGAAATTCAATACTTATTGGACTATGATTTCATTGAACCAACTAGAAGTGAATGAAGTTTACCATGTATTCTAGTTCCAAAACCGGATAGTACTTACCGGATGTGTACTGACTATAGAAAATTCAATAATTTCACAAAAAAAACTGATTCATTTCACAATTCCACGAATTGGTGACTGCATTGATAAAATTGGAAATGCCAAATTCGTTACAAAATTCAATCTTCTAAAAGGATTTTGGCAAGTACCGCTCAAAAAAAGAGCAAAATAAGTCTCTGCATTTGTTACTCCAGATGGAGTATAAATTTCAGTATAACGTTATGCCATTTGGAATGAAAAATTCACCAGCAACGTGTCAACGTCTCGTCAGTATGTTAATATCTGATCTAGATGGATGTGACGCATACACTGACAACGTCATCATTTACAACAACACATCTGCAGATCATAAACATTTTCTTCGGCCGTCTTACAGATGCGAAGTTAACAGTCAACCTCAACAAAAGAGCATTCTGTCGCGCTGTTGTCACGTCTTTAGGACACGAAGTGGGACAGGGTCAGGTTAAACCTATTGAAGCTAGGGTTAAGGCTATCTCTGAATGTCCTGTACCGACTTGTAAAAAGCAACTGATGCGTGTTCTTGGTATGTTTGGTTATAGAAAATATTGTCATAATTTTTCAGTCAATGCTGAACCTTTGACAAATTTATTAAGTAAAATAAATACCTTTATTTGGACTGACTAATGCCAACAGTCATTTGACAAATTAAAAGTCATACTTATGAATGCACCAGTTCGTTCAGCACCTCATTTTGATTTTCAATTTAAGTTAGCTGTTTTGCAAGTGATATTAGTGCTGGTACAGTACTTTTGCAAGAAGACAACAATGGTTTTGACCATCCAGTTTGTTACTTTTCTATAAAGTTTAACAAACATCAGAATTGCTCTACTATTGAAAAAGAGTGTCTTTCTCTGGTTTTGGTACTACAGCATTTTGAAGTCTATTTAGCTTCATCTATTTCACCGATAGTTGCCTTAAGTGATCACAATCCTCTCACATTGATTAATAAAATGGAAAAAAAAGAAGAAAAGATTAATGAGATGGAGTTTGATGTTGCAAGAGTACAATATTGAAATAGACATATCAGAGGAAAATATATTTTTATTGCAGACGCATTATCTCGTGTGTAAATACGTTTTTATATTTAAACGTAAATTATTGTAAATACAATATATATTTTGACGATTATTAATTTAAAAACAATTTCATGTTGTAATATATGCTCTGACATATGTACTAAAACTGAAATATTATTACATTATTACATTGCTTATTACATATTGTTCAAAAAAATTCTTTATTACATCAATCATTCTTTTTATTTAAAACGGAAAGTGTTACCCTCATGTATATACTGCTATATAAGTGTACACGCTTATTGAGCCAGCGGTCAAGTTGTTTCTATTAATAGCACACATATAAATAGCTGATTCTAGTAATTTCCAAATTATTGTTTACATACTGAGATGTGTAGATTATTACAGAACATTCTTCAATCTAGAATGGTCCATATTGGTATATAAAGCTGACATTAGTAAAACGTGTAGGGTTTTTCAGTATTAGTATTCAAAGTGGAGAATCTTGTTCATTATTTTAATATTGGATGCTGTGAATTAAAATATATGTTGAGAGGATTAAACAATATTGTGCTCATTTAGTGCCATTGGATTATGGGATTATTTGGTAATTCTGACTATTGTGAATCAATAAAGCAGGAAAGACTAAAAGTGAAATTGGATTAAAGGGACACTTGACAATTTAGATTAAATATTGGTCCTAATTACCAATATCATTTTGATTGTATTTCTATATCGGGTTTTAAAGAAATACTGGATCCATGTTATGAATTTTCTGTAAGTGAATATGTTTAAATACATATGCTGATTATATTTTAAAAATATTTAATGCTGGTTTTACTTCCTTTTTTGTTACATTTTACCACACAGAGATTTTTTTAAAAGAAAGTAGCCTTTTTATTTTAAAGGGAAAGATAACTCTAATCACATGATTCAGCTACCGAGTTCGCACTGCTATCATGGATTTTTTGTCTACAAGGTACTCAATAACATGGTACTCGTAAGAATGTGTCCCTTGCGATAGTAACAAAAAAAAAAAGGCTCATGGCCTTAATTAATACTTACCAATATATTCCCAGTATTCATCAGTTAACACATTACGTGGTCCCGCCTTAATTCCATTTAGCGATGGAAAGCTTATATTAGCAGACATTTTATAACGGATATTTCGACAATAAAACACGTTTAAAACATGTTTTACTAAAAAAATGCGATAACCTGTTTAAAATTACCTATTAAATGTTCTATTTTTTACAATATGCACACTTTTTAAATCGAAATTAAGGTTTTATTTCATACCCCGGCCAACCCCGTTTTTGCTTCTTAGAGAAGGGGTTGGAAGGAGTATGAAATTTAATACTCGGACCACGTTATGATATAGGCAGTAGACAAAGCAGCGGGATAAATGTACTTAGGTGATAGTTTAAGGTGTTTCACGAGTAACGTAATTTTAGAGGGTATCATTATTAATATAGCTAATTGATTTTTATTTCTTTATTACAATTTTAAATGATGGTTCTGCAATTGACAAACTGAAATATAGGTAGTACATATACAATAAAATAAGGACAACTAGATAAAACGTTAAATGTCGTCCCGGCTTTAGTCCGATGTTATCATTCGGGAAGTAGATGCTCAGTCATATTTTCAGATAGCAGGGTATGTGTAAACACTTGTTATCAACACTATTTACCAATGTACTGGACACGTGTACATTGGTTGATTAGGTAAACTCATAAAGTATACACCATTTTCCTTTAAAAGAACGAAAATGATTTTGTTAAGAGTGTAAGAAAAGTATTAGTTTAACAATATCATTAAGTCTCATTTAGCAATTCGAAAAAAAAAACCCATTTAAAAACAATAAATAGGACATTACAATATGCATATAACAATCAGTCTATTTTCAAGGCGTAATGTCGTTTTTTTGGTAATTTTGCGGGCATGTGTTTATGCAGTACTACGATACGTATTGTGGTGTGTGCGATTCTAGCAAAACCACTGGCAATGTATGATCATAACACGGATTTACGTATATTTTTTGTATGTCAAACAATCGAATTAAAATGGATTGTAACAGTAAAATAAACTTGATTTTATACTTTTATTTGATTGTTTACTTTTTGAATTACCATTTTCTTTTATGGTCATTTTGTATGGAGAGCTGATATACATGTACAAGTTATATCAATTGATAGAAAATACCATTAACAACGGAAATTAATTAGAAATAGTTAGTTGGTGTTGGTAAATGTACTAAGCAGCTTATTATGTCAATGAATTTTCTGAGCGGGAAAAATGCAAATATAATAGAAAAGTAACTCGGGATACGTACTTCTTAAGACAATAGTTATTGTTGTTCTCTTACATACAACAAACAACCTACACTTCTAAACGTGTTAACTTGATTGTATAGAAATATCCTACTTTAAAATATAATTCAGAACACATATTTAAAAAACTCATACAAAACGTACAAATAAATGGTTATATTGCGATAATTCGTATAGGCTTCTATTAATTTTAAAAACAAATAGGCTATTTTACTAAACACTAACGACGAATACCTGTATTCTAAAGTAAAGCAGCGTAACTATGATGTCAAATTCTACTTTACAAACTCCTATTTTTTCAGCGTTTTACAGTTTCTAAGATATGCATAAGTCCATACATAATAACTTCAATTTCATTGAGATGTAACAGATTTTACTTACATTGAATTTTTTCTGCTAGTCCTTAATTTATCCAGTTGATGTTTAAAACTGTGAATTTTACTATCTCCGTGCTCAATGATATCCTACTGTTTATCATATTTCAACTGAATAGCGATGTCAATATTAAATGGTTGTTATCAGTATAGATATCTGTGTAGGTACTTGACATATCTTTGAAGGTTGCCTTATACATCTAAATTTAATAAAAAGACAAAACTGAATGATTCACCTCATTTGTTAAAGGGACGCACACTCTTGAGGTCTGTCTTTACATTACACGTTTTCTAGAAAACCAAAATAACGATGTTGCAATTCTTAACTACAGATGAAATAGTAGTAGTGTGTATTTTTTCTATCACTTGTAGACTGATGGAATTGTTTCAAAGCATGGCTAGAAATAACTTTTGGGAGGTCGTCGTGTTCAAAACTGACACCAATGCTGAAGCTGTTAAGTAACAACCCCTGATCAAACATACTAAGGCAAATTATGAGGGCAGAAGTTTTTTTGTTAATGTATTTTAATTCAATGACAATATAGTTATATTTTGAGCAGATTTTTATACACAAATATTTCAAATTATAGTTTGTAACGTAGTGTTTTTTATTGTCTGTTTACCGACTTGAGATGTTGCACCTGAGGATATAGTCCAATCAACAGCGTCCCGTTAGCTTTGAGAAATAGTTGAACGTAATACATTACATAACAAATATTTTACTCTGATACATAGTAGGCAGTCCAAGGGCCAAACAACACTTTTGATGGCATTTTTAGTAGAAGTTGGCATCCATGTTTATTTAAGTCTTTATAGGAGAGAGTCCAGTCACGATAGGTGTCAAAGGTCAAAGGTCAAACAAGTGCAAACATGACTATTTCAACCCTAATTAGTGTATACTATCACTTTCCATTCAGTTATTCATGTAATTACCTGTTCTAAAATATCTGGATAGTTTTGAGAGATCAGGATAATGTTCAATATAATTAAAATTGACATGTTTAGCAAAATGGTTACTACATATAGGAACTGTATCTATCAAAATCTGTAAAGTTATGATTAATAAACAATAAACTCAAAGATCCGCAAGTACTATAAAACAGAACTTACTTTCAAATATGTTTCGTTATAATATGAAAAATTAAAGCTGAGTATTTTTGTGGCAACACTATTTTATTTCAAACATAATTTTAAGATATTATGATCGTCATATATCGGCATGCTGATAATTTATTCAAAGTATTGATTGTACTGAAAAATGTCTATTCAAGCTAAATAACGTATATTAACATACATTGTCAAAATAGGTATTTATAACTTGCTGTAAAATTTCCTCATCAATTGCTCAGCATTTGTAGCATCATGATTACATATAAGCATACAATATATTCACAATAAGCACATAATCGAGAAAGAAAGCAGAATTTGCTCAATACACTTAGCTTAGCATGTTCATTATCACTATTTTACATAAGATCCAAATCGTGGTTAAAATCACAGTTCCTTGTGAGATACCAAACGTTTTTAAATGGCAGAAGACAAGAATAGCTGATCTGCGGAAAAGACAAGAACAGTTGATCTGCGGAAGATTATAACAACTATTGATCGGTGGGGAAAAATACAAAGACAAGTCTATTACGTGTAAAGGTTACATGCCTAATGTAAAAACTGAAATACTGAAATACTAAATTGTGTTTTTAATTGTTTTTAAATCCATGCAGAGGAAACTATGATCACATAATATTATTCGTGTAATTTCCAAATGTTTTGCACCGTTGTGCCTTTTCCAATTCCTGTATCAATATACCTATCCTCCGTTAATTCCAAAAAATAAAATAAAGCGGTGGCCTTTATATTAATTTGACCAACGCATTGTTCGATAAATAAACGGACTGCTCGCATATTTCTGTAAGTTTTATTTATTCTTACACCGTAATTACAATGTCTTACGTAACTGATCACATCAATCATCGCCCTACCCACCAATAATCAACCCAATTATTAAAACAACGTTTTTACGTGTTTACTTGAGTGTGTGTGTGGGTGCGTGTTCGTGCGTGTGTGTGTTATACCAATTTTATTGTTTAATTGTTTCTGTGTTACAGCACACATATTGTCACTCCAATTTTTTATGTTTTATCCGGCCTCCAAACATTATATTTCCTCATTTTCCCTTCAGTTTTCTGTGTTGTGGATGGTTTATGTAATAACTATATAGCTTTTACAATCTCTGTTATCCCCTCCAACAATACATTTGGCCTATTTCTTCATTATTTTCTTATTTGTTTACGGGTACACATGACATACCTTTACACATGACAATCATCGCCCATACCCTTTAACACCTCACCAGCCCCGCCCCAACACACACACCCTCAAACTTTCACCCTTATTGCTTTCCTTAAAATGTTCCCTTTCTCATTCATTGTTATTGTTGAAGGATATATCGCTGCTATTCCGCTAAGGATTGCTCGTATTTTTACGATTTTTGATAATTTTATATATTGACATGTTTTAAATATATAGAGACTAATAAATGGGTATTTTCATATCACACCCTATATCAGGCCTGAGACGCCATATCAGCCCGAGAGCTTTAGCTAGTGGTTATTTTAATCACGGGTTGTTCTATATAATTGAGTTTATTATAAAGTTGTTAAACTATCTTTAGATTAATTCGTGTATTATGCCTTATTTTATTTGTTTATTTTATTATTATCTATCTATCTATCATCTATTTTATTTCCACTTCTTTGCATTACTAGTCAAATCATTTCCGTAGAGTTATGGTCAAAGATGACAGCTCAACGTATACATGTAGATGTTTCGCCAATAATCTGGCGCGAAAATAGGATGACGAACAGACGACAAACGATACGAGTGACACCACTGGCACTGGAGCCGCAGATATTATATATAAAAACACACACAACGATATCCCCCTATTATCTATATACCACATGGTAGACATCTTTGATATGACCAACCTCGTTTCGAAGGCTGAATCTTTGTCAAATTACAGAATTGATTCAAATTCTCTACACAGTTCGTTAGGTCTGACTCCCATTTATCACATTAAATTCACAGTTCGTACGAAAACTCACGCTGTGCGGAAAATTTAAGTAAAATCGCCGATTTCTGCCGTAACAACATTTCCTTCTGATCCGCACTTCCGGCTGTACTAACTTGTCGAATATTTAATTGTTTGTACAACCGAGACTTGATTAGTCTAGATCATCTGCGACGATTGCTTGTTTTCGAAGATGATCTAGACTAATCAAGTCTCGGTTGTACAAACAATTAAATATAATATAAGCACATATTTTATTTTATTTAATCCCTTGTAGAGGCTGTAAAGGATATGTTTTAGTGTTGAAAGATAATGCAGGTTATTTTGATTGGCTGGAAAGATTAGCATTGGGTGTTGAATGGCTGTGGATGTTGCAAGCTAATGTCAGTTGGTGTTATTGCTGATGTTGTGCGACTTACTTGCTGCCTGTTCACGCAGCAAGTTTGATGTCATTTGGTGTGTTGACTTGTTTACCTGAGCTGAATGATGCTGGGGCAGTGCGACCTTCTTGCTGGCTGTCCATACAGCAAGCTCATGTCATGTAAGTGTTGGGATGATGGGTGTGGGACCTACTTGCTGTCTGTTGAAAGCGGTCATTTAATTTGGTGTATGGCTCAACAGCTCGCTCAATGCATGGCTTAGCGAAATGGCTTATGTTAAGAGTATATTGTAAATACAATCACCTTAGTTATTCTTCATTCTATGCTGCATGTTGTGATACAAATCGAACTTGTCAAGTGCACCAAATATCACAGGCCAAAATCCAACTTTAACGCCATGTCAGGTATTTAGACCGATCTCGTTCAGTAAACCCAACCTTTCCCTGTCTCCTTCCACAATCCACTCATCCGATAAAGCTCTCTTAGAAGCCAGAAAGACGACATCATTTAGCCTGGAGAACCGTCCGTTCTCGCCATGCTCCTAATTGACGGTAGACTCGAGTTGCCATTATTATATAAGCCGGAGAGCAGAACAAGAACTTAATCGAGTGACTCCTTACGAAGACGCCCGAACGGCGGAGCAAAGCATCGGACCTTGCCGAATAACGTTCCGAGTGGCGTTCGGGACGTTACGGGACCTACCGAACAGCGGAACAACTGCAACGTCACAAATGAAGTCGTGACGTCATCAAATAGTATAAATACTAGGGAGAACAATCTGCTTCGTTGTCAATCTCTGGCCTAACCTTATAGACACCATACGTGTATTAATAACAAAACAGATGTGCTCCCTAACCGGCTCCGGCTCCCTCAAGAGACACTTGGACGACGAGGTGATTATTAACTCAGCACAAAGGCTAATATAAAGAGACCTTTGAGTTTCTATCAAAGCCTACAGTTCACAAACCTCCCCCACCCCGGTTTCCATACTTCTTCATACAAGGAAGTGATTTCTGATGCGCACATTCTTATAGTTTTCTATTCTCTGTGTAAATAGAGATGTATAAACACAGACATTATACACAGACATATTAATAGGCCTGTGGTATAAATAATAACAACTTTTACTAGTGTAATGAATCTATTTACATCCTGTACTGAAGATGACATACATGTTATAAACTGATAAATAAACATGACTGTTTATGTGGAAATATTGATTCTGGTATTCATTTCAAACCAACTTACAAGCTGTTTACAAATGTGAAAATACTCAAACAGGCCAACCCCCCCCCCCCCCCCCCCCAATCCTCAACCCTCCCCCACCCGCCCCCCCTGGTTTTGTCTCGACGGCAGGGTCACGGCGTAATAATTTAAAGGACTGCTATTCTTCAGTTGGTGTTCTTGGTCAGCATTTTCAGTCAGAATTATTGAAGTACATTTCTTTAGAATGAACAGTTTTAGAGTGAGAAAGACTCTTAACGTGTAACTTCATGAGATTTTAGCAATTATTCTTACTATAAAGCAACTTTGATATTTGGATAAATTTCTATGACATATTATTTTGAACAGTGCTTGATAAATATTATAAACGTTTATTACAAGTCATCAAATTCGTGAAAGACTTATTTATATTTTCTACGTCCTTATACATCTACAAGGAACAGGTTTCCATATTTACATGTGTGTAATAATTCATTATGTTTCGTTACAGTTTACAAACGATGTCTTGTATTTCTGATGGTAATTCAGGTTTATAATTTGTTGTTGTTCTCTGAAGAATGGGAATGTTAAGCTGCACTGTTGTCAGACGATCTTCTTATGTACTCTAATAATCTTGTTGCCCATATAGCTCACAACGGGTTCTTGTAATGCCATTAATGGCTTGCACATTCAGTTGATCTATGTTATTGCCTGGTTTGGTGGGACCTGGCTGAAGTGATCATTGTGTCACAACCGACCCTATCGTTTGCTGTCTCGATAGTTGTTTTTAAAGTTTTATGAATACTCATAACATAAGGACATTCTAGGAATACTAGTTTGAATAACGTTGGTCCTAGAACTCCGCCCTGGCTAATCTCGGGGTTTATTTTAAAGTCGGTCGACATAAGTTATGGCAATCCAGAAAGGCCTCCATTGACAAGTTAACAACTACCACCCTGAACCACCATAACTTTCCTAAAATGGGTTCGGCGTGTCAGTAATGTACACGTCTTTTAGATTTAAGGACAACTCAAAACTCAAACACACATATTGGACTTTTAGGGAACACCAAAACAGAAGTATCCAAATAACATTTATTCATATTTAGAAAACATCATTATGATTAGTAAGTTTCAATATATAATGCATGACGACACGTATAATCAGATCCATGGACATTAGCTATAAATAATAAGGTCGTTACAAAAGCTATAAGCAACTATGTTTTAGATTAATTTAAGGTACAGTCGTTAGACCTATCCACTTTTAAGGAAGACATCCGCAATATATAATAGATACAATTTTCTGCCCAATCTGTTCATCAGCAATCGAAAAGAAGCAATAAACAAAAGTACATACATGTATATAAAACTACGATGTGACCCCAGCAGAAGTTTGCCTTGGTGGTCCACATCTATAAATCAGATAATATCAGGGAATAATGTAATCGTCTAACTATTCACCCCAAATAGGCACATTTATGACAGCATGCCAATGATTATGACTTATTGTGAAATAAAAACACAACTTTTGCTCGTCTGCACTATCTCAAAACAAAACTCAACACTCTGAATCAAGGTAGAAAATAGATACTATACATTTCGAAGTCCATGATGAAATAAAGGTAACCTCAGAGGGTGACTGAACATATTTTAAGTCACATACATTTGAATATTTCCTGCAGAAATATGACACTTATTTCATAACGATATCAGTGCGATATGAATAACACTAGCGGATCCAAGGGGGGGGGGGGGGGGGCGCACCCGGCGCGCGCCCCCCCTAAAAATTCCGGATCATACATGTATGTCCATGTTACTGTAGATATAATATCAAACAATTTCGATGCACGCCCTCAGTATTAAAAAAAATTCTCGCTCGCTTCGCTCGCTCTACGCATAATGACTAATGAGTGGTTTAATTAACACATTGTTAAATCCTTTTATTTGAAAACGAACTTTTTTTATTCATACATGTCCATGTTACTGTAGATAAAATATCAAACAATTTCGATGCACGCCCTCAGTATTTTTTTTTTCCGCTCGCTTCGCTCGCTTGACGCATAATGGCTAATGAGTGGTTTAATTAACAAATTGTTAAAACCTTTTATTTTAAAGCGGACTTTTTTATTCATACATGTATGTTCATGTTACTGTAGATAAAATATCAAACAATTTCGATGCACGCCCTCAGTATAACAATTTTTTTTCGCTCGCTTCGCTCGCTCCACGCATAATGGCTAATGAGTGGTTTAATTAACACATTGATAATTCCTTTTATTTGAAAACGGACTTTTTTACCCTATCAATGCACTACCGCAACCGTTTTATGAGGCTAGAAACGGACCCGAAAATTTACCAAAATCTTACGCCCCCCCTAAGCTGAAATCCTGGATCCGCCCCTGAATACGCATGTCTTACAATTAATGCAGGGTCATGATTTCAAAAATGCTGTTGATATATGATGTCTGAAACACGTTACAGATCACTGCATGCAACATTCTATGATACGCCATATATGCATTGTAATTTTGGCCTAAATACAGAACATTTCTTTAAATATCAGTATGCATTATTCTATAATTTAGTTTTATACAAAACATGATTATTTTTATACCAAAATACCTATAAAATAGAAAGCATGCATCTCGTTGGTTTTCTCGAAAGTACAGGCCGACAGGATACTTTAAAAGTGAAAAATACAACCTCACAAATAAATTATATACGGCCGAAATAATGAACTATGTATTATAATAGAGATGTGGTCTCTCAATTGAAAGGGTTTTCGAAAGGTTCAGTGTTAGAAATATAGCAGATGGCAAAGAATTTTGGACAAAGAGATGATAATATGCGTCGATACCCTAGAAAATGGTCTCCGGAAGTGATGAAAATTACAAAGCAGTAGACTGTGTTAAAATAAATTAAGTCTATCTGACTGGTTATGAGTGAAAGTATAAGAAACTACCCAAATTATCTCCCAACAAAAAATAAGTGAAAGCGTGGAGCGTCACAATTGCATTTTTAACAACGAATTGTCCTAATTCCTAACTTGTCACTTTAACTTCTGACACGAGACCCCATTTTGCGTAATTTGTATGGAGTTCGTATGTTTTCATTCAAGCGGAAGCATTGATGTGAACTCTCCTAGTCAGCTTCAATCTTTTAGTTCTGATCAACTATGTTGGATATTACAATCGAGACAGACAGTCAGTAATGCTAGACATTTAATTACTAATTACATATGGATAAAAGTATCCTTCTTAGGTTTATTAAATGCCTTAAAGCTCCTAATTTACCCAAAGTTGTTGCAAACACTAATTAGGGAGCAGATCGAAAAGTACTTTTACAACTTTTTGTAGCATGGTCACAGACAATTCTCTTTGTTCAGACACAGGTGTAAATCGTTTAATTGAAAATAAGACCTGTCTGAAAAACTGTGAGAATAACAGTGAGAATAACAGTTAGAATAACTGAAATAGAGCTGAAATGGACATGCTTCAAAACAAATAGAGTATGGTTTCATCTCGTTGGTTAATTTAAACAACTCGATGGGCTACGCCCATCTCGATGTTTAAATGAGCCAACTCAATGAAACCATACTCTATCTATTACATAGATCTCTTATCAGATCCAAACTGGAATACGGCTCAATAACATATGTATCCACTCGCAAATCGTACTTGTAAATGCTCGATCCTATATACGACTCGCCTTAGGTGCCTTTCGTACATCACCAGCCGAAAGTTTATAGGTTGGAGCTAATGAACCATCACTGTCTCATAGACGGGACTAATTAGCCTTTCAATATGTCAATAAATTACAATCTAACCCTTCAAACCCAACTTTCGATACCGTTTTTAACCCTAATTATGAACCTCTTTTAATCGAAAACCGAATGCCATTCGATCATTTGGTCTTCGTATTAAACCAAAATTAAGAGACATTGAAATCGACCTACATTTGATCGCCAAGTACAAAGTACCCCAAATTCCACAAATTCCACCGTCCAGTTTCCGGACTTTGGAAACACCAACAATTATTTTTGATCTTTGTAAAAGTAACAAATCCAGTACAGATCCTACTATCTTTCAAAACAAATTTAATGAAATTAAATCGAAATACAGTAACTTTCAATATATATAAACAGATGGTTCTAAAGATGGAGATAAGGTACATGTAGCTGCAGCAGCTGTTGTTCACAAACACAGCATAAAGAGCCGCCTGAATGACAAAGCCTGTATCATTTTAACTGAACTTCATGCAATTGAACTTGCCTTCAATTATATTCATGAATCTGATGATGACCATTTCGTAATCTTCGCTGATTCCCGTTCATCTCTTTAATATGAAACATGATAACCCAGTTGTGCTTCAACTTTTAGAAAAGTATAATTCTCTTATAGTTGATAATGTTATTATTTTCTGCTGGCTTCCAAGCCATGTAAGAATACGTGGTAATGATAAAGCTGATAGTGCTGCCTTACTAAGGCAGCATTTGATTTACATATATCTAATGCCAAATTACCTTAATATACTGATTTTAAAAGTTGTATTAACAGATACATTCGTAACTGTTGGCAATTGGGATTTGTCAGTGAACAATAAAGCTCATTCAATTAAACCGTTACTCGGGGAATTCTTCTAGTAGATCCATTCGTCGAGAAGAAGTTGTTCTAGCCCGGTGCAGGATAGGGCATACACGTTATACTCCTTCACACTTATTACAAGGTAAGCAATTACCAAAATATATACCCGTATACCTGTTTTGCACCGTTTACGGTCAAACATATCACGTTGAAATGTGTAGATTTGATCCTATGCGGCAAAGATACTACAATGTTAATACTATTAAAGAGTTTTTAGATACTATAGATTTTAGTCTTGTTTTAGATTTCTTGAAAGAAATCAGACTTTATAAATCATTATAATATATCCATATATATATATACTTATTTATACACCCGTTGACGGGCATTGGTTGCTTTACATATATACATAGTTTATATTACTACCATATCATCCCCTATTTATAAATAGTTTTATCTTTATATATTTATATTAGTTTTTAATTACTACTTCATTTCTTCATCTTTCGTCAGTATTTGCACACACTATGACCTATTTATGTATCGACGTGCCGTAAAAAACACCATTCATTCATTCATTAGTTAAATTCAACACTTTTAACCTATAAAGGTGCAACAGCTCTGGGGGTAAAATGGTCGGATCTTGCTTATTATCAAAATTTATCATATTTGTCATAAACATTTTGTCAAAGTTGCGTTGATTATGGATCAGAATTTCTCAAGTCATTGAGCAAACAGTGTCTATTTCAACAAATGTCACCCATTAGGGGCATTAACTCCAGTGTTACTGAAGTGATCTGGTTGTTACCGAACTCGACTGGGATATTTTGGCCATTAGCATTGTATCCATGTTTGGTTCAAATCAAATGATATTTATTCAAGTAATTTAGCAGACTTTGTCAATTTCAACAATTTTCAATAAAAAGGGGGAGATATACCCGGGGTTACTAGTGCGATCTGTCTGGTTATCACGGGGCAGATAACGCCAGGCTTACTTGTGTGTTCTGGCTGGATATGCCAGCTGACCGAGATATTTAAGCCAAAAGCAATATGTCGTAGATTGGTAAATATCAATTGAAATTCGTTTATTTATTGTGCAAAAAATAAAACTCCCCAACAGAGGGGAGGTAACTCTATGGTTACCTATGTAAACTGGCTGGTTATCAAGCTCGACTAAGATATCTTGTCCCTACATATTATTGTCAAGTTTGGTGTGCTTTCTTTCAATTAAAAGTACTCAACTTATTGAGAAGCACATCGTCAATTTTAACATTTTTCACAAATTAAGGGGCATGAATACGTGTTTAATCTGGCTGGCTATCGAACTTGACAGAGATATTTAGTCCATAAGTATTGTATTCAAGTTTGGTTAGCTTTGGATAGGAATTCTTTAAGTTATTCAGCGAACACTAAATTTCCATTTTTTGCACTTGGTTAACCTTTGACCTACTTTATGATCTTAGATAGGCTGAATGGCAATGACATCCGGCCCTACAGTGTTCAGGACACTCCAATAATTATCATGGTATCAATGCAAAACTTCTACTGAAAATGCAATCAACTCGAACAATAAGCGTTTTTATTGCAGATGGGCCGCCTACTATAATCAGATAATGTGTAAAAGAACATATTGAAAAATGGTTATAAGAACAAATTAAATATCGATATGCCACACATGTTTCGTATAACAAGAATAAAACAGACATGATTTAGATTTTATAAAGAGATTTAAGTGCTTATCGAACTTCTGTTGGGTTTATTTTAGGTGAAAATCTAGTTAGGTTGCCGTGTCCATTTATAGGTTTTCGGTTATGTTTATTTTCTGATTTAATCATATGGCCTGGCTTCAGTCGTTAAACATTGTAATGTTCTTTCCACTTGCGCTGACATTAACGACAGTTTTCCCCATACACATAATGTATCGATCTGATCTTTACACATAGATAATGACGTCACGCGTATATGAAAGCAAGGTCACGTTGAGATTAAAATAAATGACTTTAACATTAACGACAGTTTTCCCCATACACATAATGTATCGATATTATCTTTACTTATAGATAATGACGTCACACTTATATGAAAACCAGGCACGTTGAGATTAAAAGTAATGTTAACGTAATGAAATGGTCAACTTATACTTTGGGATCTTATTACAAAAAACAATGCGTAAAAAGTGTATATAGTTCCATAATATAAGAAACGTATTTTTTTCTAGCAGATGTTATTTACATTATTTTTTATTAAAATGCAAAACTTTGCAACGTACTGCATGCTTAGTGGTGGACCCTTTTACAGTTCGCCACTATGCTTTCCTCTTTAATTGTACGATGACCAGACAGGCTGTGGACCCTATGATGACGCCTACCTAAAGCCCATTGGGACGGTGGCGTTTGATGTTTGTCCATGATCTTTCTTGTCGTGCCCTTAATGGTTTATTCTCTTACTGCTCTGGCTTCTGCAAAGTCATTGAGTACCTTCATTGTGGCTTTCTAGGCTATTTTTGTTTGTTTTCTTTGTATTATATTTACACGAGCATATTTGTGTTTTACTTATATTGCCTATTGATGCTGGCTTGTTGGTTAGAGATTAGATCATGGCGGGGATTTCTTTATTTACACTGTCCTGTTTTAATGGGATGACAGTAGGGTAAGTGTGAGGTTTGGTGCACACTAGAACCGGTTTAAACCCCCAGTGGCCTTTTTTGCCACTGACCGTTCCAAGGCGGTAGCCCTATTGTCAACCCTTTTTGTGTTTGTGATGTCGTTTGCATTTATTATTGCTTTTGCCTTCTTGTTTGTCTGTTTGCGTGTTTGTTTCTGTGTTTTGTGGTTTACTGTCCTCATTGAATGCTACTTTTCCGGTCCGATCTTTTTATATTTCTTTTTGTAGCTTTTAAAACATGTCAATATTCTCGTGACAAGTTTGTTTCTAGTCAAATATTGTTTCACAAATACACATATACCTCCACTATTTCTGTGAAAGTTGGTGAACCATTCACATATCACACGGCACGCAGTCAACTGTAAACACGCCGTCAAAAACAAACAACAATTAAAAGGAATAATAGAAACTCCTCTTATCCTACTGTCATCCCAATTAAACGGTATAATGTACTCGACTCAATCCTTTAACAAACTGGGCAGCACTAATAGACAATAAACGTATAATACAAGTTTGATCATGTATATAAATAAATAAAAAGTAAAAAACCACAAAGCAAGCGTTCATCGAATTGGCAACAAGAGAATATAATCAGGTTTTAAAGTCTTACAAGAAATGCAGTTTTCACAGAGCACAGACATTCAAAACAAATGACAGGGAACAATAGAAATTAAGGTTTTACGACACGACACGACACGACATACATAAATGGGCTGACAACAGGGTATTACAGCCTGTATCAATACGTCTGAAGGCATAGATTAAACGTTACCATCCCGTTAAGGATTTAGAAAGACGTCACCACATGGACAACAATCTGACGGGTCTAATGACATGACGATTTTATTCTAACATCGTCGAAACATGTACACTTTTCCAGAAAGCTGTCAAATTCAGTAACTATGTTTACATGGTTTATTGTTCTTTCCTGCTCGACGGACCGTGAATATCCCCTACAATCTTACGGGCTTTTCCATGAAAAAGTAGGTGGGGGAGGCGGAACGACCGTTTTTTAAAGGGTACCACCAACAAAACTTTAATTATTTGTAACCCCCAAAACTTAAATTGGGTGACATCCCACCCCGCCCCACCACTATCCACATAACTTTAATTAATGTGAGAAAACCAACAGCTTCACTTTGTAACAATAGAGAGCACCAAGATTATACACATATGATGACATTAAATCAACGTGTAAACTGTGTTAATAGTACAATGGAGACATCATTTGTAGATAGCATATTTATATTCATGACTAGATATTCCACTAAAGTTGCCAACTGCAACATGCCAGTGGGTATATACACACCAACTCTGGTTATCATCTATCCATTACAACTCAGATATCACACAGACACGAAAATCGTGACAAACAGATCGACAGACTAACACTGTAAATACTATATGTCATGTGCAACGTAGTTGTGCGGTGGCATAATATAATTAAATTAATATGATAAAGTGGTATTCCTAAAGCAGCCAATGAAAAGAAGGCTTGTATTATTTATTTAATATCGGAGTGTGCATGCAAACGGGTAATAATTTGAAAAAGCAAGTGAAAGACAACAAAGTCTGTCCAAAGGTAACGTAATGTCCCAGATGTGATTTACTGTATGCTATATGCGACCATATGTTGAACCCTTAAAATCGCTTAAATATGAATTATAAAGCCTTTGAGAACAAGCTTGTTTAATACCATACTGAAAGTTAACAGAATTTTTTTCATTTCTCACTATTTTCGCTTCATAATGTTACTCTTTCATTTAATATTTCGGCCGCTTGGCCTTTTTCAAGACATAAAGATTTAAGCACTTATGTCACGTCCATTTTGCGTGTAAGCGACGGAAGTTATGACTCAGCTTCATGGCTGAGTACAAATTCGCTAAATTATCACTACAACTTTACACTACACCCAAAAGGTACTTTAGTATCTAAATTTATTATCCAAAGATCTCCTATTAGCTGTCTATATATCCGACATTCATGAAACTCTTTGTAATATTATTACACGCAAAAACATTTAACTCTGACCTTCGGTTTTCCTGCCTGCAATATTATATCCCGGGTGCTCTCGGTTATGCGTTCTTTCAAAGTTCTTTCTCCTACGTATATTGTTTTGACACATCGTGCACACGTGAGGTCATATACCAGATTCCTGTCAGTGCAACTTTTATTTGGGACTGTGCGGAATGATTTCTTTCCGAAAAATGTTACCTTCTTGAACTATTGAACAGACCTTACAATTACATTCAGGCGTTGGTGTAGTAATTGCTCTGTTTGTGTTCCCGTGAACCAATGTATCATATAATGTCCTGTCTCGCATGAAAGCTACCATAAGTTGACACTTGATGACTTCTACCATCCGTTCCGATTTATATAGTACATTTGTGTGTTTTTATAAAATATCCCTCACGTCTGGCAGTCTTTTTGAGTATGTCATTATGACGAGTGGAACCCTGTCGTTATTTCTATTGTTTTTTTGTTTTTTTGTTTTTAACAGTTCTTGACTCGATTTTGTATCAAGCCGTTATAATTTCTGTTCTATGTCTCTGCCGCAGTATGTGTTGGGTGACAAGAGGTGTTTTTCAAATATAGCACTCCCCAGTCGGTGGTGGGGTGATAAGAATCAACCGACTGCTCGTTATGCCCCTGTCACACTATAGCGCGTTTCCACTGCGTTGGCACGGCGTTGTTTAATTTTCCAGAACGCCGTGAGATCGCAAGAAAAATCTGATATTTTTCGTGAAGATGGAGATGTCACGGCGTCCTCACAGCGACCAAGGCGTTGCTACGGAGCTCCCATGGCGTTCTATCGCGTTCCTACGGAGTTCTTGTTGGCGATTGTCTGCGCTCTCACGGCGCTTCCACTGCGTGCACTGCGCTTTCACGGCGCTCACACTGCGCTGACGGCGTGTTGAAGACGTTCGTTTGCACTACCTATAATTTATTTATACTATTTTGTTCGTTTTTGTCATACAAACGCCGATGGACGCGGTAGAAGCGCCTTGGGAGCGCAATGGTCGCCGTGACAGCTCCGTACAGTCGTTGTAAGAGCGCAGTAAAATAAATAACTCTCCGTATGAGCGCCGTAGACGCGCCGTATAAGCGCGGTAGAGACGCAGTGACATCTCAGAGCACGCCGTACAATCTCCGTGCAAGCGCCACCGACAACCACAGCGTTCGCACTGCGACCTCTGTGCGCGCCCGCGGAGCTCCTGTGGCGTTGTAGGAGACCTTACTGCGCTGCTATGGCGACCTTACGGCGACCCCACTGCGCTCTTATCAGAACGCCGAGCGACGGCGTTTGTTTTGTGCATGCTCAAAGTGCGCGCCGTCGCTTGGCGTTCTATGCGATCCCAATGCGTCTACTGGCGATGCCACTGCGTTGCTGCGGCGATGCTTGCGATCGTACTGCGCGCACCTCGGCGTTCTGCATTTTTCTTGGACGCCGTGGGATCGCCGTGAGAACGCGGCCCTAGTGTGACAGGGGTTTAACTTAGCAGAGGGGTAGGACACCACACACCCCGAAAAGTAACCCGCCCGTTGACCGTGGGTGGCGACCCGTGTCGTTGGAGAAGGGAGTCCTGGTGGTTGAGTGGCGTGGAGATCTGGTATTTATCTCCACGTTGCAACACACCACTTTGGTCCGGACTTCAACTAGACGGGCGGTCAGATTTGACCCGATCTGATCAATCGGTTTGTCACGCCAGCTATAAGAGATCCGAGCTTATTATTCAGACAGTACCTGTACACTGTATCTTACTTACCTTTTATATTGTTCTACTTTAAACATTATATAGACTGGGTCTTTTATGGCGGTGGCGCAAGGGTTAATCATGTATTTCCAAACGCTATATGGCTATACTCATGCCACTTTTTAGGCGGAACATAGGTGCGGCTCTTTGACTTTTTAGTTAAGGGGATATGCCCGCTCGGTGGTATGGTGGGTCTGATGCGTTAGCTTTATATGAGTATACCTTCTACGTATTCTTGGCATTTTGCCTGTTGGATATCCACAGCAAATGTCACCTTGTTGGACTCCGAGGTGGGTGAGAAGCGTGGAAGATGAATTCTTAACGCCCATCATGGCATCACAAAACGAACTAACTACTAACAAACGAAAACAAACAGAACATGAATTTGATACTGAGGAAACAGTGATCAACCAATCCTTTCATTATCGAATCGTAAAACGGGGAAATCCTATTACAGATATGTCACCTTTTGTAATCCAGAAAACTGTCCATTCCATTGCTGGACTTGTAAAATAAATTAAAAAATTAAGAAACAAAACTCTCCTTATTGAAACAGAAAAAACTCTCACTCTGATAATTTATTAACAATTACATATATTTTAAACACCAAAGTCAAATGCTACCCTCACACCTCTATGAACATCTCCAGAGGTGTCATCAGGTGCCCGGATCTCTCCGAAGTACCTGAAGAAGAAATTATTAACGAGCTTGCGCCACAGTTGGTAACTGCGGCTCGCCGAATAACCATAAAGAGGAATGATAAAATTATTAGTACAAATATTATCATCCTCACATTTGCAACACCCGTCTTACCAAGAACAATAAAGGTGGCATATTTGCAATTACATGTTGACGCCTACATTCCAAATCCGTTACGTTGCTACAACTGTCAAGCCTTTGGGCACCACAACTCCAGTTGTACTAAAGAAGAACGTTGTGGCAAATGTGGCGAGCCTGCATTCAAGCATAACAAACCAGATTTTCCTAACCCTTTCAAATGTACCAACTGCGGTCTAGGACATCACGCACATTCAAAATTATGTGAAAAATTCAGAAAAAAAGAAATCGTAACAGTTAAATATACACAAAACATTCCCATTCCAGAAGCACGAAAATTGATTTAAGAAAAATATAAAATTTCAAGTCCGACCTCTTACGCATCTATTCTCAAAACAACAGCAACACACATAGAATGCAGGGATACAAGTACGCAATACGAACCACAGTCAGAAATTCAAAATACAAAGAATACTTCCTCAGTATCCAAACAAAAGTCAACAAATACAACTTAACAAACCAAAATTAAAATGTTCACCTAATCAAACCTTTTCATTTAAATCAAACACGAAATCGGCAAGCTCTGGCAATGTCAAGAGCACGTCAATTTCTCAGAATTGGAAATCAGGTTATTCTAAGACTGCGGAGTCTAGTAGTTTCCCAGTCGTGAAGCCTAATACTTCCTCGGTTGGAAGGCCTAGTGCTGTTCCAACTAAGGAAGTTGGAAAGCCTGGTGCTTCTCTAACTAGGGAGCACAAGGAGCAGCCAAAGGTGTCTAACGGCCCTATTTAGCTGCATAACAAGTTCGAACAGCTCATGGACATTTCAGAACCAGCAGCTGCACTGCCACTTCCATCCTCTCATGAAAAGTTAGTCGAGGTGCCACTTCAGCTGACTTCTTCCAGGGAGGAGGATTCATCAGTGCAGATGTCACTGCTTGAGTCTCCTAATACCTCTCCTAAATCTAAGGCCAAAAATAAAGATAAAATTAAAAATCGCCTTAGCGCTAAATAATGGGTAAAACTAATAACATCATTCAATGGAATTGTCGAGGTTTGAAACCAAATTATGATGAAATCAGCTTAATTTTAAATGAACACAACCCTATTGCCTTTTGTCTTCAAGAAACATTCTAAGGTATCTTTTAAACAATACTCACTATACAATCATATTTGTGATACCGGGGACAAGGCGACAGGTGGAGTTTCGATAATCGTTAATCGAAACATTCCTCACAGACCTGTTGCGTTGAAAACAGATTTGCAAGCTATTGCGGTTAGTGTTACTATGCACAGCAGAGTCATAACAATATGTTCCTTATATTTACCACCTAGTTCTTCACTAGACCCTAAAGATCTAAATCACCTAGTTGCACAATTGCCATCACCTTTTATACTCTTGGGCGATTTTAATGTACACAACTACATCTGGGATTGTAAAGATATAAACGATAAAGGTAAGAAAATTGAGGATTTCTTAGCCAAAAACAATTTGTGTCTTTTTAATAATAAGTCACATACTTATTTACATCCTGCTACAGGCTCTCAGTCTTCCATCGATTTAACAATATGCGATTCAATGCTTTTGATGGATTTTTCGTGGAGTGTTGGAGTCGACTTCTGTGGAAGTGACCACTTCCCCATATTTCTTGAAAATATCGGCCCTCCACTTCTAGAAAAAACGCAACGATGGAAACTTCGAAAGGCTGATTGGACTACGTTTCAATCTCTTTGCGAGGAACAATTAAAGCCTTCCATTTTCGAGGATGTCGAAGACGCAACTGCTCTTTTTACCAAAACTCTTCACGATGTAGCTGATCAAACTATTCCAAAACCTCTGCAAATCCTTAAAGCCCACATAAACCATGGTACGACGATGACTGCAAACAGGCAGTCAGCGATTGTAAAGCTGCATTAAATAATTTTAACTTGCGGCCAACTCAAACAAATTTAGATAACTTTAGAGTTTTTCGTGCGAACGCCTGTCGTACTATTAAGGATAGCAAGAGGAAATCCTGGGGATCTTACGTCTCTAGGCTGAATTCTCGCTCATCAAGACATGGGACATGGTCCGAAAAATAAGCGGTAAAGGTAATTCTAGTTCTGTAAATCATCTTAAAACAAATAATGGATATATAACGTCTGTCAAAGATATTACAAACACTTTGGCAGAAACGTTTTCAAAAAATTCTTCTTCTGAAAATTGTCGACCAAATTTTCTGAAAAATAAACTAAAAGAACAGAAGAAGCTTAACTTCAAGTCGAAAAACTTGGAGAAATACAATAAACTATTCACTCTCAAAGAACTCCGAGAGTCCGTTAAAAAGGCTCATGATACATCAGCTGGTCCTGATGATATCCATTACCAATTATTAAAACATTTACCTGAATCCTGTCTCTCTACCCTCCTTGATTCATTTAATACGGTTTGGGTGACGGAAAACTTCCCCAATTCATGGCAATCGTTATTCCAGTCCCAAAATCTGGTAAGGATCAAACAGACCTAATAAATTATCGCCCAATCGCTTTAACGAGTTGTATATGTAAAACCATGGAACGAATGATTAATGAGAGACTCGTTTGGTACCTGGAGACCAACAAACTGGTAACAAAGTATCAAAGTGGATTCCGGCGCCAACGAGGCACAACAGACAATCTCATTCGATTTGAATCGTTTATTAGGGAAGCTTTCATAAAAAAAGAATGATCTTCATGACCTTGGTCTTAGAGGCCAATAACCCATTTTTATAGAGAAATTCTTAGATGATAGACAGTTTCGTGTCCGAATGGATTCAACCCTCTCCGATATTCATGCACAGGAGATGGGTGTGCCATAGGCCAGCATACCCTCTGTCACCCTTTTCAATATAAAAAATAACAGTATAGTTAAATGCATCAATCTTGGTGTGGATTGCTCTCTATATGTTAACGACTTTGTTATATGTTATCGTGCAAAAAACATGAACAATATTGAGAGACAACTGCCACAATGTCTGATAAACTTCAGACCTGGTCGGATGAAAATAGTTTTAAATTTTCTAAATCTAAAACTAATTGTATGCACTATAGTCAACTACGTAAACACCATTAAGACCCTCATCTAACACTGGATGGGTCACCAATACCAGTAGTGGATCAAACAAAATTCCTTGGTCTTATTTTCGACCGTAAATTGACGTTTATACCACAACTGAAATACTTGAAGGCCAAGTGCTTTAAAGCTCTTAATTTACTTAAAGTTGTTGCAAACACTAATTGGGGAGCAGATCGTAAAGTACTTTTACAACTTTATAGATCTCTTGTCAGATCTAAGCTGGACTACGTCTCAGTAGTATATGGATCGACTCGCAAATCATACTTGCAGATGCTCGATCCTATACATAATCAAGGATTACGACTCACCTTAGGTGCCTTTCGTACATCACCAGCCGAAAGTCTATACGTAGAAGCTAATGAACCATCACTGTCTCATAGACGGGACAAATTAGCCTTTCAATATGCCATTAAATTAAAATCTAACCCTTCAAACCCAACTTTCGATAATGTTTTTAATCCTAGTTATGAACTCTTTTTGATTGAAAACCGAAGGCCATTCGACCGTTTGGTCTTCGTATTAAACCAAAATTAAGAGACACTGAAATCGACCTAAACTTGATTGCCAAGTACAAAGTACCACAATTTCCATAGCGATCTTTGTAATAGTAACAAATCTAGTACAGACCCTACTGTCTTTCAAAGCAAATTTAATGAAATTAAATCGAAATACAGTGACTTTCAACATATATACACAGATGGTTCTAAAGATGGAGATAAAGTAGCTGCAGCAGCTGTTGTTCACAAACACAGCATAAAGAGCCGCCTGCCTGACAAGGCCTCTATCTTTTCAGCTGATTTTAAGGCCATTGAACTTGCCTTAAATTAAATTCATGAATCTGATGATGACCATTTTGTAATCTTTTCAAGCACTGGGTAATATGAAACATGATAACCCAGTTGTGTTTCAACTTTTAGAAAAGTACAATTCTCTTATAGTTGATAATGTTATTATTTTCTGCTGGTTTCCAAGCCATGTAGGAATACGTGGTAATGATAGAGCTGATAGTGCTGCTAAAGCAGCATTAAGTTTACATATATCTGATGCCAAATTACCTTATACTGATTTTAAAAGTTGTATTAACACATTTATTCGTAACTCGTGGCAAGCCGCTTGGGATTTGTCAGTTAACAATAAACTCCCTTCAATTAAACCGTTACTTGGAGAATGGCGTTCTTCTAGTTGACCCAATCGTCGAGAAGAAGTTGTCCTAGCCCGGTACAGGATAGGGCATACACGTTATACTAATTCATATTTATTACAAGCTGAGCAATTACCAGAATGTGTACCCTGCTTTGCATCGTTAACGGTCAAACACATGTAGACTTTGATCCTATGCGTCAAAGGTACTACACTGTTAATACTATGAAAGAGGTATTTGATACTATAGACTTTAGTCTTGTTTTAGATTTCCTAAAAGAGATCAGACTATATAAATCATTATAATGTGTTCTTATATATATTTACTTGTTTATATACTTGTTGACGGGCATTTGTTGATTTACATACATAGTTTATATTACACCATATTACCTTATTTTTTAATAGTTTTATCTTTATATATTTACATTAATTTTTAAGTAATGCTTCATTTTTTCATTTTTCATCAATTTTTTCGCACAATATGACCTATTTATGTGTCGACGTGCCGTAAAACACCATTCATTCATTCATTCAAATATAGCAGTTTATCAGTTGGTTTTACGTACAAATCAGTGTATCCATAACTTTCTTCAATTTTTACCCAAGTGTCTAAACACTCTATTTCCTCCTTGTTCCTTGCTCCACCTCAGATCGATCTGTGTATTATTTTAGCATAGTCTGCTAATTCTTTTAAACTTTCTAAAATTCCTGTCCATATCTCAAAGCCATCATCAACAATAAATACTGAAAAAGTGATCCATTGGAAGCAACAAACAGAAAAAGGGAGAAAAATAGCAGACTCGGTTTTATTGAGTTCGTTCATGAGAGGTAATTATAAGATGCAACACCTCTCATGCCTCCTAGCACCGGCTTAAGCCGATATTCTACGTTAAAGCAACACATAATGGGCTTGATGATTCCAAAGGACCAGTAAATAATAACACTACTGATTTGTAGTCTTTAATGAAGCGCTTCTGCACACGTCTGCAATCCATCTTTCCGTGGAACTGATGGATACAGTTTTCTCACATCAAAACAAAATAAAAAAAGGTGGAATAGGTACTCGGATTTCCTTTAATTTGTTAATAAAATCCGTTGTATCGCGGATATAGCTTGCAGATTGAATAACATAATCATTGAGTTCAAATTCTCTGTGGGCGTGTTTAATCCGTTGACAACAGTACGCAACGGTGCACCGGATTTGTGTAGTCAGTGTTCCCGCTTTCGGATATCTGGTATCAAGTACTGCCTTATTTCCTTAGATATTGCGTCTTCTTTAAACATTATGTTGGCAGTTTTTTTTTACTGCCTTGTTGGATTCGTATGTGCGTTCCTCGTGATCTTCTGCCAGATCCTTTGTCTGTTGGTCGGATGATAATTTCCTTGTTATGTAGAAGTGACAGAAAAACTGACTGTTCTACTTTGGTAATGTTTAATTTACCGGACCTGGTCCAATTATTTACGATATCATTTTAAAAAGTGCTATATATATAGGTCTAGCCACATATCTCGTCCTTTAGCTGGAGTGAAATTACTTGTCTTGTGAACTTTAAACCTCTCTATAAGGTCATCATGGGTGGTTTTATTCTTGTCTTCCTTATCATAGAAAAAATGGCGTAAGCGCATTCTTCTTTCCCATTTCCCAAGGTCTGCCAAAATCCTTACCTTATCTATTTTTGTTTTATCTGGAATATTTCATATATATATGGAATTTCAGTCCCTAAGGTAGAAGCAGTTTTTCAGATTTGGCAAGCTTGTAGTTCGATAAATTAGTTACCACAGCATCATCTTCTTCATTCATACTTCTCTTTGCAGGTATAAACGGTGTTTCCGTTTTCTTTACATCTGTTTTCCAATTATCAGATTTATGATTTTGTTGTTCTCGTCGTTCATCATTCCTACTTTCCGAAGCTGTTTCAAATGATTCACCATATTGAGGAAACGAATTGTACCAAGATAAAACCAGTGTTTACCTGTGAGACATGCTTCTGGGTCGACACATTCATCTCTATTACGGTGGTCAGTTTTCTGAAGCATAAGGTTGAAAGATGTCCCTTTAAAATAAGGTACATCGATATCTCATACGGAATATCGGTATCACTTTCGCTTCCACTGGCTATCCGTAATGTATGCCAGCTTCATTAAACCCCAGGGAATTCTATAATAGGAGAGGGAGGAGCTTATTTCAAAATGAATACTATTTTGAACATGTTATTTATTTGGGTGCAATTTAAAGATTAAGTGAAGATTAAATGAACAGATAAAAATGAAATTTGTTGCAGAACTTGCCATAAGCTCACTTAATACAAAGATATAAAAAAAAATCTGACAGACCTACCCTAATTGCTAAATTTTTAATTTTAAAATTTCAAAAATCAAACACAATTTCAGCTGTTGATGCACTTTGACCCTGGTCAAATGATGTAAACACTGCAATGTCCTGGAGAAATGTATGTTGGTAACATAATTATACACAGCCTGTAAGAGGCAACTTTAGCTTAGTGGTTCAATAGTCATATCAGATGTGCTGTAGAAGTGGTTAGAGCGTCTTCTTTGCATTCGGGAGGTCGTGGGTTCGAGTCCCCTGACCGCGTCATACCAAAGACTTTAAAAATGGAGTATTCACTTGTAACCCCTACCTGACGAGGAAATAATGGGTAGTGCTACGACTGATTGACCAGTGTCAGAATAATGTGACTGGGGGGTTTCATGTCTACTACGGCGTGGTATTCCAGTGTGGCAGCACTAAAAGAAACCATTGAGTTCGCTGCTTCAAGTAGTCATATCATTACATCACACACAAAAACACACAGATAAAAGTCCAGACTACATGGTGCCTATAATCGTCGTAGGTGGACGGACTATAATCCTTATAAATACACACACACACACAAACACACACCTTTGCAAAATTAAACATGAAAATTGAAATTGGTTAATTGTGTTATCTTAGATCACTTGAAAACCCGTTATCCTTTCAATAATCACAACAAGGGTTTGTTTCATTTTGTCTTTGAGATTTATTTGCTCGAGTCTTTTTAACTAAATATTGTGGATGGCACCATGCACCAGAATTTGACAAGATGCTCCAAAAAATAAATGTTTATTTTTTTTCTAAGAGATGCGTTGTGTACATGTGGATTGGCGCCTTGGCCTAGCCATGTTTGATGGTTAGCTGTCAAGCATGGAGATTAAAAAACAATGTTGACAAACTGTCAAAACATGCAGTTCCTCCACATTTCTGTGTTCATCATTGTTGTCCTCATCTCCAGAAGGGCTATTTTGATCTTGATGAGGCTGATTGTCATCGCCATTAGTACCAGGAAGAGTAACTGATGAAATACCAGATGCAACGTACACAACACTATTTTGCTGTTCATTAGTGTTCATTAGTGTCTTCATTTATCCCCAGTGTTTTCTGCTCATTCTCAATCTGATGATAGCAATGCCTCGTTAAAATCCCAACATTGTTCCTCTGTAATATTCAGTCGCACTTCACGCTGCTCAGCCATGATTAACTTCATGTTGTATTTGGCGGGAATTTACTGGCCATCTAGTTATTAACATTCTTCACACACATTAAAGGGCTATTCTCAGATTTTAATTATTATATCAGCAGGCTGATATACATGTCCGCTTTTCAGAACCATACAAGAAAAACATATTTATATATTTAAGTTAGATTTACCTCTGTGATTTATCTGATCAAAGTTATATTTAAAATATCAGCAATTGGCTTAATGTATTACAAGAGAGAGAGGGAAGGGAAGGTAAATAAATTGTGTACCTTTAACATTATAAATTATCACACTATGAAAACAAATAAGAACTCTGCAACTTGATACAGAGGTAGACCTGTTGCTTCTAATTAATTACCTTGTGGAGTGGGCACATCCACTCATGTTTACATTATCTTGGAATAGAATATTGCACCTAACTGCCATTTGATTTGCTTGTGTATGATAAAGGTGCATTTGCTTATAAACATAACTTCAGTTTTAGTGGTTAACATGTGTTAACAGGTCATAATTTGCTAGTTATGAACTGGATTATTTCATCTATAATAATATTTATGTTTGTACAATGTAACAACGTCAATTAGAATTGATTGATTTCGAAAGCTTTGGTTTTTCATGACATTTAATTATGGAGGTAACCCCAGATAGCAATGATAGATTGAAAGAAACCGTGAAATATTGCACTGTCAGAAACAGAAAGTCGGACTCGGGTTCACAAATGAAGCGTCGTGACGTAAGACGAAAGTTAAAAGTAAAGCAAAATGTGTTTCGTAAGTTTTATGTTCAAACAGTTGTTCAACAAAATTGACCAATGCAAGACATTGTTAATGTTTGAGCAGTAAATGTCATTCATTAAGGTTAATGAACACGTATTTTACTGGTAAGTGTCCTCTTTATCAAATATTCATTACTATGTATCTAAAATGTGTAAACAGGTTTGACAGTATGAAAATCAATACACTATGCTGGTCATGGATTTTGTTATTATAGTGGAGATGGACACTTACACTCTCTATAGCATATACTGCAGTATATTTTCGCAAATACAACAGCTGACTGCTGATCAGGAACGCCTATAAATTTGGTCGGTAGTAGCTACCGAACACTGGGGTTTAAATGTTATTTCTATTCCGATCGGTTTAAAATTAATCTTATATTTTGCCAAGGCTGCATATAATTCAGCTTATGTTGCCCATGAATTAAAGAAGTTCAGTGTCCATATATCGACTTTCCAGTATATGTTAAAACCAATCGGTATCTCGGATGTTCAGATGCATTTATCTAGAACAGTCTAATGTGAATTGCTCTACGTAGCTGAAGTATTGCTGCTTCTGAATCTATCTTGTTTTAGGAGCTATGTTGTATAAAGGGAAGGAGTATTAAAACTTCATAATGTTACTCTTGTATTTAATATTGATAAATTAAATCTTTTTGTACCTGCTTTTGAAGCAAGATTAATCCTAGTTCTAAACAGCTGATTATTAAAACAGTGTGCTGAAGGTAAACATTAACTGTTCCAAAAGCAAACAGGACGTAATTAATGAGTGTTAGCAAATATAAATTGCGAGGCTCATGCCAAATTTTATCTTTTTTTTTTTTTAATTAGTGCAACACAAGTTTATGGGAACATAACGTTCCAGAACAAGTTTTTAACTAAAATAACTAAAAAGGAATACAAGCATAAATATCCTCCTAATTAGTAATTAACAGTAATATGTAATTATTTCAATGAGCGCTTCTGTGACGGTTGAATTTGGATACATTTTAATTTCTCCATTCAAACTTGAATACAAACAATACTGCAGCAATCTACGTTCTTGTTTTCGGACTGTAGTTATAATCCGTTATATATTATATATTTTTATATATCGAAAAATACATAAGTTTTTAGGAATTTTTGTTTTGTTGTTTCATTAAACACCCACCCCGACTAAAATTTAATTGTGAAAATAGCCCCCACCCACACCCACCACCGAAAAGAATACAGTTGCGTTCCTCCCCCACCACTTACATTTTCCTGTAAAAACACTTAGACACTTCTACCGAATTGTACCGTATCGGTAGCTATTCCCTCCTAATTTGATAATCGCAATCCGTTGACATATGGGTGTGTTTGTTATTCGCAGTAAGATACTAGTAACAATGATCGATGTATATGTTCCGTGTGTCTGTGTTAGTGTCATCCCTTGTATGTTTGTGATGTGAATCTGTGTAATTGTTGTTTGTTTCTATGCGTCCGTTTGGGTGACTGTGGTCTTTTGAAAAAAACCATTTCCGGTTCAATTTTTATATATGTTTTGGTGCACCAAAGACGAAAATAAAAGCACCAGAAGTCGTTTATCACTGCCCGTATTGATGCGGCAACTCTGTTCTCAGCACTTTTGTGTCTTTGGCTTCCTGCGTTTTACTTATAAATAAGTATTGATCTATATGGATCCTGTTTGTACTGAATGCGTTTTTTTGTTTGTTTGAATGTGTTTTGCGAATAAAATCTTTCCTGTTTCACTTTTGCACCTTTGTACACGAGTTTTGATAAATGAAAGTTAAGTTTTCTTTCATTTATGATGGTGTTATTGTCATAGCTCTTTAAACATTTTGAAAAGAAAACATACTTTAATTCTACTAGGAAAGGTATACGAAACAATATGGTACACCAGCTAACAACGTGAATGTAAGAATGTAAAACGTACTTCTATCAAAAAAAGAAGAACATTACTAATAGAGGCTTGACAAGTCAAACCCGCACCACCATCTAAACATATGATTTCTAATTTAGGCCAAAACCAGTTGCCGTTTAAAGCGAATTAAGATCCACAAGGGCAGTAGCAGGCTAATAAATCCAACACGGGCTAGACACCTTCAACATGTTATTAAGAACGCTGTTTAAAGCTATAATAAATATAATATAAGACTTGTACAATTATATAAGAATATAATTGTACGATGACCGGTCATGATCACTTTCATACTATCTTTGTTAAACTTGTTAAAAAGTTTATCAAAAGATGTTATGACCCTATCATTTTGCAACGTACTGCATGCTTGGTGGTGAACCCTTTTACAGTTCGCCACTATGATTTCCTCTTTAATTGTACGATGACCGGACATGCTGTGGACCCTATGATGACGCCTACCTAAAGCCCATTGGGACGGTGGCGTTTGATGTTTGTCCATGATCTTTCTTGTCGTGCCCTTAATGGTTTATTCTCTTACTGCTCTGACTTCTGCAAAGTCATTGAGTACCTTCATTGTGGCTTTCTAGGCTATTGTTTTTTTGTATTATATGTACACGAGCATATTTGTGTTTTACTTATATTGCCTATTGATGCTGCCTTGTTGGTTAGATATTAGATCATGACGGGGATTTCTATATTTAGACTGTCCTGTTTTAATGGGATGACAGTAGGGTAAGTGTGAGGTTTGGTGCACCCTAGAACCGGTTTAAACCCCCAGTGGCCTACTTTGCCACTGACCGTTCCAAGGCGGTAGCCCTATTGTCAACCCTTTTTGTGTTTGTGATGTCGTTTGCATTTATTATTGCTTTTGCCTTCTTGTTTGTCTGTTTGCGTGTTTGTTTCTGTGTTTTGTGGTTTCCTGTCCTCCTTGAATGCTACTTTCCCTGTCCGATCTTTTTATATTTATTGTGGGCGTGCACCTAAAGTAAAAGGGAGAGGATTAACGCTTGGTTTAGTACCAAATTCAAGCTGGTTAAGCTTGGCTGGAAATATAAGGCAGTTTTAGAGCGAACCATTTCATTTCCTTACCTGCGATCGACTAAGTAACATGTGCGAGATTCTAACCCACTTTGAGATTGATAATCCCTATAGCACTGGGCTAGTCTAGTCATTAGCGTTGTTTTATCGATATATATATATATATATATACGGTTAGCGTTGTTTACGTGATTCAATGCATGTCTAAGTGCATACGTACACCTAAGACTTTCGAATAAACGCATCAAAACAATATAGATTACAAATTCCAATATTATAATAGTATACGCAGAAAATAATATTTTGAAATAACATTAAACATTAAAAAAAATCCAAAGTCAGTCAGTAGGTCTCGAATTCAAATCCGTGCTGTTCGAAGTATTTAGGGCAGTGAGGGTTTTATAAAATCGGTGTTTCTACAGCAATCGACGGATCAAAGACGATGTCATGATATATGTTTCTTGTTATATCTAGGTGTACGCCCTTGAATTTGGTAGTAAACCAAGCGTAAAACCTCTCCCATTTGCTTTAGGTACTCACCCACTAGCCGTATATATTGCTATATATTGCTAGGTGTATGAAAGAATATGTTTTATAGAAAAATGAGGAAAATTGTCCTATATAAATAATCACAGCACCAAACCTCAATGGCACCGTAGGTCCTCACAGCACCACAAACATAGAGCAAATCAAAGATGTAATGAAAACGACAATACAAAACACAAATAGTGATGAAGACAGGACTACAAACTTGAAAGGGCTGTAGGCAATATGGCCTACTGGTTAGCATAAATCGATTGTATGCGTATACAACCTCGCAATTATCCTTTCTTCAGCGCTCATATAGACAATACATTGTAAATAATAGACCATCCCATCAAAAAGGAAATCTCTAAAAAAAATAATTCCACATCCAGAGAAATTAGCAAACTATACACGTATATGTTGCTGTTTGAATATACTGAAAATAAAAAAGCGCATAATGGGTATTTCCGCTATATATTGTGTCACAGAGTCAAAATATTCCATTTGGTATATTATCCACATCCTATATTTTTCCTATATGTTGTGGCCCTCCTGTTCAATATAATAAGTGTTCGTTTTTTGTCCATTGTGTGTACATGTAGGTCGAGTCAGTCCATGTTTTGTTAAGTCATGTGCATGTATACGTCAGTGTGGTCGAGTGATATGAATGGGTATGAATGAACCTTAACCTCTTCTTTATTTGAAACATGAATTCCCGCATATTGGGGACAAGCTCGCACTAGGCCATCTTAGACAGTCGCCATTTTATAGAGACTGTTGTATTTGCATTTACATTCATATAACTGCTGATAGCATATATCTTGAATAGAACTCAAATATACATCCATCCATGTTCACATAATAAAGGAATGAAAGACAACCCCACTATACTTATATATACCCGACCCCGATGACAATGGCGCCCAACGTGGGGAGGTGAATCATGTTCAACATGATAAGGCCAAAAAGAAAATAGAAGTGTTTCAGGTTTCCAAAATATAGGGTCGATCGTGTACCTGAAACACGACTACTTTTTTCTTGGCCTAAAGACCCCAGACACACCTAACATTTCTAAACCTGAATTACTCAGTAGAATTGTTAAAAGTTCTAACCATAGTAAGATCACCTTATGTGTTGTTGAAGCTGATGCATTGATTGATAGTGTAAGCATGATTACCAGCGTCTCAGAGGAATTATTTCGTTCACTTAATCCTGTAACATCTCTTCTCAGTATGGATGCTTTTGAACTGAACGTTTTTGCAGCTTGAGGAACTAAACTACCTTTCTCTGGATACATTGAAGCTGAGATTGTCATTCCATTTCTTTCTACATCTCCGTTTGTGTCCCAGTTCCGGTAATGCCTATGAAGGATTACGTCCAGTCTGTTCCTGTCATTGTTGGTACCAATGTCATCCGACTTTGCAAGAATGTAGACGATCATACTGTACCCGAAGAATGGAAGACAGCTATTGACAGTATGTGTACTGCCAAAAGTATCCCTGTCAGAACTATCTATAGCGGAATCCGAACAGTGTTGTTTTCTGTTCGTGATTTTTCGCCCTATAGCTCAAGAAGTTATACCGGAAATGACAAGAATTTACTTCCGGGTACTAGTATCCTAGGAACAAACAAACAAAGGAAAATCAATATTTCGTGTTCGTAGATTTATGTTTTAAACGATGCCGTCGAGTCAAAGATACTGTTGTGTGTGTAAAAACCATGGACAACAAATTATTGACGGGAAAAAAGTGTCCATGCATCGATTTCCAGCCAATAGTGTAATGAGAAAGGTCTAGATACAACGTTGCAAGAATGCAAGGCCCAACTTTGTATTCGTAAACGCCGATCAGACGAGGCTTTGTTCGCACCATTTCGTAGAAAAATCGGGACCTACCAAAGAAAACCCACTCCCTAGCATTTTCCCAAGACCAGGTGGCTTTGAAAAAGTTTACAAAATCTCCGTAAGTCATAACACTTGTCTTCAGAAACTAAGAATACAACTCGCAAAATAGTACTGTATAGTGTAGATCGTTCTTACTTATTTTATCCAATAAATATATTGACAAAAGTTATGGAGGAAAGCAGTATTGGGTGGGAAAATGTTTCTGAAATGTATGAAACAGAACCACACAAGCCATTGGTAAATGATAGTTCAAAAATAATTATAATGATTTGCACGTTTATATTTGAATGCAGTTAATGCAATTGGAGATAAATTATGTCCTAGGGCTAGGAAATGTGCAGGGGGACTGGAGCTCGAACCTGGGACTGTCAAACTATCATTCCGTTTCTCTACCGACGACTGAGCTACATGTAAATGACAGGACAATGCTATATCAATCTACCCTGTTAAATATGTATATACATGCTAAACTTTAAAAAAAAAATGTATTTAAATATAATATTAATTACTTAATCTGTGTATCTGAATCTATGTTTACAGAATGTGGATGACAATGTTGAAGCTACTGTCAGTACTGATGATGCCTTGAACTAGAACGAGGAAGTAGACATTGAGAAATCTCCCGAGTCTAGCGTTAGTGGTGAGGCTGATGGCATACCAATGGATAGCAATGACTCGATGCTCGACATATCATTCAATGTATGAATTGTTAAATTGTCTTCATTGGGGTCCATAATACAGCGCAATTATTAGTATTTATACATTACAATAAGTCTTACCAGGCCATAATATCTACAGTGACACTCCCGGTGCAATACAACGCGACATTGTTTACCGCCAAGTTTAAAATAGCTAACCCTTGTGCGTAATCATCGTTAGGAAATACCCTCTTTCTTTCTTTTATTTTAATTCTCAGTGTAATTTCTTTTGGTGGTTTATGACTCAATACATTTAGTTTATTTTTATCAGTTTAATACAGAAATAATGTATTTGAGCAATTCTAAAAATATACCAATCACCCCTTTTTCCTGGATAGATCCAGTACTGAATACCTGCCGCCATCCGTAGGAATCGACACTTTTCCCTTTACAAGTTGAACTCACAGTTCGTTTCGAACACGCAGGGGTGAAAGGCGAGAAGGTTTACAACGCAACGTCGTTAACCGCTCGACCACTTAACCTCTCCGACTGATGGGGGCGTAAATCGGGCTGTTCAGCGTATCTAAGTCTATCCTCCTTTCACGTTAAAGAAGCATAGAAATATATTCGTTAGTAAGAGCATACCACATGTATTGTCATACTTAGGAGGTTAAACATGGAAGATATTACGGAGTCTTTTGTTTTTACAAAATAATGTTAACATATTGACTTCATGATATAAGGACATTCTTGTTTACTTTATTTTCTTCCTTGACATGAATGTTATCTATTTGTAAATTTAACAAAAGGAACATTTGGCGGTCGTCAATTTGTAACGATGTTATCTGCAGAGATAACTTTTAGGTACTTGATTTCTGTTTGAACATTGCCATCCGTTACAACTTTAATAACTTATACAAAGATATATTACATGATGTATATGTTTATGTTTTAAATATGTTCTCTTTTGGCGTAATATTACGGAATAATATAGCAATAGCGACTCAAATGACAATAATATCAAATGTTATATAAGTCACAATATCCTTAAACAATAAAACAATAGTTTAATTACCTTTAAAATGGGAACGGTTTATGACGCAATATTATTTATGAGCATTGTTTATTCTGGGAAGTAAGTAACGAACAACTTGTCAGTATAGTGTCGATATATGCCACAATGTGACTGTTTATTCACGAGAGTGTGAATGTATTTAATGGTAAAATAATAGTCATGTAATATTGCATGAAAAATTGTAATATGATGTAACACATACTATTTTCGGTAATTACATAATGAAAATGATATGGAATAAAGCACTATAAAAACGATGTACTAAATATTATTAGGCAATATTACGTAATCTAAGTTGTTACACGATTTGTCGTTAATTGAAAATAACTGTTTTGCTATTAAAAACATTAATCGTGTTTATATAATCGTATTGGTACATGTAATATTAATTAGCTATGGCGATTTTCGCCTATTTTCGCACAACTTGAGAAGTAGAATAAAGTCAGAACGAACGCTATGGTATGGTGTGCATAGTTATTTATTAATTTATTTGTTTTAGGGTGGTTGGTTGGGGGTTGTGGCGGTTTTAGAATGTGCCACTCCGAACTAGCGGTTATAAAAACCGAGAGCCTGAGTAAAACTGTTACAAATAACGTTTTGTGGTGCGCGCAGCACAGCAGTGATGGGGGCCGCCCCGCTGCTGTCGTGAGCCAATGGTATTCATGTTGGTATAAACACTGAAGCGCGTGATTAGTTATCGACTGAGGGGCTGGTCGTACGTACGGAGAATAAACGGTTTGCATAAATCTCCAATATCTTCGCAATTAGATCGTTTATGCGCATTGTTTATTCTGGGAAGTAAGTAACGAACAACTTGTCAGTATAGTGTCGATATATGCCACAATGTGACTGTTTATTCACGAGAGTGTGAATGTATTTAATGGTAAAATAATAGTCATGTAATATTGCATGAAAAATTGTAATATTATGTAACACATACTATTTTCTGTAATTACATAATGAAAATGATATGGAATAAAGCACTATAAAAACGATGTACTAAATATTATTAGGCAATATTACGTAATCTAAGTTGTTACACGATTTGTCGTTAATTGAAAATAACTGTTTTGCTATTAAAAACATTAATCGTGTTTATATAATCGTATTGGTACATGTAATATTAATTAGCTATGGCGATTTTCGCCAATCTCATCAGACAATTTGACTGATGAAATCGCCATATGGAAAGGAAAGAGCCACTGACCTTGGCATATATCGAAAGAACTAAGCGTATTATATTCAAATGTTTGAGAGTGTTTTTAATAGCAAAACAGTTATTTTCAATTAACGACAAATCGTGTAACAACTTAGATTACGTAATATTGCCTAATAATATTTAGTACATCGTTTTTATAGTGCTTTATTCCATATCATTTTCATTATGTAATTACCGAAAATAGTATGTGTTACATCATATTACAATTTTTAATGCAATATTACATGACTATTATTTTACCATTAAATACATTCACACTCTCGTGAATAAACAGTCACATTGTGGCATAGGGGCCATTCTCTGAAATAGTGAGTATACAGCGAGGGACACCATGTTTAGTAAAATACCGCTCTATAATAAGGCACTTACGCCTCTATGTATGACAGGGCACTAAAATACCGCTCTATAATAAGGCACTTAACGCCTGTATGTATTAGAGGGAACTAAATTACCGCTCTATAATCGGGCACTTAACGCCTCGAAAGTATGATAGGGGACTAAAATACCGCTCTATAATAAGGCACTTAGCGCCTGTATGTATGAGAGGGCACTAAAATACCGCTCTATAATCGGGCACTTAACGCCTCGAATGTATGAGAGGGCACTAAGATACCGCTCTATAATCGGTCACTTAACGCCCTGATGTATGAGAGGGCACTAAAATACTGCTCTATAATAAGGCACTTAGCGCCTCGAATGTATGTGAGGGCACTAAATGTCCGCTCTAAAGTAAGGCACTTAACGCCCGGATGTATGAGAGGGCACTAATAAAATCTTGCTCTATAATCGGGCACTTAACGCCTCGATGTATGAGAGGGCACTAAACTACCGCTTTATAATAAGGCACTTAACGCCTCAGAGTCTATGTGTGAGAGGGCACTTAAATACCGCTCTATAATCGGGCACTTAACGCCTCGATGTATGAGAGGGCACTATAATCGGGCACTTAACGCCTCTATATATGAGATGGGCACTAAAATACCGCTCTATAATAAGGCACTTAACGCCTCTATGTATGCTATTTCACTAAAATACCGTTCTATAATAAGGCACGTAACTCCTCTATGTATGCGAGAGGCACTAAAATAAACGCCGCTCTATGATAAGTCACTCGACGCCTCTATGTATGGGAGGGAACTAAACAATGCTCTGTAAAAAGGCACTTGACGTAATAAGGCACTTGACGCCTTTATGTATGAGAGGGAACTAAACAATGCTCTATAATAATAAGGCACTAGTCGCCACTATATATGAGAGGAAACAAGACGCCGCTCTGTAGTAATGCGCATGGCGCTTCTCTGTGTGATATGGTCTTAACGGTTACATTGTGCGAGGACACTAGATAACGCTCTTTTCCAGGGAGCATGAGTGGGAGTGTACATGATATTTGATTATTATAAAGAGGGGAGCTTAAAAAGTATTTAATAACGTTTCGTTTCTTCGAGAGAAATACAGTAAAAGTTTTCTCTATTTTCTAATGAACATTATATTATTGACAGTATATGCTATGCAGTATGCTGGTACATTTCTGTAGGGCCCCTCTGAGACTCCTATAGAGATAGTATTGCCCTTTATTGGTAAGGTGTACCCCATCAGAAATAAACTTGTCCCTGCAACACTTTCCTTCTGTGGGAAAGGGGAATTTGTTGTTATGAGACCAAAATCTAGCGTAATTGTAGGCAAGTTCCCGTCTCAAGATGTCGTTTACGATTCGGGCCTTGTGATTGTACATTTTCCAGTTTCTGTGTCCCTCGAATCTTGGCAATAGCTGACAAACTACGATTGACCCTACACCATATCTATGATGAAGCAATGACACAAAGCTCACTAATCCAGCCGCGATTTGTTCGGGCGATGTGTCAAAACGTGATGGTCTTACGTCGTTGTCGCCGAGCATAAGAACTACAGAATCGGGCCTACGCTGTCACACTTTGCCGATAATTCGCCTAACTGAGGACAAAGTCGTGCCACCTTTCGCACAAAAGCTTACATTCCAGGATTGTTCTAATTTAAAATCCTGTCTCAACCGGGTATCTATGCCATTCTTCATGTAAACTTCAAGACGCCTGGGGATTGAATGTCCCAATATCATGGCGTTCAATGGCATTTTTAAAATATGATAATATACTTGTACTTGTATAGTAATATAGTGTGCACTTGCCTGATAATGACTATTCCGCAATCCTAGAATATCCTTTTATAATTTTTAGAATGTGCCACTCCGAACTAGCGGTTGTAAAAACCCAGAGCCTGAGTAAAACTGTTACAAATAACGTTTTGTGGTGCGCGCAGCACAGCAGTGATGGGGGCCGCCCCGCTGCTGTCGTGAGCCAATGGTATTCGTGTTGGTATAAACACTGAAGCGCGTGATTGGTTATCGACTGAGGGGCTGGTCGTACGTACGGAGAATAAACGGTTTGCATAAATCTCCAATATCTTCGCAATTAGATCGTTTTGGATTTATATTTGCAATTGTTAATGCCAGTAAATATTTGTATTTATATGTGTTGACGTTAACATATACATCTGTTAGTTTTAATATATGATGTATCACTTTGAAAGCATCACTGCTCACCACCCTCAAGTTATTTTTTTTTATTATTATTTTATGATGAGCAATGGAAGAGTGCATTTTAGCAGAATACTTTTTACTGTAAAATAAGCTTGTTTTAGAAAATGACTTTTAAATGTATTTCTTTAACTTGGAAATGTTCTAAGACTATGGGCAATGGCTTTTGAAAATCTGTCATGTATTCTAGAAATTGTCTTTATTTACGTTTAATGTAGAGTGGTAATGACAGTTTGCCGAATCAAGTTTCCTTCGAAAAATTAAATACTTTGTTTTCTTACGTTAATTTCGAATAGATAGTTCCAGTACTGTTAAGGATATAACTATTTTAATCATCCTTAGGATTTGTTCTGTTGTCTGCGTTTTAATTAGTTTTCGTTTTTCACTGTTACTTTTGATACGCAGTCTTCATAACAGCTCCCAATGAAATTCCATTTTATTTCGCCCATTGTTTTCTCGTTTAGAGCAAAGCATTTTGTTAGAAACTGAGACCTTACGCCATTTCCAAATTTCTCTTTTCATACTCTTTTAACTTGTTCAAAATACTAGTTTTTTTTAAGTTCTCAGTTTTGAATATTTATATTCATTTGTTACTTTTTGTTGAAAAGAATTAGCATCTAATTTCGAAAGAAACTTGACTTTTCGGAAGGCGGAGCTAACTGTGCACACATTGAATGAGTAGGCATCCGCTTAAACTCAATAGAAAATGGCTATTCCGCGGTATGCAAATGCACGGCTATACTTATTGTTCTTGTGCGCAATTATCATTACCAACCTCCCAAGGTACGTTATCGTGAAAATGTAAATAAAATAATTGATTCGTACATTTTCGACATTTATGCGGTTATGGACGCTGGTACATGTAGTAAGTGGCACCTTTACCGAAAAGTCTCATGGATTTGTTTATTCACTACCGGTGTGAAAAAACATATACACTCCGAAAATTGTGCGAATCAATTCTTAAATATTTCATATCAAGTTTGCAGTAAATACATGTCATTTATAAAATGTATACGTTGCTCTGATTAAGGATCGACTTCAACAGTTTGCGAGTAGCAAACTGATGGGAATCATTGGAAAGGTAACATCATTACCTTGGCCTGTTTAGCCCTGATTTCAGATGTGACGAGAGAAAACGAGGTCAAAGTTCATGACCCAATTTCACGTATTTTGTACTAAGTGAAAATCAAAATTTAACACGATAGTTTTTCAAGTTGTAATTTATATAGACTATTAGGATAACAAATCCATAAAATCGTGTACGAAACACTAACCAGAACAGACATACGCGTTTTGTTAGAAACTGGGACCATACGCCGCTGGCCGTGTCATGGTATGAAAATACCGCATTGAAGGTTCCGTGATCACCGGCATATGCATACCATCTTCGGGATGGCTCAATTTTCTGTAATATTGACATTTTAAACATTGAGTTCTGCTCAACCCTGGGCTAAAGGACATAAACTATAGCAATCTATTTTCACAAATGTTCATGAACAGTCTCAGTCAAACCGTGATTGTAATATTGTTTGTATTTATCGTGTTCGACGATTTCCAAATTTCTCATTTCATACTTTTTTTCTTAACTTAAGACACCATGTTAATGCATGCAGTTAGAAAGAAAACATCATGGCAAAGACCATAGCTTCGTTCACATTTTTGTTACTCACACCGTCCGTCCTTTCGTTCGTTCATACGTCCGTCATAAAACAATCATATCTCAGCCATAACGTTGGAAATACTGAAGGGAATTTCATAAAAATTTACAATAACGTTCATCGCATTACGTTAATGTTGTGTTTAAGTGAATATTTTCTCAAGATCTAACTTGTGACATACACACTTTGGATCTCCAGTTCGGCACTGTTTTCATCACACTTACTCCGTTAGAATAAGCTGGATAGTCTAGACCTATCAATCACAACTGACCATAAACTGTCGATGTTCAGTGTTTTTCCAATAAAAAATGTTTTAAATTGTTAGCTAGCTTTAGCCATCTTGGATGTCGCGTTGCCTTTAATAAACCCAAAAGCTATTGATCTAAGGATCACTTATGTAATGTTTGGTCAAAATCGGCAAAACGGTTTCAGAAAAGTCGTTTAAATAAATTACCCTTTCGAGTAATTCTTGTCTAAATCCTGCCCGTAAAATGTTGAACTCAACTAAAAAAACGCCTAGAGCCCAATAGACTACGTACCTGATATCCTTTATCCATTTTATAATTTATTATCATTCAGGAAGTATTCATAGATAGTAACAAGGGCAACCCGGTTATGTACTCCTCACTATCAATGAATATCAGTATTTATTTATTAGTTTGTCAACACATCCATACTTGATCTATAAACGCATGCATATTATATTTTATCAGGAACAAGCACGTATAGTTACTATCTAAAATGCGTTGTTCCTTCACGTGAAAGCAAATTCTACCAAAACCGTACAGGTAATCGTATCGATGAACGGAGAAATATGACCAGAGCAAAGGGACACACGGCATACTTATTGAAGGCACCTGAAAAATATTTTCAGTAAAACGAGCAAAACACCTCTAAATGGCGTGTGATGCTTTTCAAACTCCACCATACACGTATCTGAACGTTAGAGATATACATTTATTCTGAAGAATATAAAGTGACCTTATATCAAGGTCGTGCGATTGCCTTTAAGGCTTCAATTCAAGAAATATTGGTAAGGACGTATTCTTTAATGACATAGCAAGATAGCGACAGCTAACTTTCTTTTTCAAATCACTGAAGGATTTATTTCTGAAAACGTGTGTTAATGATTTAAAATGTGATCCTAAGTGATATCTGCGGTTGGCCTATGACATAATAGTTCATAATTGTTCATTTGATGTTCTCAATCTGGCTATAAATGACCTGCTTTGTGCTTTTTTAAAAAGTGAAATTTTCTAGGACTTCTTAACAAAGATGGCAACCAACTTTTCACAGTTGAGTTGGTTGAAAACTACGAGTATAATACATCAACCATAACATTGATAAATTTATATATGTTTAGTCACCTTCTCCGTGAAATTTAAACGGAAATTCTGACGTGTTCGTGTGTTTTGTTACTATTTTTGTTAACTGTTTTTGTTCTCTAAAAAGAAGTAAACAGTATAACTGTGTTTATATTTCGCATCTGATATTTGTTAATACATGTATGTACGAATCTTGCTACGTCTGTTAAAATGTATATTTGTATGATCACATGGCTTACTGATTATGAAATAAAGTGCTTCATATAATGATGTCATATCATTCAGATTACTGTTTTTATCCACTCATGCAGTGTATACATCAACTTAACAAACACATTATCCTATTGTCATATCATGTACTAATACAGAAAGATAGTACGAAAATCTGTTATTTCTAATATTTATGGATACTTCAAATTCAAACAACATAACTTGCTAACGTTTTCGTACTATTGACATTTTAAATATTGAGTTCTGCTTAAACCGGGACTAGGGTTCGTATACGGTAGCAAGCATTTTCTCTACCGTTCATGAACACTCTCAATCAAACCGAGACATTATTGATAATAATTATTTAATTGATGAAATATGAGTCTACGCGACGTGTACAACTTAATACACATAACTAAAACCTATAGAAAGATAGTACGAAACTCTGTTATTTCTAAAGGAATAGTAAATTCATATTTACGGATACTTCAAATTCAAACATAACTTCTATTTAAAACACACACGTATATCTGCATATGTATAGAACAGTTTTGGCAATATTTTCGTATCATTAAAGCAACAAAGTAAAGATTATAAATAAACGTAACATTATATTAAATAGTATATACACACTTACAACTGCTCGTTAATTAATCCATTTCGTGAAAAAATAAAAGCCTCCTTATGTATCTGTATTTCTTTATGTGTCATCAAGTTAAACATCCGTTATCTATCTGCATAATGTTCTCAATAAATCAGTAAACATTCGTTTGAATAATGTTACCGTTGAACAGGGGTCCTATCTAGAGATAACTGTTAGGTATTTAGTATTGCACTGTTAGAAAAGTGGAGAAAATATCCGAAACTTTAATCTGATTTATTATTGTATACTTTCATATTGTCCCGTTTAGTTTGCATTGAGCTAAGCGTGCAATATTCTACGATATTGCACGCATTGATATTGCACGGGAACTTTTGCTCGTGCTTGCTAAGAGCCGCGAAATAGAAATAAGGAACTACTTTTAAATAAAAATAACGGAATCCTTCCTATAGTATCAACAAAAAAATACGTGTTTTTTTACAACCTTTTATGGCAAAAATTGATAAAATAATTCAAATGGTCACTCACCCACAGTTTTTAACGTCATCGAATGGTAAACAAACTTCCGAAAATCGCTTGATGTTTTTAATGACGTCATCCGACGTCGACGTCGTTTTCGCGCAAAATAATCATCCACACAAAATGAAACTGAATGGCAAGATAGGAATTCCATCAAAAGCTATACAAATAACACAAATACAATGAAAAGTAATAGTCATACAACTAACATTGATCAAAAACAATATGAAAGTATACAATAAAAAGGTTATTGAATTTGTATGGCTAAATATTACTTGGAACTCGTTGTTTTGGCGCAGGACGACTCGCAAGCTCGTCGTCCTTTGCCAAAACAACGAGTTCCAAGTAATATTTAGCCATACAAATGCAATAACCTATATTATTGCACAGTTGGTGATCACATCAAACTGTTATTTGACATTACGATCTGCTATACTAGTACTCTTTAATAATTATCCAAGTTAATATTTTGTGTATGAACTTTACATGATGGATGATCACGTTTAATAGGTTTGGTGAGGGTCTGGGTGAGCCACACATTGACAAACATTAAAGATGAACAAGTAATATGCATCCCATTATTTTGTAAACAAAGTGATAGATTAAAAAGGGACTATTTAAATGGAGCTGGTTTCTTTATCTTATTAATTATAGATGTAAAGTATACAATTTAGAAAGAACGTCATAAGGGGTCACTCTGCAACTCTCAGAGATATGTCGAAAAGTATTTTTCTGTAAAAGTGTAGTATTTAAAGTAGAACACTGGAGTATCAAAGTATTCATCAAGCAATAACATGCTCTCTCTGTATCCATTTGACATTGAACCAAATAAAATTATATTAAATTAAATATGACAATTTTGATTGCTCTTCTTTATTCTACAATAGGCATATCTATCATAATCTTAGGTCTAACCTAACCAATTATTTTCCACTAGGGTTAATACTATCTATCCTAAGAACTTACTAAACTTTTCGTACTATTGACATTTTAAATATTGAGTTCTGCTCAAACCGGGACTAGGGTTCGAATACGGTAGCAAGCATTTTCTCTACCGTTCACGAACATTCTCAATCAAACCGAGACATTATTGATAATAATTATTTAATTGATGAAATATGAGTCTACGCGACGTGTACAGCTTAATACACATAACTTTAACCTATAGAAAGATAGTACGAAACTCTGTTATTTCTAAAGGAATAGTAAATTCATATTAACGGATACTTCAAATTCAAACATAACTTCTATTTAAAACACACACGTATATCTGCATATGTATAAAACAGTTTTGGCAATATTTTCGTATCATTAAAGCAACAAAGTAAAGATTATAAATAAACGTAACATTATATTAAATAGTATATACACACTTACAACTGCTCGTTAATTAATCCATTTCGTGAAAAAATAAAAGCCACCTTATGTATCTGTATTTCTTTATGTGTCATCAAGTTAAACATCCGTTATCTATCTGTCTAATGTACTCAATAAATCAGTAAACATTCGTTTGAATAATGTTACCGTTGAACAGGGGTCCTATCTAGAGATAACTGTTTAGGTATTTAGTATTGCACTGTTAGAAAAGTGGCGAAACTATCCGAAACTTTAATCTGATTTATTATTGCACAGTTGGTGATCACATCAAACTGTTATTTGTCATTATGGTCTGCTATACTAGTACTCTTTAATAATTATCCAGGTTAATATTTTGTGTATGAACTTTACATGATGGATGATCACGTTTAATAGGTTTGTGAGGGTCTGGGTGAGCCACACCTTGACAAACCTTACAGATGAACAAGTAATATGCATCACATTATTTTGTAAACAAAGTGATAGCATTAACAGTCAGGGGTGTCACGTATACATGTTATTTTCGTAATAACTTAAATGCGTTATTTTCGTAAAGAAACAACTGTTGTCTCCCTTTGATCATAATTTGAAAATAACGGGAATAGGTTATTTTGGTTTCCTTATGGTTCGCTATACATTTTCAAAGGGGTGTAACTCTTTTAACAGCGTTTGACTTAATCAAATTTCCTTACTCGCTTATTCCCCTTAATTTGAATTCAATAATAATTTGCATGCAAATTAAAATGTGTGACGGGGGTTGGTATGAAATTTAATTGTCTCGTGGTAACGACATACACAGTTTGTACATTAGCCACGTTTCTTTTTTCTCACCCTGGTGATTTATGTTTTCTACAGTTTATAGCCGTAGTATACATGTTGGTCGTAGACAGTTTAAATAAATAGAGAGAGCCAGTCGCTATATATAGTATATATAGTGTACATTAGTGTATTGGTAAAGAAATATATAAAGATCGGACAGGGAATGTAGCATTCAAGGAGGACATTCAACCACAAAACACTGAATCAAACACGCAAACAGACAAACAAGAAGGCAAAAGTATTCTTAAATGCAAACGACATCGCAAATACTCTTTGATTTTATATACATGATATACGTTAATTAGTATCAACCTAAAATGTGGTTTTATTATGAGTTTTAAAATAACTTGCATCTTAAATCACAATATTATGAGATTAAACACACGTCCTCTATCTGTCTTTTTTTACGTTTTTTTAAGAAACGCAAATAGAAGTAAGTATGATAACATCGTGGGTATTATCCTGATTATTCGAGACGACATCTATCATGTGTATCGTCTCTGACTTTACTGTGTAAGACACTATACCGATTTGCAAACTGTTCCTAAACCTAACATGAATAATGAGGGCTAGCGTGGCGCAGTCGGTAGCGCGGCGGATTTGTAACCGGAGGCCCCGGGTTCAATCCTCCGTGGTGCCACTGAGTTCCGTCGGTGTGTTCTTGGGCAAGACACTTTTCCTTAGCCTCGTCCGTCGGATGGGGACGTAAACCGGGCAGTCCCGTGTATCGGTCTATCATCCGAGCACGTTAAAGAACCATAGGAATCTATTCGATAATAAGAGTAGGGCAGGTTCCCGGATTCCTATGTATCCTTCCCCTATCTCTGGGGCGGCTCTAAATAACCTGTACTGTGTTGATGAGCCGTTAAACAACATTCATAACTAACATGAATAAGGCTTGAAACAGTTGATGAGTGTAATTAAGTAAGTTTTATCCTGTTTATCAGTTTATACTTATATTACCATGATTATACTTACACTTAGGGTATTACAGTGTTCTTTCGAAATAACACAAACACGTTATTTTCCAGTAATCTATTATTAGGTTATTACAGCGTTCTTTCAAAATAACGCAAACAAATATTTTCCGATAGTCATGATAGTAATCGGTAATAGTAGTATATTCTTAAACGAAACGGCGAAAGAATGCATAAGTTTTCATTTCCTCTTTTCTAACCGGGCAGTGAATAAGATTCGTTTATAACACAAACACGTTATTTCGGATATACAGTATATTCTTTCAAAATAATGCAAAGCGGTTATGTTCGGACAGTTATAGATTATTAAACGAAGAAGCTGTGACGAACATGACGAATGCGCAATATATTTTATTTGCATTACCTGTTGTCTGACCACGACGGTCAGTAATTAAATGTTGTTGAAAAAACGTGTTTATGTTATTACAGTGTTCTTAATAATAATAATAATAAACTATTATTAACTTGTGTTAAATATGATTCATAGCAAAATCTTTGAAATAACGTGTTTAGGTTATTACAGTGTTCTTTCAAAATAACGCAAACAAGTTATTTTCCGGTAATCTGTTATTAAAGAGGTTTTCATAGTCTGCCCGGCAGTTATTTTCGCATAGTAATATATTCTTAAAAGAACAACAAGCTGTGACGAATTCACTTTTTTTTTACCACGATGTTTGTTGAAATAACTTGTTTAGTTTATTACTGCGTTCAAAATAACGCAAACAAGTTGTTTTCGGATAGTAAAACATTCTTTGACGGGCATTTGTTGATTTACATATATACATGTATACATAGAAACTTGGTAACCATGGTTATTTACGCATATTATACTATTATTAAACATGTGTTAAATATGATTCATATCAAAATCTTTGAAATAACGTGTTCAGGTTATTACAGTGTTCTTTCAAAATAACGCAAACAAGTTATTTTCCGGTAATCTGTTATTTAAAGAGGTTTTCATAGTCTGCTCGGCAGTTATTTTCGCATAGTAATATATTCTTAAAAGAACAACAAGCTGTGACGAATTCACTTTTTTATTAACACGATGTTTTGTTGAAATAACTTGTTTAGTTTATTACTGCGTTCAAAATAACGCAAACAAGTTATTTTCGGATATTAAAACATTCTTTGACGGGCATTTGTTGATTTACATATATACATAGAAACTTGGCAACCATGGTTATTTACGCATATTATACTATTATTAAACATGTGTTAAATATGATTCATATCAAAATCTTTGAAATAACGTGTTTATGGTATTACAGGGTTTTTTCAAAATAACGCAAACAAGTTATTTTCCGGTAATCTGTTATTAAATAGGTTTTCATAGTCTGCCCGGCAGTTATTTTCGCATAGTAATATATTCTTAAAAGACATGAAACAACAACAGGCTGTGATTCACTCTTTTTTACCACGATGTTTTGTTGAAAATAACTTGTTTATTACTGCGTTCAAAATAACGCAAACAAGTTATTTTCGGATAGTAAAATATTCTTTGACGGGCATTTGTTGATTTACATATATACATGTATACATAGAAACTTGGTAACCATGGTTATTTACGCATATTGTACTATTATTAAACATGTGTTAAATATGATTCATATCAAAATCTTTGAAATAATGTGTTTAGGTTATTACAGTGTTCTTTCAAAATAACGCAAACAAGTTATTTTCCGGTAATCTGTTATTAAAGAGGTTTTCATAGTCTGCTCGGCAGTTATTTTCGCATAGTAATATATTCTTAAAAGAACAACAAGCTGTGACGAATTCACTTTTTTTTTACCACGATGTTTGTTGAAATAACTTGTTTAGTTTATTACTGCGTTCAAAATAACGCAAACAAGTTGTTTTCGAATAGTAAAACATTCTTTGACGGGCATTTGTTGATTTACATATATACATGTATACATAGAAACTTGGTAACCATGGTTATTTACGCATATTATACTATTATTAAACATGTGTTAAATATGATTCATATCAAAATCTTTGAAATAACGTATTTAGGTTATTACAGTGTTCTTTCAAAATAACGCAAACAAGTTATTTTCCGGTAATCTGTTATTAAAGAGGTTTTCATAGTCTGCCCGGCAGTTATTTTCGCATAGTAATATATTCTTAAAAGAACAACAAGCTGTGACGAATTCACTTTTTTTTTACCACGATGTTTTGTTGAAATAACTTGTTTAGTTTATTACTGCGTTAAAAATAACGCAAACAAGTTATTTTCGGATAGTAAAACATTCTTTGACGGGCATTTGTTGATTTACATATATACATGTATACATAGAAACTTGGTAACCATGGTTATTTACGCATATTATACTATTATTAAACATGTGTTATATATGATTCATATCAAAATCTTTGAAATAACGTGTTTAGGTTATTACAGTGTTCTTTCAAAATAACGCAAACAAGTTATTTCCCGGTAATCTGTTTTTAAATAGGTTTTCATAGTCTGCCCGGCAGTTATTTTCGCATAGTAATATATTCTTAAAAGAACAACAGGCTGTGACGAATTTACTTTTCTTACCACGATGTTTTGTTGAAATAAATTGTTTAGTTTATTACTGCGTTCAAAATAACGCAAACAAGTTATTTTCGGATAGTAAAACATTCTTTGACGGGCATTTGTTGATTTACATATATACATAGAAACTTGGTAACCATGGTTATTTACGCATATTATACTATTATCAAACATGTGTTAAATATGATTCATATCAAAATCTTTGAAATAACGTGTTTAGGTTATTACAGTGTTCTTTCAAAATAACGCAAACAAGTTATTTTGCCGGTTATCTGTTATTAAATAGGATTTCATAGTCGGCCTGGCAGTTATTTTCGCATAGTAATATATTCTTAAAAGAACAACAGGCTGTGACGAATTCACTATTTGTTTTACCACGATGTTTTGTTGAAATAACTTGTTTAGTTTATTACTGCGTTCAAAATAACGCAAACAAGTTATTTTCGGATAGTAAAACATTCTTTGACGGGCATTTGTTGATTTACATATATACATAGAAACTTGGTAACCATGATTATTTACGCATATTATACTATTATTAAGCATGTGTTAAGTATGATTCATATCAATATCTTTGAAATAACGTGTTTAGGTTATTACAGTGTTCTTTCAAAATAACGCAAACAAGTTATTTTCCGGTAATTTGTTATTAAATAGGTTTTCATAGTCGGCCAGGCAGATATTTTCGCATAGTAATGTATTCTTGAAAGAATAACAGGCTGTGACGAATTCATTTTTTTTACCAGGATGTTTTGTTGAAATAACTTGTTTAGTTTATTACTGCGTTCAAAATAACGCAAACAAGTTATTTTCGGATAGTAAAACATTCGTTGACGGGCATTTGTTGATTTATATATATACATAGAAACTTGGTAACCATGGTTATTTACTCATATTATACTATTATTAAACATGTGTTAAATATGATGCATATCAAAATCTTTGAAATAACGTGTTTATGTTATTACAGTGTTCTTTCAAAATAACGCAAACAATTTATTTTCCGGTAATCTGTTATTCAATAGGATTTTATAGTCGGCCCGGCAGTTATTTTCGCATAGTAATATATTCTTAAAAGAACAACAGGCTGTGACGAATTCATTTTTTTTACCAGGATGTTTTGTTGAAATAACTTGTTTAGTTTATTACTGCGTTCAAAATAACGCAAACAAGTTATTTTCGGATAGTAAAACATTCTTTGACGGGCATTTGCTGATTTACATATATACATAGAAACTTGGTAACCATGATTATTTACGCATATTATACTATTATTAAGCATGTGTTAAATATGATTCATATCAATATCTTTGAAATAACGTGTTTAGGTTATTACAGTGTTCTTTCAAAATAACGCAAACAAGTTATTTTCCTGTAATCTGTTATTAAATAGGTTTTCATAGTCGGCCAGGCAGATATTTTCGCATAGTAATGTATTCTTAAAAGAATAACAGGCCGTGACGAATTCTTTTTTTTACCAGGATGTTTTGTTGAAATAACTTGTTTAGTTTATTACTGCGTTCAAAATAACGCAAACAAGTTATTTTCGGATAGTAAAACATTCGTTGACGGGCATTTGTTGATTTATATATATACATAGAAACTTGGTAACCATAGTTATTTACGCATATTATACTATTATTAAACATGTGTTAAATATGATTCAATTCAAATTTTTGAAATAACGTGTTTATGTTATTACAGTGTTCTTTCAAAATAACGCAAACAAGTTATTTTCCGGTAATCTGTTATTAAATAGGATTTTATAGTCGGCCCGGCAGTTATTTTTGCATAGTAATATATTCTTAAAAGAACAACAGGCTGTGACGAATTCACTATTTGTTTTACCACGATGTTTTGTTGAAATAACTTGTTTAGTTTATTACTGCGTTCAAAATAACGCAAACAAGTTATTTTCGGATAGTAAAACATTCTTTGACGGGCATTTGTTGATTTACATATATACATAGAAACTTGGTAACCATGATTATTTACGCATATTATACTATTATTAAGCATGTGTTAAATATGATTCATATCAATATCTTTGAAATAACGTGTTTAGGTTATTACAGTGTTCTTTCAAAATAACGCAAACAAGTTATTTTCCGGTAATCTGTTATTAAAGAGGTTTTCATAGTCGGCCCGTCAGTTGTTTTCGCATAGTAATATATTCTTAAAAGAACAACCATCTGTGACGAATTCATTTTATTTTTACCAGGATGTTTTGTTGAAATAACTTGTTTAGTTTATTACTGCGTTCAAAATAACGCAAACAAGTTATTTTCAGATAGTAAACATTCTTTGACGGGCATTTGTTGATTTACATATATTCATAGAAACTTGGTAACCATGGTTATTTACGCATATTATAATATTATTAAAAATGTGCAAACATATGGGCAGCCAGAATCATGTTATCAGAGGCTTATCACAAAATAATTGCTCCCCTGCTGTGAAATTGACCACACTGACCACTTAGGCAGGAAATTATAATGTCATGGTTACTCAGAAGTAACAGTACAGACTTGCTCACTGGTGAGCTGCTTTCTGGGCTTATCTTATACAGTGCATAGGAATCTATTCGATAATATGAGTAGGGCACGGTTCCCGGATTCCTATGCATCCTTCCCCTCTCTCTGGGGCGGCTCTAAATGATGAGCCGTTAAACAACATTCAATTCAATTAAGTTAAGGATTATGTCCCCATTGAGATTGCATTTGAAAAACATAAACATATTTTTACATGCAATTTGCAGCTTAATATTGTTAGATTTAAACAATACTATACTTAAATATAAAATACGAACTTGATAAAAGCAAATGTCATTCTCAAGGTCATGTCAGATAGTTATCTATTATGTACTGATAATTCAAGGGTAACACTACCTAGATAACTGTATAATTATATTAATCTTGGAGCTTCATGTACAAATATTTGAGATTATCTTTTTCAAATGCAATCTCAATCGGATTACACAAAATCCTTAATAGTACTGTATGACAATCAAATTGCAAAGTGCGTTTTTTTCATCCAATTGTTTTTTTGATGGACAGGTTTTGTGTTTAATTATATATTATAAAATAATAGAAAAAAAACGTTACGATTAAATACACTGTGTTTTTATTTACAATCATCCATGGTGATGGGTCAGGGTGGACGTTTTGAAATTGTTACAACCAACTGTTTACAGGATGTTTTTAATTTTATTCGTTGTTACAATTCGCATTTACATTTTAAAATAATAACCGAGTAAAATGATGTAACCATTTTGATCTGAAACATTTACTTTGACGGTTCAGCAACAGATGCATTGCCCTCGGAGGTGATACGAACCTTATTTACTTGAAGGACTTTCTTTACAACACGGTAATTTAGTAACGGATGCTTACACAGCTAAATGGTAACATGTGAGTTAAAAAAAAAGTGACAGTCTAATAATATGTGCGTATTAAAATGTACAAACTTTAAGTATGAAACAAGCGTGAGTGATTGGAATCGATGCGGTGGTGAAAATGATCGAAACAAGATAATTGCAACGGAATCAATCATCTCGTTGGCAGAATTGAAGCAATTTAAAACTGGATAGAAATAAAAAATTAAAAAATACGTATCGTTTTTAATTAGTCGTCATTGTTTTTTAAATATATTTATTAATGAAACAAATGCACAGCCCCTAAAACAAGTATACATATAATTTTGCCGTAAAATGTTACCAGCACGGCTTAAAAAATCAAACGAATAAACACAGCAACAACAAACAAATAAAACAAATAAATAAAAAATAAACATTCTCAACAGTTCGATCTTTTTTTAAGCATCTAGAAGGTCTCAATATTGGTTACGTACTAATGGCGTGGCGGAAATTGCATTCCCGCCAAATTCCGACAGAAGGAATTTGCATTCAAATCGGTATCATTAAACGTTCGTAAATCATTTAGCCGATAGCTTATTGATTGCCATGAGTAATTGATAGCCATTGATAGCCATACAATATTCTGGCGATTTGGGGTGAAATGTACCAGGCTTGCGTAGTTTTATCTGTAGGTAATTTTTATTTAGAGTTTCCATTCTGGACCCTCAAATGTTACATGTCTAACGAAATGCGAGTTTAACACAATTACTATTTTAACACAATTAGTGTTAGGTTATTTCAGGACTATAGATGTATGTAATATAAAAGGGTACTGGTGTTACATTGGGATAGCATCGTCGGAGGCAAATGAGATGAAGTTTTCCATCAGACATACCATCGCAATGGCGCGTTGTCGTATCGCCGTGTTGCATTGTCGTATCGCAATGTCGTGATGTCGTATTGTTGGGTGTCACATTGTCAGCCCACGACAATGCGACATTGTATCTGGCCAAAACCGGACACCATATTAAAGTAATACATAACAATCTTGATCGATTAAAAGGTCACGGTGTCCCGTTAGTTTGCTATTAATTTGCATTTATTCAATCATAAATGTTAATTCTTAGAATAGTTAAAAGCAATTGTTGTTTTCATCTTACTAACTTTTTATGATATTGTGTCAATAATAATTTTAACAAAAAGGTAAAATAAAGAAGAAAATTGAAATCGTAATTATTTGTTTTTGGTTTAATTCCATGCAAGCAGTTTTAAAGGCCGAGATTGGTAGACCAGGGCAACTCTTGGATGATTGACAGTAATTGTAAAGAAATTACTCTCCGACCTCCTAACTGACCCCATTATCACCCCATTATCACCATATGTCTGCTACTACAGTATAAATTCCTGATCCAGAATGTTTTATGGTTTTATGTGAATCAATGCTGACTCAATGAAAGTGCAAATAATCTTGCAATAAAATATTTGTATTGGTGAATATAACTGATATCAATAAATGTAATCTATTGAAGGTTGTACTACATTGTGTTCTAAACTAAAATGGTAACAGCACTCATTTACCACATAAAACATATTGTATGAATATTGAATTGATTGTTATGTATACATGTATTGTTTAATAATAATAATAATAATAATAATAATAATGACTTTATTATCGAGTAAACTCAGTTGGACATGGTCCAATCTTCCCTAAGGTCCTCAACAGTAAAATAATACAAAAAGGTCAATAACATTTTTAAAACACATTTACAAGTCGAAATAATACAAAATAGTCAATAAGATTTTCACGTTTACAATTGTCCGTGCATTCACTGGAATAGATTGACAGGCTGAAGAAATATACGAATGCAAAAAACATAGACAGTTCTGCAAGATATAGCACTAAACAAGCAATAGTTAATACAAACGATAGTAATTGTTATGATATTTTCTTTGGAAATTTTACTTAATTTACTAACATTTACAAGAGGATTATACCCTCCCCCTTCCCCCCCCCCTCCCCCACCCCACCACACACACACACATACACAACACACCCACACATACAAAATTAAAACATGAACATATTCATAACATCATTCCCACATATGACCCATATAGAGCTGTCCAGCTGGGTTCGGGTATAATCCTCTTGTAAATGTAAGTACACAGTCTGGCATAATTTCCCGTTTCAAATACACAATGTTGTGCAGCTGGGCTTCTTGTCTCTTTTTATTTCTTTTTTTTTTACCGTTCCAACGGGATCTACAGTCTGTTCATATATAATAAGTGCATAATTTGAATATATGTTATAATATACATTAGCTAATTCATTTTGCTATTACTTATTAAGCGTAACAAGAATAGTAATTACGTGAATATAACATCACGCTGTATGACTTATCTCAGACAACAACATATTATAAATGTCAATTTATGTTTTCTGCTTGTATATATGTAACTAGTTCCTTGTATTTCGTTTCGGCGAGAAATAGCATATATATAGAGGATATCTGTTGTTTTGGAGTGAATAACATATTGTATTTCATCGAGAAGTGAGAAAACTATGTTATTCACGACAAAACAAAAAATTTTCTTTTTATTTTATGAATTTACAAAAAAAAATATTGGCAACTACAGTAGAACAACAGAAGTATTCCCGGCAGCTACTGTGAAATAAAACTCTATAGTCCACAGTGTGGAATAACACTTTTATTTCACTGATAAAATACGATATTTCATTGCATATCATAAAATAAATACAGTTTATCTTTGTGTCTGTATATGTACGTGTTTGTTAATATTAAGACTCACATGCTTGTATATAGGTAGTGTGTATATGTGCACGCGCGTATGAGCAGGTATGTGCGTGTGTATGTATGCATGTGCGTATGTACGTGTGTGCGCGCGTACCTGTGTGTATACCGATCAAACATAACATTATAGTACTATATAATTCTATAATACTTTGAGATATGTTCAATATCTCAAAAACACTGGTTATAAACTATATATTACATAATTTAAAATGATATTTTATTAATATTTCTAATGATTCACGCCTTTTTACACCAGTTTGCACGAGAACGCCAAAACAACGTAACAACATCCAAGACGACGTTACGACAATTGGAACCGGAACTCTTCGTTAATTTCCGTAATCGTTATTTCTAGTGACGGAATCTGACGAAGTCGTCCGTAAAACAATCGGAACGTCATTGGGCATTTCCGCCACTGACGGAAAAGGCCGAGCAATGTTCCGTACTGGGAAATATCTCCCACTGGGAGACATTTCCCAGTGGAGCAAACGAGTAGATATAGAGAATATTATGTCAATGCCTTTTTTTTTTTCTTTTTTTTTTTTTAGCCATTCTTCGTTTTCGTGCCGAGCCTAATAAACTTGATAGTAAAAGGCACTGACATAATATTCTATTTATCATGTAAATTATCCATATTTTCTGTATGAATTACTATTATTACCTATTTCTTAGTATGGTACGCTTATCGAGGACGTCGCCATGTTGTTGTTTTTTGTTTGTTTTATGACGTCAGGCAAAGTTACGTGCATGACGTCAGATAACGTTACGTACAATAAACGCCGAGGGATTCCGCATTGATTTGCTTTATTGGCCAGTGCCTAATTAAAGCAAAATTTAATAGGTCACCCCTTTATTAGGCAGAAAAGTGCATATCTGCATGATAAAGTAACTATATTACATAATTGTCTCTGATTTATATAGGAAATACTGGGAATAGAAAAGCTATTTATCATGCAGATATGCACTTTTCTGCCTAATAAAGGGGTGACCTGTTAAATTTTGCTTTATTGGGCACTGACCAATAGAGCATGTCAATGCGGAATCCCTCGGCGTTTATTGTACGTAACGTTATCTGACGTCATGCACGTAACTTTTCCTGACGTCATAAAACAAACAAAAGACACAACATGGCCACGTCCTCGACAAGCGTACCATTCTGAGAAATAGGTAATAATCGTAATTCATACAGAAAATATGGATAATCTACATGATAAATAGAATATTATGTCAGTGCCTTTTACTATCAAGTTTATTAGGCTTGGCACGAAAACGAAGAATGGCGAGTCAGAGCCTCGCCATTCTTCGTTTTCTAAGCCTCGCCTAATAAACTTGATAGTAAAAGGCACTGACATAATATACTCTATTTATACGTTCACCTTATGTCATTATTATTTTCTCTCTCCATTTGAAAGTTAATTAATTTGTTAACGCTTACCATTGTATATGTGTATATGTATGGAAATCTCGAAAGAGGAAATAAAGTGTATGATCTATCTATAAGCTGACTGCAAAATAAATCCAGGTGATTTGACATTTATTTTAGTTCACATAATGTTATTCATTGTAAGGTATTGTTACCAACTGAGAAAGTATGTATTAATAATAAGGGTGTATTAATATCAAAGGTCACATGCTGATAATATTTCCTCCAGATTAGAGGACCAGTACTCTATGTGTGATGTCTATGAGAGAGTAAGTGGTCTGGTGTAAGATGATGTAAGAAGTCAGAAGTATGTCAGAAAGCATGAAAAAAAAACATTATTAATCATATCGCATTATTAAAATAGTCGTTGTGCATATTTAATTAAAGTCGATGGTGTATCTTTGAAGAATAGTTGTATGACTTTATTATATAAAATTATGTTATCAGTTCAGTTTGCTGTTAGAATCTTCATTTCTCCTCCCAGAAATACAGAACTGACCACAGGAATTTATACAGATGTTATCATTCAGTGGTGTGTGCTCTTGGGCCATTATAATCACAGATAATCACAGATTTATAGCCCTAATTTGGCAGGTGTTAATGACCAGTGCCAATCATCGGAGAGATCCCCTGGTCTACCAATCTCGGCCTTTAAGTAAAAACGAAGCAGAATTGAGAAACAGTTTTAATGTTTGAAACACAAGATTGTAATTTAATTTCCCACAAATTCTAAATGTGTGAATAACAAACACATGCTCTCCTCTTCCAAGCATAGTAAGAAGTTCACATCAATATTATATGTATTAAATATATGCTTATAATTGTTTTTACTTTCCATTTTTTTGATTACATTATTATTAACATTTTGAACTTGTATGCTTACTTGTTCAACTACAATGTATTCTCTATTTATCAAATATATGTTGAATATAAAACCAGCTATAGACTATTTAAACTTCCATTCAAATTAGTATCATCATTGTTAGAGTTTGTAAATATATTAGATGGTGTTTTACGAGAAAACTTTTTTTCCAATTATAAATAATATATGATATTCATAACTTTCACATCTGGTCAACTTCCGGTAGGTTGAGATATTCAGTAGGTGAAAATAAAGGGGTTTACTCGGACTTTATCCTCAATATCTATATGAAAAAAGAAAATATTAGACCATGATTTAAATTAAATGTATCCATATTGGTGTTTTAAAATCAGACAACACCAAAAGAAAATACATAGATATACATAAAAATTAATCGTTTAATATAATTATCACTACAAACTAGTTGTATAAAGGGCTAAAGTCAGTTGAGCACCAATGATAAACACCGAGTCTAACCCTTACCAGAATGTGGAGGTCTTTTATTTGATTGATCACTGATTGGTCAAATTATTTTGATGATGTCATTTGAAAGTTATGAATTATAAAAAAACGCTACTGTCAAGCCGTTGTATCTTATGTATATTATTTTCGGCAATGTTTGCGATCCTAATAAACACTCCTGAGAAAAGCACCATTGTCCGCATTTATTATATGCGGTACATTTCATATACATATTCTTGTAACAATAAATTAATCCTGTCATTGCCCGTCTGTGACGTTTATCACATGATTTCAACATATACACACACTTTGATTATAAATACATGTACATTATATATGCGCTTCGATTACAGATACATCCCCGTGTGGTTGCCGGGGTAGAATACAACCACTGCAAATCCCGCTAGAGGCAAAGGGGTAGGACCACCCCACCCCATCCCCTTCAACTTGTCATTTTTCTTAATGACATCGCATATGCAAATGTGGAAACGTGGCTCCATCCTAAATGGAGTGTCAAAAATAGAATTTGCAGCAACTCTGCAGTTCTGCAGGTTAAAAGGTTCTATGCCCATGCTCCATATTTTATCTAGATGTAAATGGAGGATGAGCCTGGCATGTTCATCCCTGTTTGGCGTCATATAACCTTTCTTGTGTTGGTGTGTCGTAAAACCCCAATTCAATCAATCAATCAATCGATTACATGTACATGTTCACTGCATACACACTTTGATTACATATGTATGTACATTACATACACACTTTGATTACAGATACATTTACATGATATACACACTTCGATTACAGATACATTTACATCATATACACATATACACACTTCGATTACAGATACATGTACATTATATACACACTTCGATTACATATAAATGTACATGTACACTATCATTACCATGTATTCATACATGGCTTGGAAGCCAGCAGAACACAATAACATCATCAACTATAAGAGAATTGTACTTTTCTAAAAGCTGAGGCACAACTGGGTTATTACCCAGTGCTTGAAGAGATGAAACGGAACCGAAAATGTTACAAAATGGTCATCATCAGATTCCTGAATAGAATTTAAGGCAAGTTCAATTGCCTTAAGTTCAGCAGAAAAGATAGAAGCCTTGTCAGGCAGGCGGCTCTTTATGCTGTGTGTGTGTGAATAACAGCTGCCGCAGCTACCTTATCTCCATCTTTAGAACCATCTGTGTATATATGTTGAAAGTTATTGTATTTCGATTTAATTTCATTAAATTTGCATTGAAAGACAGTAGGGTCTGTACTGGATTTGTTACTATTACAAAGATCAAAAATAATTGTTGGTGTTTCCAAAGTCCACGGTGGAATTTGTGGTACTTTGTATTTGGCAATCAAATTTAGGTCGATTTCAGTGTCTCTTAATTTTGGTTTAATACGAAGACCAAATGATCGAATGGCCTTCGGTTTTCGATCAAAAAGAGGTTCATAACTTGGATTAAAAACATTATCGAAAGTTGGCTTTGAAGGGTTAGACTTTAATTTAATGGCATATTGAAGGGCTGATTTGTCCCGTCTATGAGACAGTGATGGTTCGTTAGCTTCAACATATAGACTTTCGGCTGGTGATGTACGAAAAGCACCTAAGGCGAGTCGTAATCCTTGGTTATGTATAGGATCGAGCATCTGCAAGTATGACTTTCGAGTCTATCCATATACTATTGAGCCGTAGTCCAGCTTGGATCTGATAAGTGATCTATAAAGTTGTAAAAGTACTTTACGATCTGCTCCCCAATTAGTGTTTGCAACAACTTTAAGTAAATTAAGAGCTTTAAGGCACTTGGCCTTCAAGTATTTAAGGTGTGGTATAAACGTTAATTTGCGGTCGAAAATAAGACCAAGGAATTTTGTCTCATCCACTACTGTAATTGGTGACCCATCCAGTGTTAGATGAGGGTCTTCATGATGTTTACGAAGTTGACAAAAGTGCATACAATTAGTTTTAAATTTAGAAAATTTAAAACCATTTTCATCCGACCAGGTCTGAAGTTTATTCAGACATTGTTGAAGTTGTCTCTCAATAGTGTTCATGTTTTTTGCACGATAACATATAACAAAGTCGTCTACATATAGAGAGCAATCCACACCAGGATTGATGCATTTAACTATACTGTTAATTTTTAAAAAGGGTAACAGAAAGTATGCTGCCCTGTGGCACACCCATCTCCTGTTCATGAATGTCAGAGAGGGTTGAACCCATTCGGACACAAAACTGTCTATCCTCTAAGAAATTCTCTATACAAATTGGTAATCGGCCTCTAAGACCAAGGTCTTAAAGATCATTCATGATACCGTACTTCCATGAAGTATCATAACCTTTATCCAATTAAAAAAAATACAGCGACTAGATGTTCTTTCTTTACGAAAGCTTCCCTAATAAATAATTCAAATCGAATGAGATTGTCTGTTGTGCCTCGTTGGCTCCGGAATCCACTTTGATACTTTGTTATCAGCTTGTTGGATTCCAGGTACCAAACGAGTCTCTCATTAACCATTCGTTCGATGGTTTTACATATACAAATCGTTAAAGCAAGAGGGCGATACTTTATTGGGTCCGTATGATCCTTTCCAGGTTTGGGGACTGGAATAACGATTGCTTCCTGCCAAGAATCGGGGAAGTTTCCGGTCACCCAAACCTTATTAAATATATCAAGAAATGTAGAGAGACATGTTTCAGGTAAATGTTTTAATAATTGATAATGGATATCATCATGACCAGCTGATGTATCATGAGCCTTTTTAAGGGATTCTCGAAGTTCTTTGAGAGTGAACAGTTTATTGTATTTTTCCAAATTTGTAGACTCGAAATTCAGCTTCTTCTGTTCTTTAAGTTTCTTATTTTTTAGAAAATTGGGTTGACAATTTTCAGAAGAACAGTTTTTAGAAAAAGTTTCTGCCAAAGTGTTTGTAATATGTTTTGACAGATGTAATATCATCATTATCAGTTTTAAGATGATTTACACAACTAGAATTACCTTTACCGTTTATTTTCCGGAACATGTCCCACGTCTTCTTAAGAGATGAGCGAGAGTTCAGCTTAGAGACATAAGATCTCCAGGATTTCCTCTTTCTATCCTGAATAGTACGACGGGCTTTCGCACGAAAAGCTCTAAAAGTATCTAAATTATTTTGAGTTGGCCGCACATTAAAACCATTCAATGCAGCTTTACAATGGCTGACTGCCTTTTTGCAGTCATCATCGTACCATGGTTTATGTGGGCGTTTTGGATTTTCCGAGGTTTTTGGAATAGTTTGATCAGCTATATTATGAAGGGTTTTAGTAAAAATAGCAGTTGCGTCTTCGATATCCTTGAAAACGGAAGGCTTTAATTGTTCCTCACAGAGATATTGAAACGTATCCCGATCAGCTTTGCGAAGTTTCCATCGTTGCGTTTTTTCGAGAAGTGGAGGGCCGATATTTTCAAGAAATAAGGGGAAGTGGTCATTCCACATAGGTCGTCACCAACACGCCACGAAAAATCCATCAAGAGCGTTGGATCGCATATTGTTAAATCAATGGAAGAATGAGAGCCTGTGGCTGGATGTAAATAAGAATGTGATTTGTTATCATTAAAAAGACACAAATTATTTTTGGCTTAGAAATCCTCAACTTTCTTGCCTTTATCGTTGATATCTTTACAACCCCAAATGTAATTGTGTGCATTTAAATCACCCAAGAGTATAAAAGGTGATGGTAATTGTGCAACTATGTGATCTTTAAGGTATAGTGAAGAACTGGGCGGTAAATATAAGGAGCATATTGTTATAACTATGTGCATCGTAACACTGACCGCAGCAGCTTGTAAACAATTTCAACGCAACAGTTCTGTGAGGAATGTTTCGATTCACAAGAATCGAAACTCCTCCAGAAGCTTGATCACCTGTATCACACATATAGTTATACAATGAATAGTTTTTAAAAGATATCTTGTCACTGGTCTTCAAGAAGGTTTCTTGAAGACAAAATGCAACAGGGTTGTGTTTATTTAAAAGTAAGCTGATTTCATCATAATTAGGTTTTAAACCTCGGCAGTTCCATTGAATGACCTTATTTGATTTTGATGACACTAAGGCGGAAGTACGGGTTTACGGCCGTTGGGTTTGGCAGACCTTGGAGACTTTGGAAACTTTGGGAGTTCCAGACGATTTGCCAGATGGAGTTGGCGGACTAAGGATCTCAACAAGTTTTCTAGCTTCTGGGAAGGAGATAGCTTTTTCTATTTTGATTTTCTGTATTTCCCTCTCGTGTTTCCACTTCAGGCAATCCTTAGAGAAAGCCCCGTGGGTCCCCTTGCAGTTATCGCAAGAGGCGGGATTTTGGCAGTTAGCCACTATGACCCTCCTGGCCGCAACGGGCACAGACGGGAGCAGCTCGCTTGCATCTTTCTCTATGGTGACCAAAGTGTTGACAACTGAAACAACGAAGAGTATTTGGGATGTAGGGGTCAACTGGTAAAATAATATATCCAGTCCTGATAGTCTTCGGGAGGTTTGGTGGGCTGAAGGTAAGCACAAAAGTATTGTTAGGAGTGGGTATGCCATTCCGCCTCGTACTGATGCGCGTTACCTCAGTCACACCTTGTGATTTAAGATTGTGGGTAATTTCTTCAGGGGTGCAGTGCTCCAGTTCCCTGAAGCGTACCACACCCTTTGAAGAGTTGAGAGAATTATAAGGTATCACCTCAACAGGAATATTGACAAAGGTCTTGATTTTAAGAATGTTGTCGGAGTGAGATTTTTTACTGCACTCGACGAGAAGTTTGTAAGATTGAAGTTTGTTCACACTTCCCGGCTCACCGGCAATGCCGAGTAAAGCCCTAGAGATTGCGAAAGGAGAAAGTTTTGTAATTGGCCTGGTTTCAAACAGAGATATTTGTCAGAAATCGAGGCCAATTAATATTGGAGATATCAGAGTCAGAGTCTGAATCAGAATCGTCCCTTGGGCGTTTAGCGTCTCTGGAATAGTTGTTATCCGTATAATCAGTAGTTTGTGCGTGTTTTTTTTCCATAATGGGTGATAGAAATTCATTCTCCACGTTTCTCACCGCCTCGGAATCCAATAAGGGAACATTTGCTGTGTATATGCAACACACAAATGCCAAGAGTACGTGAAGAATATACTCATATAAAACTAACGCATCAGACCCCCATACTACCCAGCGGACATAACCCCTTAACTAAAAAGTCGAAGAGCCGCACTTACGTTCCGCCTAAAAGTGGCACGAATATAGCCATATAACGTTTAGAAATACATTATTAGCCGCCCTAGCGCCACCGCCATAAATGATCCTTTCTACATTATGTTTAAACATGAAAAAAGAAAAGGGAACAAGATATTAAACGAGAGGGATTGAGAGAGATTTGAATTAAACAAGAAGCTAGGATCCCGTATAGCTGGCGTGACAAACCGATTGACCGCCGTCTAGTTGAAGTCCGGACCAAAGTGGTGTGTTTTAACGTGGACATAACTACCAGATCTCCATGTCACTCAACCACCAGGATTCCCTTCTCCAACGACACAGGTCGCCACCCACGGTCAACAGGTGGGTTACTTTTCGGGGGTGGGGTGGGGGGGTTGGGGTATCCTACCCCTCTGCTAAGTAACGAGCAGTCGGTTAATTCTTATCACCCCACCACCGACTGGGTGGGGTGGGGGTGAACATTAACATACCCAACCCAACCTAAAGTTGAGCTATAATTGTGGCACCGTTTTGTGCAGCAAATTAAATAAAATGAAACCTGGAAAACGTTCTGTTTTTCATTCTGTCTGGTACTGCACACAGTCTGTTTTGATTATCACGGCAGCCTCGTTTCCGAGGAAGGGTTTATGGGCTTTAAGCATCACTGTTAACACAGACGTTCAGCAAACTATTTAACGTGCACAGGGTATCTCTCCAAGCATTCGACCGCCGTATAGCCTGGGGGATTGGGGGGTGGGGGTGGGGGCGGGCGGAGCAGGTTGTCATTTGTGTACAGTAAAGTGTGTAAGTTACTGAGTTTGTGCATTTATTGAATTACATGTACTAAGTGATGCAATGCTTGAAGACAATTGTTTTCTGTGATTATGACACATATAATTAAGGATAATCAAAAATAATGTTGTTCGCATTTGTGAATTGTCGTTTTTACAAAAAGTGTTAACTATATCAAGAAGGTTAAAGATAAGCATGACATGATGTACGCCATATCTCCTCGCATAACTAGATATTAAATGCAAATCCGGAATTTAAATTTAATCAATATTATAGCCTCGACTTTAACATATTTATTAAATTGTATTAGTAATTTTCAAACATTTAGCATTCATTCAAATTTAAATTAATATTATAAAATATAATACCGAGTAACAATTTTCTAGTAACATCACATTGTTTGTACATATATAACCATACTTATTTGTTTAATGAAATTTAAATCTACCTCATTTTTATTATCTACAAGTTCTTGAATTCGTCTGATAGTGGATTCGGAAATATTAGCGAAAATGAAACCCTCACGAATAATACCGGATCCACGGTACATAATTAATATATTTCTTTTTTTTGTCTTCAAAGTAAGCACTGAATGCAGTTTGTTATTGAAATTCTGATTGATGCTGATAATCCTACTCAAAAACGAGTTAGTATGTCATTACACATATCTTTGCTGACAATTGCAGATCAAAGCAGAGGCCTGCCACATACATAGTACCAGCAGATGAGATACATTTGGAAGGGAAGAATGGTAGAATAATCATTTTATTATATTTTAATTTGATTTGCATGAAAAATAAAACAATGGAGCTGTTCTAGCAAATTTGAAGAAGCTCACTTCTATCTGATTTAAACATTTGATACTATAATTCTCTGACATTGAGTCCCACACAGTCCCACTTATTTGTCAGTCGAAACACATTAAGCAGGCTGTCCAAGAGGAGCTTTTCAATACTAAGAGTGTGGTTGTGCAGAGTTACTTTTGCACTTTTCCTATCCGTGAACAGCTTTAAACAACCATAACAAGGTGTTGATGATCTTTAGAAGAACAATTCATTCAATGAAGATTTCTTTTAATTTCGCAGTTAATCTGCACTAGAAACCTTCAAGTTGACAACTGCATATTAAAACAAATAGCATAATAATTTAATTTTGAATTTAAAATGGAGGTGTCCAATCTCTAATAAAAATGTCAATCACTTCGCCCGTCTGACAACGCATATTTGAATATTACGTAAACATTATACTCCTACTTCCTCTATCACTTCGAGAGCCTCGTGGAAGATTTAACAGTTTAACATGAGTCCTCTCGTTAAACAAGTCTTAATTATAATGATAAGTATCACCATCACTCCATGTTCATCTAAATATTTAAAAACTCCCATTAAATATTACTGACATTGTATACATGTTTTCACCATTCCAAAAGTTACATACCTTTTTTGTAAACTGTTTACCTAGCTATGAACAAGTCTCCTTAAATAATATACAGTTATTTCATGGGTGTTTTGGGAACAGTCAAAACTATTGTCCTAAGGTATCAGTGATGACATGGGAAACTGTTGCCCGAGGCCACTAGGCCGAGGGCAACAGTTCCCCAGGTCGTCCCCGATACCGATTGACAATAGTTTGACTCTTCCAAAAAAAAACTCGAAATAACTGTTTTATTACCTAATTCTCTAGATAATCAGTTATTACAAATCGGGATTCATTTGAATTAGCTATATGAAAACAAAATAATAAAAGATTTAATGATTTATTATATTTAATAATCGCTAGATCAGGCCTGTAGCTACGCTGAGGCACACCGAAGCAGTTGCCTTGGTAGAATATTGAGAATGTACTTACTTTACATGTATAAACAACTTGAGTACAGTATCGAAATATAATCAATCGTTGAAAAGAAAAAAAGCCTTGGATTGAATTGAAAATGCACTTTATCGCATGTATAAAGGAATTTGACCCGGTTAAATTTTAGGACTGGCTAAATGCCTGTTAATCTCAATTACTCCGAACGAATAAAGCTAAAACACTTCGCTTAGAATATGTAGCAGTAACTAATTTAAAATGTAATAAATACATTATTTAACTGTTGGGTTAGATCATACGGGAAACATTCAGTCGATGTTAATTGTGTTATCCCGACGGGATCATTCTTAGCGCATTCAGATCGGTCATGTCTTTGCAAATTCAGATCGCGCATGAAACAGTTCATTGTCAGGAGGGCAACCGTCAAACTGTGTCATCCCTGTGACGCCAATAACGGGAAACAGTCAGAAATTACTAATAACCATTTATATAGAAAGTTAGGTAATAAAAGCTGATATTGTCCGCTGCGCTGAATACATTCTTAAATTACTTTTTGTTCTGACATTGATTTGGCTGATACATTTATTGGTCAATCTTATAATACAACGATCAACAAATCTCTTGATATTAGCCCATCTGAATCTCAGACGGACTACAGTGAAAGTAAAATTTACTTATCTGATCATTCTCCTTCTATTAGTTGTAATGATAATGTTCATGGCAAACTATCGAGATCACAACTTATAAGTGAACGGCATAGCGATCCTGGTATGTCGTGCTTATTTGGTAGGGCTGTTAAGGAAAATGAAGTCCCAGTTTGTTATTTCACTAAACGAAAACATGTGATTCTGATCAGAAAATGACGACCACCTGATGTCCCTGAGGATGATGAATGGACTGATACGTACCACATTGTGATTCCCAGATCATATCGTCGGGAAATTCTAAGTTTGTCCCATGAAACCCCTTTGTCTGGCCACTTAGGTATTAATAACACATATCACAAGATTTTGTTTCATTTTTATTGGCCAAACATCAACAACATGCTTCACAATACTGTATGTCTTATCATATATGTCAAAGGGTAGGAAAAAATCAGAGAATGACCAAAGTGCATCTTCAACCTATTCCAGCATATGACGAACCGTTCAGTAGAATAATAATCGGCAGTTGTTGCCCCTTGCCTAAGACCAAGTCTGGTAATCAATATCAGTTAACATTTATGTGTGCGTCAACACGATTTCCTGACGCTGTTTCAATTAGTCGTTATTAAGACAAAGTCTATGTTCAGTCTGACCACGGGTCAAATTTCGTGTCTGGTATATTTCAACAGGTCATGTATGAATTAGACATTCCACAGTTTAAGTATTCGGCCTAGCATCCTGAGAGCGTATGTTCTCTTCACCAGACATTAAACAATAGGATTTGGTCCTTTATTAGGTGATTTGCGTTGACACTAATGAAGACAGGGATGAGGACATACACGTTTTACCTTTTCTCCGTTAGAGAGACTGTTCAAGAATCTCTTGGCTTTAGCCCTTTTGAATTAGTTTTTGAACACATTGTTCGTGGACCACTTAAGTTACTTAAAGAGAAAATTCTCTCAGACACTATTCTACAGTATGTGTCTGATTTTAGAAATAAACTGTCAACAAAATGTGAGGTAGCTCTGTCGAAACTCAAATCATCTCAATCAAAAATGAAAACAAGGTATGATTTGACTGCACAAGAAAGACATTTTAACCCTGCAGATCAAGTTATTGCTTTATAATCCTGGAAAGCATTTGCAATCTAGGTATCATAATCATTATTCAGTAGAGAAAAGGGTCAGTGATTTAAATTATAGTATCAATACCCCTTGGAGGAGATAGCAACGTCAATTTTGTCATATCAATATGATAAAAACATACATTGACAGAGAGAGCCTTTCTACACATTCAGTTAATATAATTTGCTCTGTCCCACTTGAAAATACCATCGACGGGTTACAACATGACAATGAACATTTTTACAAAAATGATCCTGGTTTAGCTAAACTACAAAACAGTGACATTTTGAGAAATCTTGACGGGAACATCTAAAACCATCATAGAGACATGAGCTGAAACAGTTAATGCATGCATTTGAGCACTTATTTTTTTATATTCCAAAACATACAAACACAGTTTAACATGACGTCGAAGTTGGATTTTTTCTCCAATAAAACAGCATACATATTGAATGAATCCTTCTAAACAACAATATCTCAAAGAAGAAATTGAATACTTGTTGAACAATGATTTCATTAAATCAAGTAAAAGTGCCTGGAGTTCACCATATATTCTTCTACCAAAACCAGAAAATACATACCATATGTGCACTGACTATAGACATGTAAACAGTACTAGTGTCACAAAAACTGATTCATTTCCAATTCCACGAATTGACGATTGTATCGATGAAATTGGAAATGCAACATTCGTTAGAAAATTAGCCCATCTGGAATGAAAATTTATCAGCAACGTTTCAACGATTTAAACGTCTCTGATCTCCGATTGAGATGGATGTGAAGCGTACATTGATGATGTCAACTTATACAACAATACCACATGGGAAGACCATAAGAAGATTCTTTGACCGTCTTGGAGATGCGAAATTATTTAACAGTCAAGCTCAACAAAAGTGAATTTTGTCGTGCTATCGTCCTATATTTTAGGGTATGAAGTTGGACAGGGTCATGTCAAAATTATTGAAACTAAGGCCAAGACTATTTCGGAATTTCCAGTACCAACTTGTAAATAGCAACTGATGCGTTTTTTTTGGGTATGGATTGTTATTATAGAAAAGTGTGTCATTGCTGAAACTTTGACCAATGACAAGAGTAAAATAATTACATTTATTTGGACTGAAAAATGCCAACAGTCATTTGAGAAATTTAAACCATACTTATGAGTACACCAGTGCTTTTAGCACCACATTTTGATTTTCAATTTAAGTTAGCTGCTGACCACATTAGGATACTGCGAGCGCTACAGGCTGCCATAACGATATTATAGCCCAGAAGAATATAGAGAAGAAGAGATATTTATTGTATATGTATATAGTAAAGGGCTTTACTATAAATGCATACTATTATAACAGTATCTTTCAAAGGATCCCCTTTTCCTTCTAGCGTTTATTTAGTGTTTTGTGGCGGTCGTAAAATGTCGCTCCGACTTCGAATCAGTAGTGTTATTACTTACTGATCCTTTCGAATCATCAAACCCACTCGTTATGGCTTTAAAGTAGAATACCGCTAAAGCCAGTGCTAAGGGACGTGAGGGGTGTTGCAAACAACATTATCTCTCATGAACATACATTAACTCAATAAAATCGAGTCTGCTACTTGTCTTTCTTTTTGTGTTTGTTGCTTCCAAGGGATCCCATTTTAAGTATTTATTTACACTCCACTCACTTTTTTTGTTTTATGTACGGGAGTGTATATATACGGATGAATTGTTGCTCATATAAGTGTTTGTATTAGCTGACCCCACTCATCGGTATCATATGCGGGCGACGGCGGGTATATATATATTTTATGTACATATGCTTGTTTGTAGTGTAGTGTCATCATTTCTGCCTTATGTGTATATGTGCTTGAGTCAGTCTCAAGAAATCTGTGCCTTATGTGGGGGAGTAGGCATACATGTACATATCTTTTGATTTACAGATGCTTGTGTCAGACCCCACTCATCTGAGTTTTATATGGGGAGAGGTATATACAGATGTATTGAGGTACAGGTTCTTGTGTGAGACCCGACTCATAAGTGCCTTTTGTGGTGGTGGGTTATAATTACAGATATAAAGATGTACTTGTGCTTTGTGTTAGACCCTACTCATATGTGCCTTATATGTGTGGAGATGCATATATCCAGATGCCTTGAATTATATATGCTTTTGCGAGACTCCACTCAGATGTGCCTTTTGTGGTGGTGGTTTATAATTAGATGTGAGGATGTACTTGCGTTTGTGTTAGACTCCACTCATGTGTGCCTTGTTTGTCGGAGGGGTATATATACAGATGTAATGATGTACATGTGTTTGTGACAGACTCCACTCATATTTGCCTTATGTGGGGAAGGTGTATATATGCATAATGATATTTATGTACATGTGTTTATGTCGGAACCTATACGTCTGCGTGTTTGTAGTGGCAGACCGTATGTGTCTTATGTGCAGAAGGAGTATATATACCAACGTATTGCTGTATAGATGTGTGTTGATAGTACCAGACCCCGATCATACGTGACTTATTTGGGCGCGGGGTACATATCCAGAAGTATTGATTTAAATATGTGTGTTTGTAGTGTCAAATTTCACTCATATCTGCCTTTTGTTAGCTAGTAGGAGAACCCACAACCCCCCCCCCCCCCCCCCAAAACAAACGGGGAATGTTGTAGGGTATGCTTTTCTGAAAGAACATACGGTAAGTTTCAAAATGAGACATGTGTGGCATCTCAGCGTTGGGGCTTTAGTGAGTTTTGGGGAAAACACTACGTTTTTAGACGAAAATCGCCGAAATCTGGAATTATTTTTTAGAAAAAGAATGGAATACATTAGAACCAATTTGAATTGATGAAATCTTTCTCGGAACGTATCTCTACATGTCCCACCATATAATTTATGGATCCAATACTTAAAAATTGAGATTTTGGGTAACATTTTTAAAAAATTGAATACAATCGCTGACTTCTATAATACATTGGGGATATTAAACTAAAAAATAGAAATATAACTAATACAATAGAAAAAAGAAATATTGTAACCTTTTTGGGCAGGGTAAGGTCCAGTGATTAAGTAGAAAAAAGTCCCAAACCGCATGATGTTTGGAAATGCCTTAATTTTGGGGCGAAAAATGTTTATTTTTGTAAAAAATCGCCGGAATCTGGAATTATTTTTTGAAATTAGTTTGAACATAAACTTATCAAATTAAAACAATAGAATGTTGCACAGCATACATATTCAAGTTTTTCCTCACACAATATATAACATATGTGCTTAAATATTGGCATTTTAGGGCATAATGTTGGAAAAAATGACAAAAAACACTGGTTTATGTAATCCATTGGGGGTATTGGGTTAAAATATAGAAACAAATTTAATACAATTGAACAAGGACACATTGTTTCATTTTTGGAAAGACAAAGGTCCAATAATTAAGTAGAAAAAAGTCCCAGACCTTACGATGCTTGAAAATGCCTTAATTTTTAGGCGAAAAATGTGTATTTTTGTCAAAAATCGACGGAATCTGGAATTATTTTTGAAAATATCTTTAAAATAAACGTATCAAATTGAAGTAATATAATGTTGCACAGGATATATATTCAAGTGTTTCCTGGCATCATATATAACACATCTGCTGAAATATGTTGGAAAAAAGGACTAAAATCACTTATTTCTGCAATCCATTGTGGGTATTGGGTTAAAATCTAGAAAAATATATAATACCGGTACAATAGAAAAATATACTGTAAGCTAGTAGGAGTAACCCTCACCCCAGGGGGAATTTTGTACACCCTATTTTTCAGAAAGCCCATTATGTGTAGAGCATTTTCGAACATGTACGTGTACCAACTGGCGACTTGGACTTTACCACGTTACCGGCATTTCGAACATGGTACATAATACAGTATACTTTATAAATAGAGAAATAGCTTTGAGCGACCCTCTGCGTACAGCCACTGGGCCGACCCACATATTTTGCGACACAACGGGACCGGTGGCCAGCCGTTTACAAAGGTCCTCAGTACATGTGTCACTCGGTCGCTAGTCCATATTAGGGGAAAGGCTACCCGAGTTCGAGTCTCGAACATGGCACATAGATCTATACACAGTTATATAGAAGGATATAGCGTTGAACGACATTCGGCCGACGGCCCGACTTACAGATTGGGTGACACAACGGGACTAGTGGGCAGCCATCGGCAAAGATCCCGGCAACGCGTGGCATTCGATCGCTAGGCTGTATCTATCTGGGGGAGGCTACCCGAGTTCGGGTCTCGAACCTCGTAACTCACCTAGATCTATATACAGTATAGTTAGATACGTATAGAGGGAAATAGCGTTCATCGACTCTCGGCCGATGGACCGATCCACATATTTTGTGACACAACGTGACCGGTAGCCAGCCGTCGGCACAGGTCCCCACTATGCGTGGTACTAGGTCCCTAGGCCTTATCAGGGTGAGTGCTACCAGAGTTCGAGTCTCAAACATGGCACATAGAGCTATATACAGTTATATAGAGGGAAATAGCGTTGAACGACCTTCGGTCGACAGCCGCTCGGCCGACCCACAGATTTTGTGACACAACGGGACCGGTGGTCAGCCGTCGGCAACGGTCTTCGCTACGTGTGGCACTCAGTCCCTAGGTCGTATCAGGGGGAAGGCTTTCCGAGTTCGGGTCTCGAACATGGCACCTAGAGCTATATATGGTATAGTTATATAGAGAGAAATAGCCTTGAGCGACCCATAGCCGACGGCCGCTGGGCCGACCCATAGGTTTTGCGACTCAACGGGAACGGTGGCCAGCCTCGGCAAAGGTCCCCGCTACGCGTGGCACTCGGTCGGTAGACCGTATCAGGGGTAGGGATACCTGAGTTCGGGCCTCGAACATGGCACCTAGAGATATATACAGTATAGTTATAGAGAAATAGCGTTGAGCGACCCTCGGCCGACGGCTACTGGGCCGACCTACAGATCTTGTGACACAACGGGACCATCTTGGACGCCATGTTTGATTTCTTTTTATTGTGTTACACCTAAATTTCGGCTAGTATATATATGCATATTATACACAGTCTAATTAACGTTTTCATATATAGAAACCCTTACTTACAGACGAACACTAGTTTTTACAGCAACCTATTTGCACTAAAAATAAGTAACGTAAATTACAGAATAGTTACCTTATGTTTGAAGCGCTTCTCAACTTATATTAATAAAAGTACATGTATTATGTTTTTTACATGGTTTTGATTGAATTTATATTTAACTTTTTTAATGTACATTGAAATTTTAATTGTAATGTAAGGTAACATAGTTTACATGCACGTTACTCACTAAAGCCCAACACTCAGAATTGATGGCACACCTGTCTCATCTTGAAACTTATTGTATGTTCTTTCAGAAAATCATACCCTACAAAATCCGCCATGGGGGTGTGGGGTCTACAGCCAGCTCAAGAACTAGTACATGATGTGTTGTATTTGTTCGGGAGGTTCTGTCATGTCAATTTTTAACAAATTCCCATAAGGTATCAGCTAGAGCAGGCTTGTTTGCTTATAAAAGCAAATAAAATGTCAGTGTGCCATGCACTCCTTGGAAATATATGATGGGTCAATGGCAATATCGCCAGGTGAGAAGAGGAATATTCCATAGAACAAAGACGGATTTTTTTTCTCTCATCTGGCGATATGTCGTTGTAACATGTATGTTTAAATTACTTTTTGAAGAAGAAAATCCAGATTTCGTTTATGCATTTTCCTCCAACAAAATAAAGCAGCATTTACCACCTTCTTATGTGTTTTCTGGTATATTATTGCATATTGGACTGTGCAGAAATGTTATAATATATATTTTTTCTCGTTCGTTCCATGCACTTTTAATTGTTATCCAATACCTCAATGCATTACAGAAATCAGCGATTTTAGTCATTTTTTCAACATTTTGCCCTAAAATATAAATACCTGAGCATATATGTTATATCTGATACAATAAATAACTTGGATATGTATAGTGTGCAACATTTTATTGCTACAATTTGATAAGTTTATGTTCAAACTATTTTCAAAAGATAATAGATAATAAGATTTTTGACGGAAATACACATTTCTCGCCTGACAATTAAGGCAATATTTTAAGCATCATATGGTTCAGGACTTTTTTCTACTGAATTATTGGACCTTTGTCTATCCAAAATTGTACAATATGTCTTTATTCTATTGTATTAAATATTTTTTCTAAATTTTAACCCAATACCCCAATGGATTACAGAAATCAGTGATTTTTGTCATTTTTACCAACATTTTGCCCTAAAATGCCAATATTTGAGCATATATGATGCCAGGAAAAACTTGAATATGTATGATGTGCAACATTCTATTGCTTCAATTTGATAAGTTTATGTTCAAACTAATTTTAAAAAATAATTCCAGATTCCGGCGATTTTTGACAAAAATACACATTTTTCGCACCAAAATTAAGGCATGTCTAAACATCCATGTGGTTTGGAACTTTTTTTCTATTTAATCACTGCACCTTACCCTGCTTAAAAAGGTTACACTATTTCTTTTTTCTATTGTATTAGATATATTTCTAATTTTTAGTTAAATGCCCCCAATGTATTACAGAAATCAGCAATTTTATTCAATTTTTTAACATTTTTACCCAAATCTCAATATTTAAGTATCGGATCCATAAATTATATGGTGGGAAAAGATTCCATCATTTCAAATTGGTTCTAACATATTCGATTCTTTTTCTAAAAAGTAATTCCAGATTACGGCGATTTTCGTCTAAAAACGCAACGTTTCCCCCCAAAACTCACTAAAGTCCCAACGCTCAGATGGCACACATGTCTCATTTTGTATGTTCTTTCAGAAAATCATACCCTACATACCCTACAAAATTCCCGGGATGGGGGTGGGAGGGGTGGAGGAGTGGAGTGGGTCTACAGCCAGCTCAAGAACTAAGGGGTGCAAGTGAAAATGTCTTTTGTTGGGGCGGGTTATATATACAGATGTTAGGATGCACTTGCGTTTGTGTCTACTCATGTGTGCATTATGTGTGGTTGGGTTATATATACAGATGTGTTGGTGTACATGTGTTTGTTGCATACCCCACTCGCCTGTGCCTAATTTGAAATAGGAAAATATATACATATGTATCTATGTACATGTGCCTTATATGTGGACAAGGTTTAAATACAGATTTATTGATTTATACATGTTTGTTTATAGTGTCAGACAATACTGATCTTTGCCTTATGGGTGTGTGTGTGTGTGAGGGTCGGGGTGGGGTGATATACAAGACTGATGTACATGTGCTTGTTGCAGACCTTACGCATCTTTGCCGTATGTGGGGAAGGGGAATTATATACATATGCATTAATATGAGAGAGAGAGAGAGAGAGAGAGAGAGAGATGGAGAGAGAGAGAGAGAGAGATGTTCCTGTGATTATCTGTAGCGTCAGACCTACCTCTTTCCGCCATTGGGTCTCGCTTTGTATCACTTCCGTATCTGATAATTATGTATCACTTGTGTCTTCATTCTGACAAAACAGGTGTTGTCTTCTTTTATTGCCATCAAATTATTAAGTATGCTCAGACACGCCTTTAGATTTGTCACCGTCCATATTTTCTTTTGTGGTTTGCTCTGAAAAATATGGGGTTGTCCTTATGTAACTAATCTGAGAATAGCAATGTAGTGATATATTATGACTGGCTTTAAATTATTCTGTCGGATAAGTTCCAGTATATGTAACTAACATGTTCTAATGTTTGACCAAGTGATATATGTATGTGCATGTACTTATATACAAGCGCATGTATACTGAAAGGAAAAAGAAACATGATACGGAAATTTCCACTATATATTGTATATACTGCAGACTTAATTCCATATAATTATATTCCAAGATAATCCCAAGATGTTTTGTAATAAAAAAAGTTGCAGTTAGAGAAAGGACACAACTGTGATGTTATAGACGTTTTAATCACAGTACACGTTGTAACAAGAAATTCATCAATGTTGAAGTTTCTCTTTGAAAAATTGAGCCAGTTCAATACTGTATTTAACGTAAAAAGTTTGAAATAGCTTGCATCCTAAGTTTGCTCACATGCTTGCTCTGTCAATAATGAAATTTTGTAGGAATACTATTTCCTGTGTTACGTGTTGTTTTAGTCTTTTTTTCCGAAAGGAAAGATCTTACGATTAAAAACAGCATATTATACATACAATATATAGCGGAAATATCCGTGTCGCGTTTCATTTTCCTTTCAGTATATATATATATATATATATATATATAGGCCTCTCAATGGCAACTTGAAAACAACTTGTAGTAAGTGTGCGTTCATGTTTGTCATCAACACGTGTGTATTGTTCTTGATATACATGTAATAAAAACATTACAAATAATATGAATACACAAACACACGACTGCCATATGATGATAATACATGTTCAAAGTCTTAAATACCTTTAACAAATGCATTTTCCTTGTATTGACCTTGTTAGCAAAATGCTCACGTACGGTATAAAACAGTTTCACACCTGAGCATGTTGTTAACAATGTCAGTAGTATTTGTATACATTTAATTTTCTCTGTTTAACACACCTTTAAGCTATTTATTTACAAAATTGATGACGATAACTTCTGTTAGTTTTACAATACAATAAAAATACATAGAACCGTTCGTGACGTTCTTAGCTGTGTTCAGGATGGCGCGATATGACAACTTTCTTAAAATGCAGATGAAAACGCAGTACGTTATACCCACGCAAATACAATCTCAGTATATTTTACACATTTTGAAACAGCAGCCCCTCCATTATAATCTGCCATATGCTGAAACGAATTCGTGGTCAGTTTTGTTTGCACGGGAAAAGCTTTAAAGGGTGTTTATCAAGTCTTAAACATTAAAATTATAGCCTTTCGATTTATTAATCCAGTATTATTTTGACTTCAGACCTGCTTGCATATATTTAAATACAATCTTGAGTTTTCTTCTTTATTCTGAGTGGTGAAATATAATCGACATTTAGAAATATGCGAACACAGTTTACTTTATACTCTTCTTATAATTAATATTAAAGTTATAATAGCGTAAATGAGTCTCCATTGCCCTTCCATAGTAAAGTTAGAATGTTGACAACCTGTTAAAAACTCAAACCTCGTTAGAATTCTGGGAAACTTACTTTATCATGCAAATAAACATGTCTGCTATTAAACATCAACAAGGAAATAGGGGGTTTAATACCTTCTAAGAAACATTTCTTCAGTTGTATACCAACACCGGGTCAAAGGTCAACACTATTTTTACCCCTTGCAATGTCATACCCTGTCTACTTTCACTTCTCAAATTTATATCAAAAACTGTCAAAAACATGATGGGCTGCATTTTCAAATATCAACAACATGTCCAGAATACAGTTACAGCCAAAAAATAACAGGAAACTGCACTAAAAAAAGTTTTTAAAGAAAAAAAGATTAGCACTCTTTAATACAGAACTACTTTCGACTGCACCAGGCGAGCACATCCTGTTGATTTAGTGTAATTAGACCTTAACAATTGAAAAAGTAACCGGAAGCCGCGAGTTATTAAAACAATCAAGAGTTCAGTGTGTCCCTTTGAACAATATTTGGGAAAAGGATGACGCCGTGCAGTGTTGCTTGTGATGTAATTGGTAGATTACCTGTGTACACTTATTCGTTCTCTTTCACGGCTTCATTTTGAAACGTGTACGACACTGTATTGAACAGTGAAACAGCATGCACAATTGTTATATTGGCATGCACAATTGTTATATTGAGCAATAGTCTCGTTAACCGACACTTGTCAGGTGTGTGAGTAGGGCGGGGTTAAGTTTACAAATACGAGGTCACAGAAGAACGAGATTATTTCGAACGTAAACAACGAAACTGTCGAAAATTAACAGTGCCCATGGAACACCGACTGTATCGGCGTGTCATTCTTCTCTTCGGTGAGTTTTATGCATGCAAATGTGGTATTTAATGTGTGTTCTATTGAAATATTTTGGTTGTTTATGCAGTTGTTTATGCAGGCATTAATGTGTGATGTCTTTAGAAACCTCGCCGGAAAAGTGCGTATGGGGGTCGGTACATTAAATGCATGGGAAACATCGATCTATGTTAGGTACATACTACCATGATTCTCACGTCTACGTCCAACCATGCGCATCGATGTCGATAGCATTACAGATGCTATAGGTCCATATGAGGCTACTGGGAGTGTACCGATATAGAATGGGAGTAGTTTTAACTCTTGGTTTGATACCAACTTCAAGCTTGTGAAATCCGCACCTAAGGCAGTTGCATAGATAACCTATTTTAATTCTTTACCTGCGATCGACAAAGTAACATAAAAAATACACACCCATTCACTGTTAAATGTTATAGCCTAAGTGAGTTTCGAAACAATGACTATCGACTCCACAATCACTACGCTTTACCACTGGGCTAATCCAGTCAGTTGATCAATAGCGTTATTTTTATCGAAATACTGCTAGCATTGTAGACGTTATCCTTTGTTTACTTGTAATGTGTGTGTGTGCGCGCGTGCGTGCGTGCGTGTGTGAGAGTGAGGGAGAGAGACTCAGTGCAATTCTAATTGCATACGCACACCAAAGACTTTCGGAAATAAAACTCTCCAGAACTTATAGGTTTCAAATTCCAAAATTATAATAATATACGCTGATAATATACTATGTATGTTTTGTTGAAATAAAATTGAAAAATAACCCAAAATCTATTATTGAACGAATAGATAGTTAAAAGAAAGTAGTGTTTCAGGCTCTTTGGCCTTATGGTTATGTAATGCGGATTGTCAATCCGGAGGTCTCGAGTTCGAATCCCGTGTTGAGCGAAATAGTTGTCAATGATTATGACAGTGCTGTTTTTTTTATATCAAGTTGCTATTGTAACAACGAACGACGGATTAAAACCAGTTGCCCTGGTATAGTTTTTTCCTCTTATGTATGGGTTAATCTCCTTATGTATGGGTATTCTCCTTATGTATAAATTTGGAAGTAAACCAAGCGTAAAATCCCTCCTACTCGCTATATACGGTATACGCCCACACGCCTTATATAGAGCAATAGTATATTTAAGGTCCTATTTCGCAAAGCTAAATGATCATTGAAAAATCAATCTTGTTCATTTACTGCTAACATGCTACATGGCTGATTAGCTCAGTTATTTACATTGAGGCCAGAGTAAAGTTGTTTTCTTCGGTTAGGATTGTTATATTGAACAGTATCAAGGTTATAGCAGTACATTACTTCGAACTTTACATACTAATTAACACGTTTGCTGTACCTAATACCAGGGAGAAAGTATACTTACTCCCTGCTAATACAAAAATCAGTTGATAATTTGTTGTTAACCAAGACACGGATAACGAAATAATATGTTTGCTGTATACACAAATTTAATTGACCATCGGAGATCATAAGTTCCAGCCTCACTGACGTCATTTGGGTTACTTTGGCGTGTTCTTGCTTTTCATTTGTTTCTTCAAAAGTTACTATACAAAAACTGAGGTTCTACACCTGCACCAGATGGTGATAAGAATCATTTATAGCTTGATTTCAGTTTTCTATAGAGGTGTCAATATAGCATGACAACCCAAGACATACTTATAGTTGGTCTTTCACCGTAAGCTAGGCCATTTACAATGTACTCGACACTTTTTAAAATAGTTTGCAAACATGCTGTTTTAAGCATGTTGTTTGTCCTCAATACGTACTCAATTATTTTTTAAAATAGCATAAATGCATTTACATGTGCTTACAGCAATTTATTATATGGCAGTCACGATCACAAACATGCTTAAATAAATTGATCTAAAGTAAACAGGTACTCTCCGGACGAATGCATGTAATATGTGTTCCCTAATAGGCACCTCGTTTATTAGGCCCCTAGCTACGCTGAAGCACATTGAAGCAGTTCACACTGAGCCATCTGCTTATGAATTGTCTCGGTCGGAGTTGCCTCGGTGTTACTTCGGTTTGCAAATAAGCAGAAGTATTGATAGAAATGAAATAAATCGGATAAATAAACTTTAACTATATTAATTTACTGGGGTGTGGTGGACAAGTGCATATATTTGTTTGCGTATCACAGTTTTTAATAAACAAAATACACATTTCAATGTCAAATGTTGTCCGCAGTGACAATGCAATTTCCAGACTCAAGCACATTTTTGATTTTTGGGAATTTTGAAAAAAACAAAACATTGCTGGAGCGATTTGCGAGAGGGCCAACATATACTCTGCCACCCACCTCCGTCATCTTGCCAGATTATACTGGCCCCGTCCCCACACTCCTCACCCCTGTTCTTACGCATATGTGATATGATGAATTACAGTATACATTTTGAAATATACACACACATATTTTAGAAATCTTATCAAGCCGTTAATGTTAAAGTTGTTGCATGCGTAAAAATACTTGGCAATGCATTATTTTGAAGTATAAAATCTTGTTTGTTCGTTTTTAGATTTAAATTTAATTGAAAGCATATGTTCTTAAGTTATACAGTATTCGACAAGCTGGCACTGTGACCGTAATAGTAAATTGTAAAGGCTTTAAATTGTACTCTATGGTTCCAGGTTCGAACTCTTATTATACAAAGTAAAAAAAATACCCCTTACGTTTTTTTCCTCAAAAATAGCCCAGGCTTACAGAAACAAACACTACCCTAGGAAAGCTTTTCATCAAACCACGAACTCCTAAAAAATCTACAAAATATCCCCATGGATTTATATATATATATAAAATCTCAGAAATACCTCCCTGTGTATTTTCCCTCTAAACCCACCCAACACACCTCGCAAATCCCTTGCAGCCTACCTCATTATCTCATGCGCTTACCTAAAAATCACCCCCAATAGAAAACATTTCTTGACAAGAGGGGGAGAGGGGCGGTGGTCCGGGGGCTTTTTTTTAACTTATGCAATGATGCGTTTTGGCGTATATCTGACAGAGAACTTGTGTGGTATTTGAAGAAATAATTTGTTGTCCAAATTTGAGAATTAATATGCAGTGGTGCGTTTTGGCGTATATCTGACAGAGAACTTGTGTGGTATTTGAAGATTTTTTTTTTGTCCAAATTTGAGAATTAACATTTCACAAAAGTGAATTACTTACACTGAAATAAAATAAACAAATGTTGACCCCCAACCCCCTCTGGCTTCAGTTTTTATAGCATTTTTGGACTGTTTTTCTTCATTATTATTTTTTTCATTTTTCAAATGGATGTCTAGACCCGGGCCTATATGGCCTAATAGTAGATACACCTACACCTTTCAAAAATGTTTCATTCCTTACTAGGTGGTGTTACTTATGAGTGTTTATAATGATGATGTCGACATGATTTAAAATAAAATTGGATTAAAGGGACATTATACAATTTAAATTAAAGGGACATTTACCAATATTATTTGGACTTTATTCTAAAATCGGATTTTAAAGAAATACGGAATCTTAATGTATGTGTATTCTGCAAGTAAATATTTTTCATTGTACAATTTGAATAAAAATAGTTGTTGCTGGTTTTGCACTTTCTTGTTACTGTTTACCAGTAACAGGTGGGAACGAATATTGCGTGAAGAGCGCAGTTAGACCTCAGCAAACCGTACAGTTATATGATAAAATATGCGTCAAATATGTATTTAAATATAATACAACAAATATTTACAGAAGCTAGACTGACGCATATCTTAATATAGACATAAACAAATGGGGAGGTTTTTTCTTTCTTTACGATTTCAGAATGAGTGCAAATATGAATATTGGCCAAATTTGTTAAAGTGAGGCATTGCAATATGTATATATTTCAAAATATCTTCAGTGGATAATATGTCATGATTGGCATGTATCCCTTTAAAACTTGGAAGACATTTAATTTTACTATCTTCAAATGATAAAACTTTACTTATTTATTACTTTTTGCATTCATTCTAAAATTGCAAACAACCTTTTTCTTTTCAAAAAACCCAGTGGATGATTTATATATATTTATATTGAATGAAAGTTATGTTACATAGACACTCACACATATTAGAACAATGAGACATACATGTGACTTTATACAGACCTATGTAATATCTCCACTGAGTTTTCCTATTATATTCTAGGGGGAAAAGTTGTGGTATATAAGAAAAAAAAGGACAAGATGTTTCTATGGAGATGTGACTCTTCATTACTCAATGGGAACAGTGGGAAACGTAGTGCAACAATATATTTACAAGTAAGTAAAATTTCTGGTGTTTTTGTCGTTGTTATTTACTTAAAAGCACAGAGTAACATTTAGCGAAAAAGGATCCGATTAGTGTAAAAGGGTTTTATATACGCTAAAATGTTGATAAATTAGCCTGATATGGAAAAAAAGCACAAAAAAACACCGTTACTAGTATATCTTTTTTTCCCTCTATGTGTACGCATGCTCTACATACATACAGGGTCCCTATATGAATTTTCACCAAAGATACAGGTAGTTACGCTATTTTCTTTGATGCATTTCTTGACGACTGTATATCTTTCTTTCTTACTTAGCAACTTGAGCACACACTATGCAAAGTTTTTTTGTTTTTAGACCCTTATAGGCAGAAGTGGGATATTCCAGATAGTATATATTTATTTATACGCACCCCACTCCCCACTCCCCATCCCCTTTCACACACACACACACACACACACACACACACACACCCTATCCCGATTATATTAATTATTTATATTTTAGCCCTGAATACACCCCTGGATTTAAACAATAAAAATAATGAAAAAGCGTTTTTTTTCAGATTCTGCATCATGGACAATCTACAGAATACCTCCCTTAATCCTCTGCAAACCCCTTTCTTACCTCCACCTCATACCTACATAAAGCGTTCACCTCTAGTACATCTACAGAATAACCCTTAGGTAGTTTTTTGATCGAGTGACGCGCCTGCATTGTGTGATCAATATTGAGGGAGAACCCAACCTTCTATATCTATTTATAGAACGTAGATCAGGCGCTTGGCCATGATCGCAATTGAAATGCGCTTTATACACTATCAAATTCACTTTTTCAAAAATCGGCCTGTGTGTTTGAGTGAACGAGACATGCGCCGTGGAGCAGTCTACTGAAAACGAACAACTTGTTCCGAATGACCGGATAACATTACAGAGAGTCTCTAATGGCCAGCCCTTGATTTTCGTTAAATATACAGATACACATATACATTTTAATATTATTTTTCATTTGCAGTGATTTTCTTTGCTTTAAAATACATTTTATCAATACGCCATATATGATAAAACGGCGCGATGACGTCATCGTTCAAAGATGGCTGCCTCCATTTATGTTCTTTGCAAATTTTCAATAGGTCATATCTCCTTTATTTTTCATGGCATTTTGATAATTCTTTCAGCTTTTTCCAAGTTTTTCAGAGCCCTTTAAAATAAACTGTGTTTAAAAATAGTGCATCAACCCCTTTAAAGTGACATACGACAATTTTGAGATTTGTATAAAGCATTACGCTCAATGAACTTGATAACTGTCATAAACGTACCTCAAGGCGTATATCCTTCATTTTGAAAAATGGCTAACCAGAAAGCTTGGATAATCTTGCATTGGACTCAATGGGATTTGATTTACTTCTGGTACACCTGTAAGGCGGCGTAATGTGAATATTCATTTTCTCTCGGATTCTTACCTAAACAGTATTTTACTTTTCCCAATGACTATAGCTCCGACAAAAAATACTTTACGGTGTTTTAAAACGCGTTTAGATGTTTTTTCGCATGTTTTTTGCCTCGGAAAGCTGTAATTTGGAGTTTCAGATTTTTGAAGTCTCTAAATGATGACCTGGAGAGACATTTTCCAACAAAACTAGGCTTGTTTGTTGTTAACATGTAGATATTTGTATTTGTAATGATAATTCAGCATTATAATTTGCAAAAGTATAGTTGTATAGGTGTGACACCACCAAATCTTTCATCTTTACCCCCTAAAATTGAACTTTCTGAGAAAATGTCAGAGAGTACTGCAGGCAAAGTATGCTGTCCAGTCATAGAAACTTAACTTTTAGTCACAAAGCTAGTACCAGACTTGCATTTATGAGTAATTGGGATGTTTATATATGCATGTTGTGCCACCAAATTAAGGTATGATGCCACAAATAAACCAAATTGCCTTGTAAATCTAAATTTGGCATGAAAATCAGCATATTTTGCACTTATATAGCACTTTTGGGAAGTAAACATCTTGATTTCTTCAGGTTTACTGACTTTTTTTAAGCATTTTATCCATTAGACTAAGTACAGATATGCCCAGTGTCATTTTATATAACAGTTAAGATAGGTAAAACTGTGAACATTTTTACAGATTTTTCATCGCTGTCGACTGCACTGTACATTTTTGAAATGCCCATATCTTGATCAATACTCAACCGATTCGCCAAAATGTATGATTTTTTTATTCGCTATATTCTAGGCTTTGCCAGAACAGAGGTTTTTAAAATTCACTCACAATAAAGGGGTTCTTATAGGCATACAGGAAGTAAATCACTGTGGTATTCATGCCTGGTGTAGTCGAAAGGAGTTCCCAAATATATAATCCCTAACTTTTTTTGTGATAAAAGGCATTTTTGAGTATTTAAGGCCTGTTTTTCTGGCTGAAATGCCTTTATTGACTTGTTTGTGATAGCTAAAACCATATGATTTTATTTGTCAACTTGACAGTTTTGAAAGTGAAAGTAGAACACATTTAAGAGGTGCCGAATGAACGCATTTTGTTCACGGTATCAACAAAGATCAGAATTTTATTTTCTTATATGCCACATGACCCCTACTATTCTCGGCAGTTTTCTAGAGAGGCAGGTCTCATGACTAAGAACATGTAAGTGAATCTTAGTTTGAACTTCATTTTGAAAAATGGCTAACTAGAAAGCTTGGACAATCTTGCATTAGCCTCAATGGAATTTGATTTACTTCTGGTACACCTTAGGTAGTTTTTTGATCGAGTGACGCGCCTGCATTGTGTGATCAATATTTAGGGAGAACCCAACCTTCTATATCTATTTATAGAACGTAGATCAGGCGCTTGGCCATGATCGCAATTGAAATGCGCTTTATGCAGTATCAAATTCACTGGCCTGTGTGTTTGAGTGAACAAGACATGCGCCGTGGAGCAGTCTACTGAAAACGAGCAACTTGTTCCGAATGACCGGATAACATTACAGAGAGTCTCTAATGGCCAGCCCTTGATTTTCGTTACGCAAGGTCTCGGTACATCAAACGAAAACGACCAGATATAGCATGTGTCCATTCATTAACTAGTATTTCCTTAAAATGTTTACATATAACGTCTTCGAGTGAACGAGTAATCCGATACGTTTTCTTGACCAGAGTTGGACCATGGATGATCATTTAAGACTAATGTGACGTGAAGGTATTATCATAATTTAGCACATATCATTAAACTGAGTTTTTCATCACGTCGATTGACATCAAATTTTCAAACTTGACTTAAAGTGACATACGACAATTTTGAGATTTGTATAAAGCATTAAGCTCAATGAACTTGATAACTGTCATAAACGTATCTGAAGGCGTATATCCAAAATCTCAGGATCAAACTTTTGCGGACGGACGGACGGAATAAACTGGCAGATTGACTGACAGACGGAAGGTTAACATACAGTCCCCCGGTTAAAATCGATAGGGGACTAATAATGTGAAGCCACATAGGTTTAAGGGGACCATACGTCGCTGGTCATGGAATGATATGAAAATACCACGTTATTGGGTCCATGTTCATCGCCATATGGATACCATCTTCGGAATATCTCAAATGTTCGTACTATTGACATTTTAAATTGAGTTCAGCTCAACCCAGGGATAGAGGGCGTAAGCAGTAGCACGCACTTTTTACCACCGGTCATGAACAGTTTCAATAAAACCGAGACTGCAGTATTTATCGTGTTCGGCGATTTCCAAATTGCTCCTTTCATACACTTTTTAGCATTGCTATGCCAAAATGTTCATGTTAACAATGGAATACATCAGCCTTATTTTAAATCACCAATCATCTTAAAGATATAGATGTAAATTTAAAAAACACGTTTAAACTGTTTCGTACACTGAATTTTAAGAAAAGCAAACATACGCTTACGTGTTATATCAGAATGTATCCGTTGCTGTACACTTTTTGCCAGTCTTTGTTTAAGTTGACCAGTTAAACGACTAACCTCAGTGTAAATATTAAATTTCCTGCTCCACTTGTGTAACACTTTACAACACGCATAGTCACATGAGGGTGCACTTTATTGGTATTTCGGTTATATGCCGTGGTGTACCTGTTTAACCCGATTTTCACTCGATTCATTCCGGGTGACAGCGCGCGCATGCCATCTAGCCCTGATAGAATAGCTCGGCACATTTCGGTGTACCGATCACGTGACCACATCCCGATCGGCCACCCACACATAATGGTACAATATAAGGATCTTAAAGCTACTATAGCTGTATATAAGGCCATATGGCGTGTAGAAATGGAAACGCTTAAACACTTGGTTGAATACCCAATTCAAGCTACTGAAACATGGCTGGAAACCCGTATAATTATAAGGCATTTTACACATTCCAACTTTAAAATAGTACATACTGAAATCTACTGTGTATGTTTTGCCGAAATAACATTGAGAATTAACCAAAGTCGACTTTCAAAAGAATATATAGATACAATAAAAAGTAGATTAATAGTTGGCCTAATGGTAAGGTATACGGACTGTCAATCCGTAGGTCTCGATTTCGAATCTCGTGTTGAACGAACTGTTTTACACTGATTCGGACGGTCATATTTTTTGATATCGCTGTTACTACACCGATAGACGGATTATAAATGATGTCCTGTTCGACAATAATTCTATCTTTACCCCGGCCCATCAGCAATTTGGCCAGCTTTTCCGTATAAGGGTATAGCCGCTGGTCATGCGAGGTCGACATTGGAACGTCAACATTTCAGATATATATTTCACCGCACATATAGTATATATATTATATATATGATTTCGGAAACAGGGTGATACTAAGGTCCTACTCTTGAACGGCAACAATAGCGTATAGTGATAGGATAGAGGATTCACATTACATGATTAACCTGGGTCAATCATATATACAGAAAGTAAAAAGAAACGCATAATGGGTATTTCTGCTATATATTGTATGTTTAATATGCTACTGCTAATCGAGTGGTACACAGCGACATTAGGCCTGTCCTTTCGGAAAGATGGTTTATACACCACCGAACACACCAATGGTTACCCCTTTAAAGTTTCATTATCGACATAATGCGCATTTGGCTCAAGCAGGTGAGCAAACTTAGGCTTTAAACGTTGCAATCTCTTAACATTAAGCACAATACTGAAATGGCTTGACTTTTTCAAGCGAAACTTCAACATTTATGAATTTCGTGTAACAAACTATACTTTGATTAAAAGGTCTACTACATGACAGAGTTGTCCTTTCTGCAATTAGTTGTAGCCCGTTTTTGTACAAAACTCGTTGAGATATATCTGGAATACTATGTGGAATTAGGTGTATATAATAGTATAGTATAGGAAATGTTTTAAATATGCGTTTTTTTTTCCTTTCAGTATATACATATATATACATATATACATACATATAGTACAAAGTGTCAGTTTGCTACAGTACGGGTAGTATATGATAATAAAATATAATTTTTGGATGCCTGGTTATTATATTATTCGGCTGACTTTTTCGTCATCTTGACTTTCAAAGCCGGAGTAAATTGTCATGACTTTAACGTTATGATGGCAACATCATGACGTCATCACGTACAATTAGTATAATATAATGTTAGGTGTTAATGTTAAGTATTGTTCTTTGTATTGTTCATTTTCAACGTCACATCAAATACCAAACATCTTGGCAAACGATAAAAAACGATAGAAATGCAAAATTTCTTGATTGCACTAATTTGTTTCTGAATTAACTTTATAATATGAAATGCTTAAATTACAAAATAATTATTTTTTTCGGCATCAATGTTTTAAATTTACAGTAAATTATTCTCAGCATTATATTGCGGTAGGATACACGTTTGTACTTTGGCATATCACTCCGCCGTCAAAACATTTATAATACACACCACCAAATCGTTCCCGTAGGGTCACAGTACAGCATTTTGCTTACCAGCACATTCCAGTTAGCAACCTACTTTGAATTAATTTACTAACGTAAAACATATATCAAAACGTAGAAAATAAGTAGTGTTTCTTTCGGCTGTTTACGTGTCAATCAGCGGTTGGTGGTGTCACGGTGTTGAAGTTTTGTTCGCCATTTTGATATTTTAGCTATGGGCATGTGACAAATTATCATGTGATCGCTGGCTACTTTCTTAGACGTTGACAGAGGTTGATGTAATGGCCTCTTGGAGAGATTGGTATTTAACAAACGACACACTGCATGTACGCATACATTTTTAATATGTTCACAGAGAACGAATTATACACTTACTACAGCTGATCAAAAATAATACAGTACAAATGACAGAAATAAAGTATAAATACGTTCTGTACTTCTTCTTCTTCTTCTTCTTTTTCTTCTTCTTCCTTCTTCTTCTTCTTCTTCTTCTTTCTTGTTTTTCTTCTTCTTCTTCTTCTTCTTCTTCTTCTTCTTCTTCTTCTTCTTCTTCTTCTTCTTCTTCTTCTTCTTCTTCTTCTTCTTCTTCTTCTTCTTCTTCTTCTTCTTCTTCTCCTTCTTCTTCTTCTTCTTCTTCTTCTTCTTCCAATTGAAGGACTGATTCTTTAAAGAATGTAATTGTCCTGTGTAAAACTAGCGCTATGCCTGTAAAAACAATCGACTTCCATCGTCGCTAAATACAATAAAATTATTTACAAGGCAGGAAGAATCTAGTAGATGGAGAAGAGGGAAGCCGGCAGTGTGGTAAGCCCGGCTCGAAACTGTTCTATCGTCAGTGAGTCTGTGACATTTTACATTTTACGCGATTTAATAATGACATATCATTATGGTTAAAACTCTTTACAAATAAATTAGGTTGTTAAACTTCACTATCACTCATAACTGTCAGGTATTTATATGCCTCTAACCTGTAGTGCGTGTTTATATTACGTGAGTACATGTTGGTTTTACGTACGGACGCGATACTATTACCTAGGTATGAGATAATAACTTTCCTTTGCACTGAAAAAATCGTTCAGTATTTTACTATATTGAACGTTGGCAATGCACGGTGATAAGGAACGACTTTCAACTGTTAACATTTGTTTCATTATGTACCATATCGTTATCATCTTACATCGAAAAGCATACCATAAAATATATCCAAACGTATCGTATTGTGATGGATGACGTTCTCAAACATATCGTATTGAGACGGATGATGTACTCAAACGTATCGTATTGTGACTGATGATGTTCTCAAACGTATCGTATTGTGCCGGATGATGTTCTCAAACGTATCGTATTGTGCCGGATGATATTCTCAAACGAATCGTATTGTGACTAATGACGTTCTCAAACGTATCGTATTGTGCCGGATGGTGTTCTCAAACGTATCGTATTGTGCCGGATGATGTCCTCAAACGTATCGTATTGTGCCGGATGATGTTCTCAAACGTATCGTATTGTGCCGGATGATGTTCTCAAACGTATCGCATTGTGCCGGATGATGTTCTCAAACGTATCGTATTGTGCCGGATGATGTTCTCAAACGTATCATATTATGACGGATGACGTAATCAAACGTATCGTATTGTGACGGATTACAAAATCAAACATATCGTATTGTGCCGGATGATGTTCTCAAACGTATCGTATTATAACGGATGACATTCTCAAACGTATCGTATTGTTATGGATGACATACTCAGACGTAGCGTATTGTGACGGATGACCTCCTCAAACGTATCGTATTATGATGGATGAAGTTCTCAAAAGTATAGTATTGAGACGGATGATGTTCTCAAACGTATCATATTATGACGGATGACGTAATCAAACGTATCGTATTGTGACCGATGACTTAGTCAAAAGTAATGTATTGTGACCGATAACGTACTCATATGTAGCATATTGTGACGGATGACGTACTCATATGTATCGTATTGTTATGGATGACATACTCAGACGTAGCGTATTGTGACGGATGACCTCCTCAAACGTATCGTATTATGATGGATGAAGTTCTCAAAAGTATAGTATTGAGACGGATGATGTACTCAAAAGTATAGTATTGTGCAGGATGATGTTCTCAAACGTATCGTATTATAACGGATGACATTCTCAAACGTATCGTATTATAACGGATGACATTCTCAAACGTATCGTATTGTGTCCGATGACTTAGTCAAACATAACGTACATGTATTATGATCGATAATGTACTCATATGTATCGTACTGTGACCGATGACTTACTCAACCGTATCGTATTGTGACGGATGACGTAAGCAAACGTATCGTATTGTGACAGATGACGTTCTCAAACGTATCGTATTGTGACGGATGATGTTCTCAAACGTATCGTATTGTGACGGATGACGTACTCATATGTATCGTATTTTGACGGATGACATACGCAAACGTATCGTATTGACGTTCTCAAACGTATCGTATTGTGACAGATGACGTTCTCAAACGTATCATATTGTGACGGATGACTTACTCATATGTATCGTATTGTGACGGATGACATACTCAAACGTATCGTATTGTGACGGATGACTCTCTCAAACGTATCGTATTGTGACGGATGACATACACAAACGTATCGTATTGTGACGGATGACTCTCTCAAACGTATCTTATTGTAAGGATGACCTTCTCAAACATATCGCATTGTGATGGATGAAGTTCTCAAACGTATCGTATTGTGATGGATGAAGTTCTCAAACGTATCGTATTGTGACCGATGACGTACTCATATGTATCGTATTGTGATGGATGACATACTCAAACGTATCGTATTTTGACGGATGACCTTCTCAAACGTATCGTATTGTGATGGATGAAGTTCTCAAACGTATCGTATTGTGAAGGATGACGTACTCATATGTATCGTATTGTGACGGATGACGTACTCATATGTATCATATTGTGACGGATGACGTACTCATATGTATCGTATTGTGATGGATGACGTACTCAAACGTATCGTATTGTGACGGATGATATTCTCAAACGTATCGTTATGTGATGGATGAAGTTCTCAAACGTATCGTATTGTGACGCATGACATACTCAAACGTATCGTATTGTGATCGATGATGTACTCAATCGTATCGTATTGTGATGGATGACGCCCTCAAACGTATCGTATTGTGACGGATGATGTACTCAGACGTATCATACATACTCAAACGTATCGTATTGTAATGGATGACGTTCTCAAACGTATCGTATTATGATGGATGACGGTCTCAAACGTATCGTAGTGTGACGGATGACAATCTCAAATGTTTCTTATTGTAAGGATGCCGTTCTCAAACGTATCGTATTGTGACCGATGATGTTCTCGAACGTATCATGTTGTGATGTATGACAATCTCAAATGTATCGTATTTTGATGGATGATGTGTACTCAAACATATCATATTGTGACGGATGACGTACTCAAACGTATCGTATTTTGACGGATGACGTACTGATAAGTATCGTATTGTGACGGATGACGTTCTCAAACGTATCGTATTGTGACGGATGACTCTCTCAAACGTATCGTATTGTGACGGATGACGTTCTCAAACGTATCATATTGTGACGGATGACGTACTCATATGTATCGTATTGTGACGGATGACATACTCAAACGTATCGTATTGTGACGGATGACTCTCTCAAACAAATCGTATTGTAACGGATGACCTTCTCAAACGTATCGTATTGTGATGGATGAAGTTCTCAAACGTATCATATTGTGGCGGATGACAATCTCCAATGTATCGTATTGTGACCGATGACTTAGTCAAACGTTACGTATTTCAACTCATGACGTACTCATATGTATCGTGTTGTGATGGATGACATACTCAAACGTATCGTATTGTGACGGATTACCTTCTCAAACGTATCGTATTGTGATGGATGAAGTTCTCAAACGTATCGTATTGTGACGCATGACATACTCAAACGTATCGTATTGTGATCGATGATGTACTCAAACGTATTATATTGTGATGGATGACGCCCTCAAACGTATCGTATTGTGACGGATGATGTACTCAAACGTATCATATTGTGATAGATTATATACTCAAACGTATCGTATTGTGACTGATGACCTTCTCAAACGTATCGTATTGTGATGGATGAAGTTCTCAAACGTATCGTATTGTGACGCATGACATACTCAAACGTAGCGTATTGTGATCGATGATGTACTCAAACGTATCATATTGTAAGGGATGACGTTCTCAAACGTATCGTATTGTGATGGATGGCGTTCTCAAACGTATCGTAGTGTGACGGATGACAATCTCAAATGTATCTTATTGTGACGGATGACGTTCTCAAACGTATCGTATTGTGACGGATGACATACTCAAACGTATCGTATTGTGACGCATGACATACTCAAACGTATCGTATTGTTATGGATGACGTACTCAAACGTATCGTATTTGACGGATGACGTACTGATAAGTATCTTATTGTGACAGATGACGTCCTCAAATATATCATATTGTTACGGATGACGTACTCAAACGTATCGTATTTTGACGGATGACGTACTGATAAGTATCGTATTGTGACAGATGACGTCCTCAAATGTATCGTGTTGTGATTGATGACGTTCTCGAACGTATCTTATTGTGACGGTTGGCGTACTCAAACGATCCATATTTTGACGGATGACGCTGTCAAACGTATCTTATTGTGGAGGATGGCATTCTCCAAAGTATCGTATTGTGAGGATGACGTACTAAAACGTATCGTAATGTGACGGATGACGTATTGAAACGTATCGTATTTTGACGGATGACGTACTGATAAGTATCGTATTGTGACGGATGACATTCTCGAACGTATCATATTGTATCGGAACTCGTTCTCAAACGTATTGTATTGTGATCGATGACGTTCTCGAACGTATCTTATTGTGACGGATGATTTACTCAAACGTATCGTATTGTGACGGATAATGTATACTCAAACGTATCGTTTTGTTACTGAATATATCGTATTGTGACGGATGACGTTCTCATACGTATCGTATTGTGATGGATGATTTACTCAAACGTATTGCATTGTGACGGATGATGTATACTCAAACGTATCGTATTGTGACAATTGGCGTACTCAAACCTATCATATTGTGATGGATGTCGTACTCAAACGTAACGTATAACATACCACCATGATCTGCAAAACTATATTCATTACGTTTAAAACCAGTACATACTCGTGAAACTACACAAAACCGCATACATAGAAGAGTGTTCAATACTATTAAACAACATTCCGTTGATGGATCATACACTTGTAATGCCATTACACAGATGCAATTAGTCATACTTTAAAATATTTTCCTAAGTCAAAATATTTTACAAACCTATATAAAAATGTTTCGACGAATCGTTTATATAATAAACAGTATTTTCATAAACTTTCATGATTGGTCGCCTATTGTTAAATGCAATAGTTTACATGATTATTAAACGGAACAATGGAATATACACTGTAATATCACGACAAGGAAATTAACACAACAGTTAGATAATTCGTTACATTAGAGGATCTTTCAACTGTATTTTCAATTGCCTTCTTGTCGGTACTCATAATAAGCAAAGGGGTTGTTAGTAGTATAGATAGTAGCGGCATAAGCGCAGTTTCGCCTCGCAGGCCCGAAAAACGCAAGCATTAAAACTGTGTTAACCGCGGCTCCCAACCTAAACACACCATCGTTTAAAAAAACTGTACAAAACAATTTCCATCCGGTTTAAATAACGATAATATGCTTGCCGTTAAAAGCCTTTAACAAACTTTAATTGTAATAGTTTCCAAAGTTCAAGCCAGTTCATACAGTCTGTGATTTTATCAACAGGTGTCATTTAATAGCCATTTATCTTTGTCCGTGAGTGGCAGCAGATAGCTCAATGTTAACCGCCGCTTGTTAATTCATATAATGGTGCAAATAATGGTCATTCCAGTTTAATATCATTTCATTGTCTTTGATTTAGAAAAACATTAGAGTCCACACTTTCCCAGGAAACAGATAATCTATTAATTTCCACATGAAACTGACACATATCTCAGAACAAGTCAAACTGAAGGTCATTGTTCATTAGATCCGTGTGTTGTGTTACAAGAGGGATGCCATAATTACACAAGGTCCTGAATTGAGTTTTAATCCAAAATATAGTCTTTGAGCTTTTTCTGGTGTTTTCTTAATTCTCTCAAGTCGAGATTTTGATCTGTTTTCGAATGTTCAGATGTTTCACTCATATTTTCCATTAAATCATGAGACACAGAGTCTGGCTGAGGCAAGTTTGTGTCATTGTACTTTTTGACATGCGTAACATTCCGTCAGTATTCGACACTGTCATCGTTGGCGCGAATTAATACGCTGTTTCCGTTTTTCTGAACAACAGTGTGCGGTTTCGGACTAAACGGCGTGTCAAGCTTATTATTTCGATTTTGTTTTACAAAAACCTTATCTCCCTCAGCGATATTGCTATATTTAACGTGTCTTTTCTGATCCGCGCACAATTTCTACTTTCCTTTTTGTTCGGAGTCGCGGTCGCGCATCTTACTGCTTAAACCAATGGAACAACTATGTTCCTATCAGAACTTATTTAGAGACGCCATGTTTCTGACTGAACAGATATACGGTAAATCAATGAGCAATAAATCGGTATGTGTCTTTACAGATAACGAGGCTCTGTCATTTATAACAAGTATACAAACAATGATAAACAAATCTTGCACCTTCTGAGACAATTTGAAATAATGAAATATAATATAATTTACTTCACAGCACGTCATTTGTCAGGTTCATCCAATCGATTATATGACTATTTATCTCGACAGGAGATCCAAGGCTCATGGGAGAGACTCAAAAATTACCCAGATACCAAGCTTAACGACGTATTCACTCTGCAACATGACATAAAAGATCTATTTAACTATTTGCCAGTTCCAGCATGTTGCCGTGGAAAGATACACGCAATCAATGTGTACGCGGCAACGTTTATGCTAGCATTTACGCCCTTCTTCGCTTGGGCGAGATAACATACCTCTGAAATATAACAGGACATGGATGGAATTATTCGACATTTTGGACGATGGCGGTTCACGAAATATATATGTTAATAAATTAAGGGTAAATGAGTTTACGGCCTTTATTATATAAGGTATCAACAGACAACATAGAGCCATGAACAATAATTGTCCATATGTTTATGTCAATTACTTCACTCAGCCAGCTTACGGACGCCGGGAGCCAACCAAACTCGAGACGTTATTGATCACACTTTGGGTTCATGTGGGGTCGTATTTTTTGTTTACACACGTTTAGTGACCTTACCGTGGTTTCGCATCTTACTGCTTAAACCAATGGAACAACTATGTTCCTATCAGGAACTTATTTAGAGACGCCATGTTTCTGACTGATCAGATATACGGTAAATCAATGAGCAATAAATCGGTATGTGTCTTTACAGATAACGAGGCTCTGTCATTTATAACAAGTATACAAACAATGATAAACAAATCTTGCACCTTCTGAGACAATTTGAAATAATGAAATATAATATAATTTACTTCACAGCACGTCATTTGTCAGGTTCATCCAATCGATTATATGACTATTTATCTCGACAGGAGATCCAAGGCTCATGGGAGAGACTCAAAAATTACCCAGATACCAAGCTTAACGACGTATTCACTCTGCAACATGACATAAAAGATCTATTTAACTATTTGCCAGTTCCAGTATGTTGCCGTGGAAAGATACACGCAATCAATGTGCACGCGGCAACGTTTATGCTAGCATTTACGCCCTTCTTCGCTTGGGCGAGATAACATACCTCTGAAATATAACAGGACATGGATGGAATTATTCGACATTTTGGACGATGGCGGTTCACGAAATATATATGTTTATAAATTAAGGGTAAATGAGTTTACGGCCTTTATTATATAAGGTATCAACAGACAACATAGAGCCATGAACAATAATTGTCCATATGTTTATGTCAATTACTTCACTCATCCAGCTTACGGACGCCGGGAGCCAACCAAACTCGAGACGTTATTGATCACACTTTGGGTTCATGTGGGGTCGTATTTTTTGTTTACACACGTTTAGTGACCTTACCGTGGTTTCGCATCTTACTGCTTAAACCAATGGAACAACTATGTTCCTATCAGGAACTTATTTAGAGACGCCATGTTTCTGACTGATCAGATATACGGTAAATCAATGAGCAATAAATCGGTATGTGTCTTTACAGATAACGAGGCTCTGTCATTTATAACAAGTATACAAACAATGATAAACAAATCTTGCACCTTCTGAGACAATTTGAAATAATGAAATATAATATAATTTACTTCACAGCACGTCATTTGTCAGGTTCATCCAATCGATTATATGACTATTTATCTCGACAGGAGATCCAAGGCTCATGGGAGAGACTCAAAAATTACACAGATACCAAGCTTAACGACGTATTCACTCTGCAACATGACATAAAATATCTATTTAACTATTTTCCAGTTCCAGCATGTTGCCGTGGAAAGATACACGCAATCAATGTGTACGCGGCAACGTTTATGCTAGCATTTACGCCCTTCTTCGCTTGGGCGAGATAACATACCTCTGAAATATAACAGGACATGGATGGAATTATTCGACATTTTGGACGATGACGGCCTTTATTATATAAGGTATCAACAGACAACATAGAACCATGAACAATAATTGTCCATATGTTTATGTCAATAACCTCACTCATCCAGCTTACGGACGCCGGGAGCCAACCAAACTCGAGACGTTATTGATCACACTTTGGGTTCATGTGGTGTCGCATTTTTTGTTTACACACGTTTAGTGACCTTACCGTGGTTTCACGTTAGGTCAACCGTGTTTATATCTACCAAGACATACATCTCTAGTGAAAGAGGCATTTTGAAGTCGGTTACAGTTGACGGAATTGACAGTCTGCGAGAGATATTAAACGTATATGACTTAGTTTTATTTAGTGATTTCAATCTATGTAAATTAGTTTTGTTAGCGTTAACATTTATGTCAGGATCGGGCCATGGGTTCATGTCGGATCGTTTTTAGACGCGTTAAGGTATACTGTGCATTTCGCTAAAACGTTAGAATATAATATGCTCAATTATTTCGATATATGCCAAGGTCAGTAGCTATCAGTCAAATTGTCTGATGAGAGGGGTGAAAATCGCCATAGCTAATTAAAAATACATGTACCAATAAGATTATATAAACACGATTAATGTTTTTAATAGCAAAACAGTTATTTCCAATTTACGACAAAATCGTGTAACAACTTCGATTACGTAGCTTAATAATATTTAGTAATCGATATTTATAATGCTTTATTCCATATCATTTTCGTTTTGTAATTACCGGAAATTAATATTTGTTATATCATATTACACCGTTTCATGCAATATTACCTGACTATTATTTTAACGATAAAAAGCATTCTCACTCTTATGAATAGAATAAACATTGTTACATTGTGGCATATATCGACACTACACTGACTAGTCCTTGTTACGTACTTCCCAGAATAAACAATGCGCATAAATAAACAGGTTAAAAATAGTGTACAAGTCGAACAGGAGATGCAGCTTTCACAGAACACAGTTAACCTAAAAACTAAAAAAAAGAATAAAGGCATATGACGTCACAAACACAAAAAAGGTTGACAATAGGGCTACCTTAGAAAACCTTGACTTTTCAAAATTGAGAACTTGAGTAGTGTCATCTTTTATGATCGTACTTAGAGCAAAGGCCCATCCTTCTTTATTACGTGCTTCAATGTTTCTTTAAGTATTCGTTTACCATTTTCTATTTTTGAATATAACTCCCTAACTGGAGCGGTAATATTCAAATAAAAATGTTCCACATCTCCTTCGGTATAAATAACATTTATTTCAATTAAATAACGCCCGGATTTATGAATTCTAGATACACCGGTTGGGTTTGTCTGACGGTCGTCAAAAGTAACATCCGTAGTAAAATATGCTTCTGTATTTATAAATGGAATGATTATAAGAGTAAACGCTTCGAGAAAATATTTAAGAATAGTTCTTTGAAGTGTTTTATTGTGTTGGATACGATACATAACCAACGTTATCTTTCATAATACGTATTCCATCTATTATAGATTATAATCCGACTTGCATTGTCTTCTTTAACATTTAAATCATTAATTATCTGATGAACCGCTTCAGGACATCCTTCAGATGTACTATTAAACTCTTTCATCTTTTCAAATGCATTATCAACAGCCTGCTTCTTTCATCCTGGACAGCTCTCATTTGCCTTGAAACGTCATTAATAGCAGTTTCTAGTTCATTATTGTCCTCCGTTTGTTGACTGACTTCTTCAATCTGTGTATTAATACTTTCAACGCCAGCTTGTATGTGTTTACCTAACTTTTTATAGAGTTCGCTGTCTTCCAATCCACCTTCTTTCTTTCCTAACTCTTTTGGCATATTTTGCCTTTTTTATATAAAAAATATTTAAAAAGGTCTTCTTTTTTTTTATTCTGCACGTGATATTTTCTCCACTTTTTAAGTATTCTTGAACGTGGGGGTTATTCTCTCCCCAAGAGATATATGTATCTGCATGGCTACCATGTTTTAACTTAACACTAGAAGGAGACCCGCGCAAGCGCGAGTCAAGTTGTAAAATATTAGTATAAATACTTCCTCTTCATACCTCACGCAGGTTTGAGTTAAAATTAAAATAAATTTATTGTATACATTGCAATTAAAGAAATGAGCAATTTAGCAAAATTCTTTTTTTTTCTTCATAAAATGCGTTTTTGATGGCGTTAAATATGTTTTGGTTTTTGAAACAATATTTGAACAGTAGTATTTGAACAATAGGAGAATAGTTTAAATGTGAAAACCCTACTCCTAACCCTATCAGCTCCAATTACCAGCCTTCATATTGCGCCAATAATGTAGTTTAGCCCTGGTAGAACTGTATTCCCTTTTGTTTAAAGAAACTAACCTACCAAATTAATTAAATAACTAACATTACAATACAAAACAGTTGATCGAAGCTATCCAGGTATTCAGGTCATGTAAAATATATATGTTCCAATTAAAACTACATGTTTATTCAGGGGTTCTTACAATACCAGTGACTGAATATCCGTAAAATGATTTACGAGTTGGTCATTCTTAATTCGAAGCTCCAGTTTTGTTCCTGTCTGTTTAAAGCTGTTTATAGTGTGTCTATGCAGTTAGGAATCACAGAATATGTTATATATACATACATCGTCATCAGTAGGTTTAGAAACGGTGTACATTTGTTGCAAAAAGTGTCCATTGTTGACGTAATAGCTATTTTAAATTAAGAGTTAAATTAAAAATGATAACGGATAATAAATCAAGGCGTTAATTTAAACGCTTGTTTATTACTTACTTTAAGGTTGCTATGTGTCACTTTAAATATGAATATATGTTTTCTTTTAATTCAGAAACTGCGTGTAATTATAGGGAATGCATGTTTATCCTGTACATCATGTACATTGTGTAATAGTTTATAGTTTAAGTTCTGTTCATATTAGATTCATCTTTAAAACACCCCGGTGTTGTTTTTCATTATATATAAATAAAACAAACTAAAACGAATGCATTCTGGAAATAAGTATTAATTGCTCCCATATACAATTGACTGCGAAGATAACAAAATAAAAACAGGAAAAAAATATTAAAGAGGAACAAAATAAAAACAAGAAAAAAATCTTAAAGAGGAAAAAGAATCCAAAGAAAAAAAAATCAAAATGATTATGTTTTGTACTTCAGAAACTTTACAAATCAACCATTTTGGCGTACGATTTCAATCCCGTCGCAGAGCTTGTATTATTTGTTGCACATTACGTACGAGTATTTGTTGCACACTACGAGTTAGCTGTTGTCTCACGAACATTCAAAATACGACGGCTCAAATGGCCCAAATGCACTTTATAGTTGCTTAATCAGGACTCAAGTGTCTGAGAAATATTGCTCATTGCCAAATAATTCCTGCTTGTAGTTGCTCGATGGGGTGGGGCGTTGTCACAATACTGTAATAAATAATCACTCATCGTTGCTATAATAAAGGTGTGTTCGCTATAATAAAATATTGTCCCGTTCCTAAAATGAAGGTGTTTCCCGTTACTATAGTATAGGTGTATCTTGTCGCTATACTTGAGATGTGTCCGGATGGTATACTATAGTTTTATCTTGTCGCTATATTTGAGGTGTGTCCGGATACTATACTATAGTTTTATCTTGTAGCTATACTTGAGGTGTGCCCTGTTCCTATACTATAGTTTTATCTTGTCGCTATACTTGAGGTGTGTCCTGTTACTATACTATAGTTTTATCTTGTCGCTATACATGAGATGTGTCCGGATGCTATACTATAGTTTTATCTTGTCGCTATACCTGAGGTGTGTCCGGATGCTATACTATAGTTTTATCTTGTCGCTATACTTGAGGTGTGTACTGTTGCTATACTATAGTTTTATCTTGTCGCTATACTTGAGGTGTGCCCTGTTGATATACTATAGTTTTATCTTGTCGCTATACTTGAGGTGTGTCCTGTTGCTATACTATAGGTGCATCCTGTTGCAATACTATTGGGATATCGATTATTACGGATGGTGGGAGGAATACTGGTTCTACCCAGGAGTAGTGGGTGGTCTGCCTTCATCGCAAACAAATCGACCATCATATACAACCTTGCATGTGTTGTAAATGACGTAAAACACCATACAAACGAACAAAATGTCCTGTTGATTTACTAAGGAAGTGTCCCTTACAATTATAAAGGAGATTTTATAAAATGAGGCCCTTTGATAAAATAAAGATTCGTCCCTTTGCTATAATAAAGCAGTGCACCACTCCCTTTGCTATAACCAAGCAGCGCCCCATTCCTAAGGTAACCCCTTTGCTATAATAAAGCAGTGCACCACCCTCTTTGCTATAAACAAGCAGCGCCCCATTCCTAAGGTAAAGGTTTGTCCCGTTTTTACATTACAGTTATGTGTCCAGTTGCAATAATATATATATGTGCCGTTGATATGGTAAAGGATTATCCCGTTGCTAATAACGTCGCTCTCGTTTTTATAGTAAAATTATATATAGGGTCCTATAGAAACCACAGCGTCCGAACGCAATGGCATCGTAGGTCCGCACTGTACTGCAAACAAGGACTTGAAACTACAATGAAAAAGACAAAAAACAACAGAAAGGGTGGTGAAGACAGGGTTACAGGTGCTTCCGGTTGCTGTAATAATGGTACGTCCCTTTGCTACAATAAAGGTTTGTTCCGTTACTATAATACAAGCGTGTTCCGTTGTTATAATAAACAATTGTCCTGTTGCTAATAATAAAGTTGCTGAACGCGTTGATATAATAAAGGTGTGCCCTGTTGCTTTAATAAAAGTGTACCCTTTGCTATCATAAATTTGGTTCCTGTTGCTATAATAAAAGTTGTTTCCGGTTGCTATAGTAAAGTTGTTTCCCGCTGCTATAATAAAATATGTTTCCCTACCTATAATACAGTTACTTCTCGTTACTATAATACAGTTACTTCCCTACCTATAATACAGTTACTTCCCTACCTATAATACAGTTACTTCTCGTTACTATAATACAGTTGCTACTCCTTATCATAAAAGCTATGTACAGGACACGCCCACTATGCATGATGAAATATGTTTCCGTTTAAAGGAAACACCGGAAAACTATATCAGTATATAATTATGAAAAACACAATTATGCGTAATATTATCATGCATAGTGGGTTATATAGAGATTATTTCACTGCTAGGATCGATTATAGGAAAATAATTCACGAGATGGCTTGTGGGTTTTTTACGAACGAGCGGATGCAAAGTAACGACACAAGAATCTCGGTAAAATGTCTACCGCTTCAAAAAAGAATTAGAATAAATATTCTAGACATTTGTCTTGGAAGAAGACAAGCGTCGCAGATAATCTAGACTACGGTATCGTACCTTGTTTCACAACAATGTCACTCATAGTATACTATGCAGAAGCCATCAATACAAAATAATCTTATATCACCCACTCTAGTCTGCTACTTCAGTGAGATTAGACGATGCATTTTCTGTGACTCCTAATCTGATAACGGCGTACTTTATATAAATAAAACTAATGAATATATTTGAAAGTTATTTAACGGTTCTAAACACAATATAGGTCACTTAAAGCTGCATAAAAGGGAGAAAAGGATCCAGGAATATACCCTTCTATTACTACAGAATAAATGCACCCTATGGTTCTTTAGCGTCATCAGTGGATTGACGCCGATATACGAGGTTATCTGATTTACGTTCCGATCCGACGAACGTGGCTATGGGAAATTGTCTTGCAGGACGAAACTAATCGGTACCTGTGCGGATTCTAGTCCATCGTGATAAATAATAATGATACTGGAAAGGGTCATGGCTATGTCCCTCGGGAAAAATAGTCTTGGCAACAGTCGGGAATATGTGGAACTATGAATTAACGATCGTGAAGGGATACATATGACTAGCAGGAAATCCACTGATAGAGTACATGTGTGACCAGGCCAGTCCGTGCACAAGCGTGTAGGGAGTCATACATACGAACAAAACATATTTTTATTTACAAAAAAATAAGCTTGGGATAGATGGTCATTCTAAATGCGGTGCTGAAAAGGAAGGCTCTTCAAATGACCAGCTCTGCAATCAAAATTCGGACGTAGCACTACGTTCAGCATTCGAATCCAGTCCTGCTTTCAACATTCGAACACATTATACTATCGAACATAGACCTGTGTTAAACATCCCAACCCAGCCTTGCGTTGAGCATTCGAACTCAGCCCTGTATTCAACATTCGAACTCCACTCAGCATTCAACATTCTAACTCAGCCCTGCGTTGAAAATGCAAACACAGTCATGCATTCAACATTCGGACTCAGCACTGCGTAAAACATTCGAACCCAACACTGCGTTGAACACTGGAACCTAACCCTGAATATTCGAACACAGTCACGCATTCAACATTCGGACCCATCCCAGCTCAGCCCTGCGTTAAACATTGGAACCAAGATCTACGTTCAACATTTAAACTCACATGCGTTCAACATTCGAACTCAGACATGTGATGCACAGTCATACATTCAACATTTAAACTGTTCCCATTCGAAGGTTGAATGCAGGACGATTGTAGCATTACAATTAAAGCCGAACAAACATTTAGATTACTCGATTAATGATGCATGATTGTGATCACCACCACTGAGTTTCGTTAGATTGGTCTTGGTCAAGTAACTTTCCTCTAGGCTCGTTTTTTAATGGAGAAGTAAACCGGAAGGTCCGCCCTATCGGAGTCTATTCTCCGAAAACGTCAAACAATAGATGTAAATTAGTAAAAGACAAAACTGGCAGAGGAATGGTGATGTGAGGATTCTCGAAAGGACTCATGCCGGACATTTAAACTGACAACCAAATATCACCTACTAGTCTCATCTCCCCAAGATCTTTCGGCAAGTTCAAGTATATGTTTTTGCACGTGCAACGAGTGGTTGCAAAAACATATACTTGATTGTTCTTCCATGTGCGATGCATAAATGTACGTGTATCAGTCATGTGTCCATGTAGAGTGATGAACGTGATTGAATATGTTGCTTATATGTGACATTGTGAGAGCCGTGCCCAAACATTAACACATAATTGCACTACTATTCCTCAATATCATTCGCTTTATAAATCTGTAAAGGAGTTTATATTATATTCACCAAACTTCGACTTTGTGTTAAGCATGAGGAGAGAATATATTCTGACAGACATGCTGTGTGGTGTTTAGATCATTTTGTAATACCAACTCGAATTTCATTTTTTGTAATACCAATTCGAATTTCGTTTTATTAATGTAAATAAATAACGAACATCAAGGTATTCGTTAAATGGTTTGAAGTAGTTCAAAATATAAAAAAAAAGCTATTAAAAATATCTGATACAAAATGTCGGCGTGCTCACTTCACCGACACTTATTTTGTTTGTATGGTCTTATTCCCAGCTTCACGAATAGGACCATAAAAGCAGAATACGTGTCAGTTAATCATGTTAATAGAGCAACACTTTTAAAATCTATTTACCAGAGGTTACTTTTGAGATTTTATCAAATATTAATGGTTCTGGGCCTGTATTCATCAAGCTTCTGAATATATTTCTTAATTCTCAACTTAAATATACCTTCAAGTGAGGTTATTTTCTAGAACTTCTACTTAAGAAACATCTTAAGTTTAAACGTTATTCATAAATCATCTTATTTTATTTTTCGACTTAAATTGTGTCGAAAATCCAACAAAAGTTCCTCCTACCATATCTTAACTATTTAAGAAATTGTTTTATGAAACCAACTATAGGTAAGCATAGATCATTAAAAATTGATTTAGAATTAACCGTGTGTTGCTAGGCCTGTGGTAGCGCACTGGAGTGGCAGTCGAAAGACCGTGGGTTCGAGTACAGTTTTAGGCACGTCTTTTACTTGACAATGTAGCAATTTGAAACAAGAACATGGATGCTCCCCGAATTGGGTGCTTTGTATTATAAAGGGCAATATATTTTAAATGAAGCTAGAGCTATGGTTCTTATGCTCTCTCGCATTGCCCTTTATCAGTGTGTGAATTTTCATTTAGTAGTTTTCGAGTCATATTCCGGACAAGAATTATAAGTACAAAATTACCAAGGGAATAACTCTAATTTGAATGAAGATAGAGTAATGTTTTTTGTATGCTGCACCTCCTCTCATATTCCTTTATTATTGTGTGAAGTTTCATTGCAGTCCTTTGAGTTATGCTCCAGACAAGAATTATAAGTATAAACTTACCAAGGGCATTAACTCTTAATTTAAATTAAGATAGAGTTATGGTTCCTATATTCTGCACTTAGTTACTCTCATTGCCCTCTATCATATTGTGACGCCTCATTCATAGTTTTAAAGTTATGCTCCAGATAGGTATAAAATAGCAAAGGGCAATAGCTCTAGTTTGAATGAAGACAGAATTACGGTTCTGTGCTCTGCAAATTCCTCTTATTGCCCATTGTCATTGTGAGACGTTTCAATGCAGTCTCATAAGTACTTTCGAAAACAAGAATTTTCAATTTGACTACTATGTATATATGCATTAAAAATACAAAGGGCAATAACTCAGTTGAAAATTATCGAACCGGAGCGTCAGGATACTATACTCATCTCCACTTGATATTGATACTTCATAGAAAGTCGAAAAATGCTAACAAGTCCCAGTTTCTAACAAAACGTGTAAACAAACGAGAAAACAATGGGCGAAATAAACAAACTGGAATTCAGCTGGGAGCAGAGGTTATGAATACTACGTATCACAGGTAACTGTCAAAATACTAAATTAAAAAACATGCCATGTGCAGATATCTTTTAAATTGTAAACGTCCTATGAAAAGGGCAAATCTCTACATTGAATCATTGGTAAGAAAGAACTGTATAATAATATTTGACCCCAGTCACAGTTTTACATAGAGTTATATTAGGAATTGTTTCTTTAACATGTGAGTACTTTGGGGTGAGGCCGAGGCGAGACCTTTAGACCACTTATTTATGACTTGCAGATGTGCACTTTTTTTCCATAAAATTGCTTCAGAGTTAGGTTTAAGGTAATCAATATTGATCAAGAATGTGACTTTTGGTGAGGTATTACATTATAAAGACATAAAATAATTAAAACAAATGAAACTGTTATCGTAAGTAAATGTCTATTTTAACGATGTTTACAAGTCGCATATTTATAAATCTACCCACTAAAACCACAAAGGAGATCGCTGCATTGTCATGGCAAACAATTTATGGACCAATTGGGTATTCACATGAAGCTTTGGATAAAATATATTGTGTACTGTAGCTTTGTCAGCAGCATTGTCAGCATCTATATATACATATATACATAAACTGAAAAAAAATAGTTCTATATACACCACAGCACTCAAAGTCAATTGCACCGTAGATTAACGCTATACAACAAACTAAGAAAACCAAAATCAAATTAAATAGTCAGTGAATGGGACAATATGCAAACATAAAGAGTGTTGAATTCAGGATAAGTCACCTGGAACGGTCAGTAGGCAATACGGACTATTGGTTAACTTAAATCGATGTTATGTGTACACAACCTCGCCGCTATTAAACCTTCTTGACAAGATAGTGCAAATAAAATTATATCCCATGAAAAGAAAATCTTTAACAATAAAGTCAACACTCAGAAAAAATAGTAAACGATAAACTTAAATGTTTATGTAAATATATGTATAAATACTTAATTAGAAACACCTCAGAATGTATCCATAATTTTACTGAATTGACATTACTAATCAAATCGTAGCAACGAGATGGGCATATATAAGGCTTACAGACATGATGCAACTCGTGACAGTCCATACATGCTAACGTGCCATTGAGAGATTCTTCTCTTGGTACATTAGCAGAGAGAGTATACTCCTTAGAACAACACACACATAAACACATTTTCTAGAAAAGAATTTGGATGTAACTGTATCACTGAAATAATAAAGTTTTAGCATTTTAGATGTATGCATTTCAACGCAGTCACCCTTCTTGAGCGCATACAGCCTGTTGCCCAGTGGATAGCACGGTGGACTTGAAGTCCGGAGAACCCGGGTCCAAGCCTCTCCGGCGCCACTGAGTTTCGTCGGTGTGTTATTTAGCCTCGTATGTCTGATCGGGACGTAAATTGGGCGGTCCTGTGTATCCTTTAAGTTAAAGAACTATAGGAATATATTTGTTATTAAGATTTTGGCAGGTTCCTGAATTCCAAAGTATAGCTACCCTCTCTCTGGTGCGGGTCTTAATAACATATCATGTGTTGATAATCCGTTTAACAACATCCAATTCATTCAATTTTGTTTCTTTTAAAGGGCTTCTTCAATAACTTCACACACACAATTAATGGTAAAGGTATACGTTTTGTCAACAACATCGATTTAAATACTAATATTGAGATCAATGAGGAACAGTTCAATGCAGTACATAGACCCCTGTGTGATAGTCTGTGTCATTGTCACAACTCGGTGTCATTGTCACAACTATCCCCGTCATTGGCAAAATATACTTTCGATATTTTTTAGGTAACTGTCATTCAGTTTGCACTATTTCAGCTTGCACACAAATAGGTTATGACTATAATAAAATACAAAGAATATGTAAAGAAGGTGCGATTGTAACAACTCTACCAACTGTAACAAATAGTTGCCATGAATTGTAGTTAGTACAGTAGTCTATGTATTACCCTTAATCTTCTATGTTTATCTTGCAATTGCATGTGATAGTTTTCAATTTCTTATGCATACTTCTTTGTTGACATTTATGCGGGTGGTGTAATTCAAACTGGTGTTAAACATCGTTAAAATAGACATAAATTGCAATTAATGGAATAACAATGGCATCTGATTGGATTTTGTGTTTGCATGTGTTAACTATTGCTTCGTGTCTTTATGTGTAATACGTATTAAAAATGTCTTAATCGTAATAAGTTATGAATAACGCATACACCTAAACATGGACTTATAAAAAGCGGAAACACTCACATTTCCCTTATCTAGAATCCTTTGGACAGTTTGCATGGTGCAATACATGCATATATCAGAAAATTAAAACAATAGTGATGTTGCAATTATTCTGAGGAAGACTTACCTTCCCGTTCGATGCCTGAATCCTCTTTTTAGGCTTGCTGAACTTATATATGAAAGCAAAGGCCTGATCGTTGCATAGTACATTCTTTCATTAATTCAGAAAATAATAATTAAATCATCGTGGAATAGTTGTGAATTACTGATTCTTACAGTTTGATACATATGATGTAAACAAATATATACTATCCTTAATGCATAAAAAATGTGTAAATAGTGGGTGAGGGAATTTGACTTTCAATTTTAAGCAAAATAATGATTTTAAGCAGAATTCAATGCTAAAACAAAGCTTATGTATACTGTATTAAACTAATATGAATTATAAACTTAACTGCATATTTTAAAAGTATATTAACAATTATAAAAAAATAATAATGTGCAAAAATGAACATCCAAAATTTGATGCCAAGGCTACAATGATACACCTATTATTGTTCGAATTAAACTGTATAAGCTACCCGTTCCAGATTGCTATCATGGAAAAATGCCATCTACAGACATTGTTTTTCCCAAAATATAATGACAGAATTTGCCACCTGAGTTGGTAGCAATATCGAAAATGTTGGGTCCTGGCTCAAGTCCTAGATGGGGATGTTCCCTGTGCTACTTCTATGGGGTCTATGTTTCTCAACTTATTTGTGTTTCTATAGCTTGTAGTCGGGTTGAGGATTTTATCATAAACTTCGAAAAACCTTTGCAAAATTGTATTAACGAAACCCGGATCTACTTTTAAAATATAAAAGTAATTTAAAAACTCTTCTGCGACTAGGACTATCACGACCTGACTTCCATAGTGATTTAACAACTTCATAAGATCCTTGTTTATAATCACGTTCATACAAGCTTTATTAAATTGTTAAACAGTTTATTATGATCTATCAGTTTGAAACGGACTGCAGGTATAGTGAGTGCTAGACCCATTCACAGTTCGCCACTATGCTTTCCTCTTTGATTGTGCGATGACTGGACAGATTGTGGACCCTATGATGACGTCTAACTAAATCCTCAAAAGACGGTAGCGTCGTTGCTTGTCTGTTGCTTGTCTTAACTCTTGTCTTGTCTTACCCTTAATGGTGTGTTATTGTGTTGCTCTGACTTCTGCCAAGTCATTGAGTACTTGTTGTGTGACTTTTAGGCTTTTGTTTTATATATTCATATATACATGATCATTTATGTGTTATAAGTATATTGTCTATTACTGTTGCATTGTTTGTTAGATAATATAGCCTGGCGGGGATATCTTTATTTACACTGTCCCGTTTTCTTGGGATGACAATGCGGTAATAGTGAGGTTTGGTGCACCCTAGAACTCCGAAAGAAAAATCTTACTTAGCCATGTACCATTCGATTAACAGCAACATATTGTACATACAATATATAGCGGAAATTCCCGTGTTGCGTTTCTTTTTCCTTTCGGTATATATACACTGAGACTCGCAATAAAATTGATGTCTAAGTTAGTACACCAATTACTAATAAGTCGCCCGAATTATGTAACAGTTATAAATACATACCAAATGATCCTACACAGACCGTCCATTATTATGAAATTATTTTACAGTGTTACTATAATGAATTCTATTGGACGAGTACCTTGCAGATAGACACCATATTTGGACGAGTACCTTTCAGATGGACACCATATGTATAAGAGTACCTAGCAGACAGACACCATATTTGGACGAGAAGAAGCCGAGTCCAAATATGGATTTTATCAGCTGGGCAAGAGTCATTGTACCGAACACTATACAATACCCTCTTTATGGCATACGTCTATAATTCTAACCGAATGTATTTGTAGTTTCTACATTTTCATTCCATATTTTAACATTTATTAACTGTAAAATATAATTTGGAAAGCACATGGGATCAAAACAGCACTGTTTCAACTTTCGGTAAGGGAGATATATCGTTTATCATCCGATCTCGGCTACAATATTACTATTTCCCAAGAGTGTTTTTTTAAGAACTCTCAATAATAAAATTAATGATTATATTTAAACAACTCTGTTCTTTTTAATGTTCGGTCAGGAGGACGAGTTTATTTCACAGCCTACATTGTGCATTTCGCATAGCCGAAACAATAAAGCTTGTTGGGAAATATGTAAGCATACAATTTAAATAAAGGTCTCATACAGAATTACCTCCCTTGGGGAAGTTTCCTACACCGTAAAAAACTAGGGCTGTGTTAATCGGTTTGCTCTCAACTTGGAAATGTGCAATCGTTCTCTTATTTCTGCCTTCAGGTGACAAGATTGGAACATGTTCATGACTTTTGCTAAGTTTGGATACCGCTGGGTGATTTTCGAGGAAGATATGACAATTTGAAAATACAGTTGAATTATTAGTGAAATGGGGCTAGTTTTGAGGGGTGCTGAAAAAGACTGGAATTTAACAAAAATAATAACTGGTCAACTTTTGATTTTTTGTGGATATCCTGAGCTTCAGAGGTACGTTTGCAGATTGAAGGGAGATTTAAAGACCAATGGACATTTTACTGTATGCTTGCAGTGGCCTACAAGTGACGGTTTCGATATATATTATATAGTGTTGATAAATTCACTAGTGAGACGTTAAATGACCCTCATCCAAATCAGTGAAAAGCTTCAGAGACAGTGCTTGTTCTTGCTAGAGTGGATTTTTTTAAAGTGAAATCTTGATTTTAAAGTGAAATCTTGATTTTAGAGTGAAATAGTGCATTTCAAAGGTTTAATATGGATTTTGATAAGTATCTGATGCATTTCCAGTGTAAAATAGACTACTTTGCTTCTAGTCGGACCCCGTGCATGCTTCATTTGCGACTTAATAGACGAATCTGTGGTCAGAAATTTTCAGAATATAAGACACAGTCGATTATTTTGGCTGGGAGACATACTCAGATGAATATGTTAGCTCAAAGAGTGATGTATATGTGTGTGATGTGTGTCCTGATATTCCTAGGGGGATGGACGTGTCTTATCTCTGCCACAACAGTTTATGTTTGCGATTTGACCATCTCAGCTTGGAACCTCATATTGTCAACATGGAAAGACAAAGATGCCTGCACATGATACCAAGACTGTGTTTAGGACTTAAAGAGTATCCTGATTGTATGCTTCATGTGAGTAGATTGTTTATTTTATCCTATATGTAGTGTTTCATGTCAAATTCTTACCCCACCCACTTTTCATGTAGCAAAATCTGTGGTAATTGTTACTAGTCGAGAAGGTCAGTTGAGTATGTTTCATGTTGTCGTTGGCCATCGTATACTTTAAATTTGTTCACTTTGTTGATAAATCTGGCTGTTTTATAAGTTTGTAACATTTGTCGATGTTTGTCGTAGGTATTTTTTGTCCTGAATTTTCTTAAGTGACCGTAACACTTTTGTGTTTTGAGAAAATGACCCGCCAATCGCATTTACTTTTTCTATGGCTGAGTTTGCCCGTCCATCATTTAACCGTGCTGCAGGACTTAATTTTCTGCCTTTAGCGTTACGTCGAAAGGTTACGTCTTTCGGGTTTGAGGCATTGATACCGCGGTGTAATGCCTCTAGCTTATTTGTGCCGGCACCATTACATGTCTTGGTCACAGCGCCTTTTCCCAGTCGAACATTTAAACAGTCAATAAGTTTATTTGTGTCGTCTCCCTGAATCTTTAGAGGTTTACATGATGTTGGCATAACATGTTTTCTTCACGTTGAGATCGGTGGATTACCCCCACACGACATGGATTATTTTTTACAAGTTTTTCCACATTTATCCCGGTAGCAGTCTATTATAGCCATCTTCAAATTTTCACATTTTTGTTGTAAAAAATGAATATTTGTGTCGCCTATAGTCTGGTGTACATTTTGAAACTCAGTCAGTACACGGTGGGATACGTCCTTGCAAAGCGTTTCTGAATGTATGCTCGGTCCCGTTTGGTATGTCCAGGAAACATCTTTTGTGAGAACTCAGTCCTCTTAATTTTATTTCTCATTGTTTTAGTAAGATGTAGAACATCCGCCATTCTTGACGGGTTTGCCCGTGATAGCAAGCTGAGCAGACGAGCGCTCTTGAATGCTTTGCTGTCCCCGTCTGTAGTCATGTTGTCAATTGTGATCGGCGTGTCGTTCTTCAATATCGATTCCATCGCTAATCTGGCCTCTCTGTGTTCGTCACCTGTGTACGAAGTACGAAATTTGTATCGACTTGACGGTTATTGTTGCATTAGTCAATATTTTTTTTTATTATTATTATTTTTTTTATTATTTATTTATTGATATATTTACTTACTAACTTTCTTTATTGATATACTTACTTACTTACTTACTTACTTACATACTGGTTTATTTATTTATTTATCTGTATACTGTTGTACTGTGTACTGTACTGTGTGCTGTGATTTGCTGTGCTGTGTTGTGTTGTGCTGTGCTGTGCTCTGATGTAATTATAAGAAGTAAATAGATACTAAATAATGTTTAATTAAAAGTAATGAAACTTACCTATTTGGTCGGTATCCTGAAGATTGTTGCTGCATCCAGACCTCGCATTACATGCGCTGTGGTCCGAGTGGGAACTCAGTTTACTGCCAATGTGTATGCCATTCACTTTCTTTAGATTTGTCTGCATCTCTATGATGGTAGTGCTGACTTGAGTGGCTAACTGCATAGGAGTTGTCTCCCCTGCTGACTTCAGACTGTTGTTATATTGGGAGTCTACCCCACCAGGAATTGAGGAGTCTTTTTCAAACCCACAAGCGACGTTGTTTTCTCGGACTTGTTGTCTTGCACAGTCGAAACTAGCATATGCCACCTCCGAAACTTTATTGGCAGCAATGTTGCTATGACTTTGCATAGCTGAGTAAGATGGTGGTGGAATTTTCAGGCATGTCATCAAGTATGGAATGTCGTTGGGTCAGTTTTTGTGTCCATTAACCCCACTGCTACTGACAGGTTTATGTCGGCAACTTTTGGTCCCGGTCGATTGGTGTTCACCGTTTCATAAAGCTTATGTTCTTTGCCGACGAATCGGTATTTAAGACATTTCAATCTCTTGCACCACGCTAAGCCCATCTGTTTATTAAATTTCACGTCAAAGTTTAATTTCCCTTGACAGGTGCCATCCCAGGATCTATGTTTCAAAGAACCTGTCAGCAGTCTTCCCAAGGTGAAAGATACGGTATGTACGTAGTTCGTTTTTATCACTTTCAGATTTAGCACTATCCATAAGTGCTTGCTCTATAGGAGTTTCGGCAGCCATGATAAGATCATTGTTGCTGGAATCTTCTTGTCTACAGCTCCAAACAGTAGACCATTTGATTTTTTATCCTGAATTAGGAGACTATCATACACGTCTTTAGTCAGTCTGTTAACGGTCACAGTCCGCGTGTCATCAGACCACCTGCCTGAAAGTGGTTTAAATCTCTTTTGGCCAGAGGAAGACCCTTTTGTCTTAATGAGGCCAAAATATAGCATATTCAGAAAATCCAAGGCCATAACGCCGGTGTAAACGATCCAACTGGCTGGTGTTCGAACTTTTCCGAGCTTTCATTGATATCAACAATCTGGTAAAGTTTGGTATAGATCAAGTAATAAATGAAGGTGCTAGAGAAGGCCCTATCGTGTTAACGAGGCCAAATTATAGCATATTTCAGAAAATCAAGGACCATGACTCCGGTGTAAATGGTCTGATCTGGCTAGTTTTCGAAATCGTCAATGATTTAATTGATATTAACAAGCTATGCAAGTTTGGTATAAATTAAATAATAAATGAAGGTGCTAGAGTGTTCACATGGCAGAATATGGCTTTTTTCAGAAGAACAAGGGCCATAACTCTGCTGCTACTAATCAGAATTGGCTGGTTTTCCAACTTATCCGAGCTTTCATTGATATTAACATTCTATGTAAAATTGGTAATTAAAAGATAAATAATACATGAAGGTACTAGAGTGTTCACAAGGAGGCAGAAAATGGCATTTTCTTAAAGCACAAACAGGGTCATAACTCCGGCGTGAATGGCTCGATCTTGCTGGTTTTCAAACTCGTTCAAGATAGTATTACTATTAACAATCTTTGCAAGTTTGGTAAAGATCAAATAATAAATGAAGGTGCTAAAGTGTTCACAAGGCAGAAAATTGGATTTTTCAACAAAACAAGGGCCATAACTCTGGTGTTACTAATTCGATTTAGCCAGTTTTCAAACTCATTTGAGATCTCATTGATACAAGACTTCAGCTAAGTTTGGTCGCATGGAAAATGAAGGGACTAGAGTGCTCACAAGGCAAAATATAGCTTTTTTCGTTAATTCAAAGGCAATAACTCTAGAGTTACTAACCCGATCTGGCCAGTTTTCGAACTCATCCGAGCTCTCATAGATATAAAGACTTTGGCCAAGTTTGGTTAAGATCGCATGAAAAATGAAGGGCTAGATTGTTCACAAGACAAACGTTAACGGACGACGGACGGACGGCGGACGACGGAAGCCATCCCATAAGCTCTTCTGGCCTTCAAATTATGTGTTATTTTTTTTAATTTTAATTGCAGTAAACTGGTCAGCTTTCTTATTTAAATAAATTCATCATACTTTTACTGTAAATAATGCAGTCATTATTAGATGAGAAATAAGTTTCATAACGACGGTGAGAACTCGAGAAGTCGGTGCTAATCGTGCTAATCTGTATACTCCAGATCTGGTCTGGGTTGTTATCCGATTTTTAAAATATGTTTAAGATTTCAGTAGCCGTTGCGATTTTCTAATTCACATATTAATATTTATATTTTAAGTATGTTTGAGACAACATGTCAAGATTAGCACCGGCCGCTCAATTATTACTTTGTTCATATGTGTTTGATAATAACATTCTGAGAAAATAATGTGATTAATTAAAGCAGTTGACTTCGATATACATGTAGCTGTATGAATTGAGTACTGGGCTTACTGCTGTGGCTATTTTTTGGTCAGATGTCACGGCTGTAGCAATAGGTTCAGAATCAATTGCTCATTATGTTAACATTGTAAACAGTCATATGTATAATGTTATTGTATAGTCTCTTGTAATTCTAAAAAATAATGGCACAGTTATATTTTATGAATTGTTGTATTGTAAATAATAATGTACTGTGCTGAGACTTAAACAAACTATTAAACCTATAAAAAAATACTTTTTATAACAAAGAGAAGGTGGTAACTTAATATGGTATTGTTAATATTTGGTATTGTTAATATTTAATATATTGCAGAATACCCTAGGGAGGTATCTTGTATAATTAGGTGTATAATTACACAATGTCAAACCTGATATGTTTTTGAAGTTACATACGTTATTTATTCTTGCCATTACGTGTTCCCGCCTTAATTCCATTAAGTGATGGGAAAGCTTATATTAAGTGATGGGAAAGCTTATATTAGCAGGACTTTATAACGGATATTTCGACAATAAAACTTGTTTAAAATCATTTTTTACTGAAAAAATGGGATAACCTTTTTAAAATTACCTATTAAAAGTTTTAATTTTACAATATGCAGAAGTCTTAAGCCGAATTTAAGGTTTTATTTCATACCCCAGCCAACTCCGTTTACGTTTCTTGGAGAAGGGATTGGATTGGGTATGAAAGTTAATACTCGGACCACGTAATGTGTTGTTTGTTTTGATGCGTGGTTTGGTTGACTGTCGTACTTGAATGCAACATTTCTTGTTCAACTTGTATATCTTCTGTTTAGTTACATTGGATGATTTTCGTTCATTGAAAATATAATGGTTGCAGGCATTACTTGGTCCGAGTATTAATTTTCATACCCCATCCAACCCCTTCTCCAGGAAGAGAAAACGGGGTTGGGGTATGATATTAAACCTTAATTTCGGCTTAGAAAGTTTGCATATTTTACTTAAAGGCACAAAGTGTGACAACTTTATGACTCAAAGGAAATCCGTTAGCACCAGAAAAAAATTAATAACCTGATTTAATTTATCTCTACACTATACACATTTAACTGCAGTTGTATTTGTTGTAATTGAAATTATAAATACAATCTTAATATTACCACTGAAATACAATTAACAACTATTCAGTTTGCCATATAAAAAATTGCACATTCTAATATACAAAATTTTGGTTTTGAAGAATTAATTACGATCCATAAAAAGAGATCGGACTGTTTTAACATTGTAATACTTTAATAATGAAAATATAGCACTGTGACATATTCATATAGCACTGTGACATATTCATATAGCACTGTGACATATTCATTTATCACTGTGACATATTCATAAGCGCAAAGTACGTCTTATTTTGTTGCTGCTACACAAGAAAAGTTAATCAATATTGTCATGTGGTTAAATATTAAAATGTATAGCACGTTATGCAGATCAACTGGTGAGCAGTGCCGCACTGGTTTAACGTAAATTAGTGAGCAATTGGGAATTGAAATATAACTTGTAAAATATACCTAAGTTGTTGTTATATACGGTTAACAGTCGGCCGTTACGACTAGAAGCAACACAGATGTGTTGATGTGTTGATTGACGAATAAAATCTGCTTGACATGAACAATGTCTCGTGACGAAAAACTAGAGTGTGATTTTCCGAAAGTTTGTCTGCATCTATGGATAAGTAAGTTTAAACAAACGATGTTTCTCGCTTTTCTTAACATTGAATATGCAGTTATTAATTTCGGTCAAAAGTAGAATGTTAAATGAAATCGTATATATATATATATACACATGTATATATATAAACAACTAGCACGCATTATTTGTAATAGTAGTTAAGCTACGTTTAGACTTTTGAGACTTAATCTTAACATCTACATGATGGGCGCACGGCATTGGTCTTAACATTAACATATACATTATGGGCTCACACCATTGGACTTAACATTAACATATACATGAGGGGCTCACACCATTGGACTTAACATTAACACATACATGACGGGCTCACACCATTGGACTTAACATTAACTTATACATTATGGGCTCACACCATTGAACTTAACATTAACATATACATGACGGGCTCACACCATTGGACTTAACATTAACATATACATGACGGGCTCACACCATTGGACTTAACATTAACAAATACATGATGGGCTCACACCATTGGACTTAACATTAACATATACATTATGGGCTCACACCATTGGACTTAACATCGACCGGTGAATTTGTGTTTACAGTCTCGTTTGAAAAGGAAATACATCCATTTGTAAACAATACCAATATGAAATTAAAGCGAAATATCAAATCTTGCAATATTTATGTAATTTGATTTCTCTTCCAGGTGTTGTTTTAACCTCATGGATTGTACACAGAGGTAAGTTGTTTCTTTATAAAACTATTATGTAAATAGGTTCAAAATCACAAACAAGATGACCGCCGTTACTTTTCATAGTCGAACTCTTAAAACAAGTTGGTTCTCACAAACACGCTAAACAGGTTTCGACGGTTGTTTTGGAGAAATTATCGCCAAAGCTAGGTCAGTTGGTTCTCTTGTTTAAATAACGTTTAAAAAAGTATTTATCTCAAGCAAACTGACATGTTAATGTACTATAAACAATAAAACGAATAAATTAAACATTTTGCAGCATATATTGTTTCAACATCGGATTAAGTCGCCATCATTTAAAAGTCATTTAAATTTGTCATTTTTCTCTCTATCTATTTGAATGTCATCCTCAAACGGACCTCCCCGAATAAGGTTTCAGAACTGTTATTCATTCTGAAATTTGGAGATCTCTGAGCCCGATATGTGTTTACAGATATCGATGGTAAATACTCAAATACTTTTGTTTTCTTATTTTAATTTCGAATAGGTGGTTCCACTACTCCAGCCTTTAAAGGTGCTGAGAATTGTTTAATCACCTTAGGATATGTTGCCTGCTTTTTAATTTAGTATTTTGACTGTTACCTGTGATACACAAGCTTCAAAACCTCGGCTCCCAACTAAATTCCATTTCTAAATTCAATTTTGTTTATTTCGCCCATTGTTTTCTCGTATAGGGCGAAGCATTTTGTTAGAAACTGCGACCATACGCAACAGGCCATAAACTAGTGTGAAAAAAAATCCTCATTGAATGTTCCATGTTCAACGTCATATGCATACCATCTTCGGGATAGCTCAAATTTCTCTACTATTGACATTTTAAATATTGAGTTCTGCTCAACCCGGGGCTAGAGAGCGTGAACGGTAGCAAACACTTTTCACTACCGTTCATGAACAGTCTCAATCAAACCCACACTACAATGTTGTTTTGCATCTATCGGTTCGGCGGTTTCCAATATTCTCCTTTCATACTCTTAATTTGAATCGTTCGTCAGTGTAAAACCCCTTTGATAATGCGATTCAGAAGGTCTAAAGAAAAGCGAATGGAATGAGAGTGAATTAAATGTGATCATTTTTCTTTTGTAATCGTGTGATTTCAACGGGCTTATAAGATCATTCAGTTTATGTCTGATATTCGTAATCGGTGTTTGAATCCACACAGATTATTTGAGTGGATTTATTACATTAGTTTAACATAACACTATACATGCTATAGGCAGAACCGGTTTCAAATGTGTTATCAAACATTTTCTCTAATGTTAACGATGAAAATTGTAATTTTGAAGATTCTCTTTCCATATTTTATCGAATAATATATTTAAAACCGTGTTGAAACATTATTTTTAAATACTGAATTGAGAATTCTTCTGACGCAAAGAACACAAACAAGAGAAAACTAGTGGCGGTCTCGGTAATATTGTCTGTTTATAAGGTTTAAATCTCCTATCCGTGTCATAGCCACTGACAAGATTATTGTCAAGTTAATTTGGCGTTTGAGAAAAGCATTGCCCTCAGAGATGATCATTTAAATCTGCAATCATTAGTCAGTAAAGGTCTTTACTGTCAATATGATTTTTTTTGTTATTGTTTAATGGAGTGTTTAAATATATTTTTACATGTGTGAAAAATAATTATGTCAATAAAAGAGCATTGGGGAATATGAAGACAATTTAAACTAAAGTATATATCAACACGTCCAGACCTTATTTGTACTGAATACATGTTTTGTTTCGTAAGCAACATTTACATTTCAAGTAGAGTAGCGAACTGCTAACTTCTTCGTGACATATTTGCTTTGGCGTTACAAATCTTAAAGAGTACTTCTAAGTGTTTCAGTTACTCGAAGAGCGTACGGACTAATACTAATTGATCTGAGAAAAGTGTACTTCTAAGTGTTTCAGTTTCTCGAAGCGCGTATCGACCAATACTAACCTATCAGTGAAAAGAGTCTTCTAAGTGTTTCAGTTGCTCGAAGCGCGTATTGACCAAATGCTTAACTTGCACATGATTAGAGCAATTATCCATTACGTGGTCCCGCCTTTATTCCATTCAGCGATGGGAAAGATTATATTAGCAGGACTTTATAACGGATATTTCGACAATAAAACATTTTTATAGAAAAAAAGGCGATCTTAAAATTACCTTTTAAATGTTTTAATTTTACAATATGCGAACATTTTAAGCCGAAATTAAGGTTTCATTTTATACTCCAGCCAACCCCGTTTTCGCTTCTTGGAAAAGGGGTTGAATGGGGTATGAAAGTTAGTACTCGGACCACGTAATGCGATGGGTCAGTTGCTGAAAGCGAGCATAGACCAATACCACCTTACGCGTGAATAGAGTACTTCAAGATGTTTCCATTGATCAAAACTTGACCTTGGATATTTTTATGGTATTAAGTTGACTCTTGTCAATGGCTGTACATATGTAAATCTTAATGACAAAATATGAAACATGGGGAAAGTTATAGGGATTAGCAGAAGTAGATATAGAGGATCTTACATGAGTGACTGTGTATTATTGATTTTAATAAACGAGTTAAATAAAATGATAGGTTACGAGGCTCTAAAATGATAGGATACGAGGCTCTGCCGAGTATTCTATCTTTTTATCCAACGAGTTTATTAATGTCAATAATACACAGTCACGAATGTAAGATTCTGTTTTAAACGTAACACATCTACGACATGATAGTTTCACTTTAATGTTATTTATTTACCTTAAATATGGCGGCAATTTGTAAGAGAAATCACGACGTCGTTGTGTTGTTTTCATGACGTCAGCTACGTAACGCGGTTGTAACGCGTTCGCTCTACAAATAAAGCGACACCTTAAACCAAATTTAAAGTTACTAATCTGCATTTTATAAAGTAAGATTTCAAATAATTATAAATAGTTAAGGTGTCTGAACGTATCGTATGCTATACCATGCAAACAAGTGGAATTAAATGTTTGACTTTATACAAACACAGTGATTCGTCCTCATACACTAGTGTATTACAAGAAATAAGTCATGACTTTATTACACTCCCAGAAGCCATGTTATGTGATAAATACAATTCGAACAGGACAAGTAACATTGACAGAACGTAGTCCGCCAAAAACACGCATTCAGTAAATACTGAAAATGGGATCCTTTAAAAGCAACAAACACAACCAAGAGAATAAAGTAGCGGACTCGGTTTTATTGAGTCTGTTCAAAACATTCAACAATTACAAGAAAAAGTGAACTATGTGATACGACAAACATCAACGGTTTAACAAAATGGGTGCCGCCTAGGGAAGGTCACTGGCAAAAAGATATATGTGGGTTTAAAACATACTGGAAAATGGATTTTTTTAGAAACAACAAACACATCCAAGAGAACGAAGCAGCAGACTCAAGTTTGTTGCGTCTGTTCATGAGGGGTAATGTTAGAAGCAACATATTTCACACACCATGGCTCAGGTTTAAGCGGTATTCTACTTCAAAGCTGCACTAAAAGAACGCTAGTATGAATGTTAACATATTCTGAAACAAGATATCCTTTGGAAGAAAGAAACACATTCAAATAATAAAATTATTATAGCAGATTGGTATTTTATTAAGTATGTTCATGGGAGGTTTTGTAAGAAGCAACATCTCTCACGTCCCCTGCACCAAACTCAATTCTTACCATATGGTCATCCCTATTAAACAGAACTTCTCACATGAAGAAATGAAGATGAAAAGATAATAAAAATGAGCGTAGGAACGTTTAAATTATTGGGTGGGGGTGGTGGAGTGGGGTGTGGGGTGTGGGGGGTGGGGGGTGACGGCCAGATGTTTTGAAAAAGATTTTTGACAATCAAAAAAAGTATTAAAAAAGACGTTGTCAACGCTCTATTACACCAAAGCATACAACATTATACAGGACCTTTTTGAGCGATAACCTTTTTGAGCGATAAGCATTTGTCTCTTCAAATATTTGCTGGGGTGGGGGAGGGCGGGGGGCGGCGGTGTAGTGGAGGGTTGGTCAATGCATACTCTGTCCCCCCCACACACACTCTGAACATTTGGAGGCCCCCCACCCATACACACACACACTCCCCCTATGTAGACAATATAATTAAAACAGAAATGTGATGATGATGATGATGATGATTATGATGATGATGATGATGATGATGATGATGATGATGATGATGATGATAATGATGATGATATATATCACTAAACAAATTACAACAACAAAAAACAATAACATTGAAAGGCACAAGGTATGTAGTCAAAGCCGAAGAAGCAAGGGAATAAACCGTTGAGAGCAAGACAAGACAATATTTAAGACACACATTAAACGTTACCTTCCTTTTTAGGATTTATGTTGGCATCATCATAGTGTCCTCATTATGTTGGGTTATCGCATAATCAAAGAGAAAAACAACTTCGTGGAGAAATGTCAATGGGTCGATCAGCCACTGAACATGCAGTTTGTAGCATGATGATACTGTCATAAATTGTGTAAAATGTTTGATAATGATTGTATGAACGATCAAGATCAAGAATCTAGCGAAGTTTGTAAGTAACGTCACAAATGAAGTCTGGTTGTTTGCTGAATGTCGCAGTTTCGTTTTCGGACATAATTGACTTTGAAGTAAATCTTTGACCTTGACTTGGACCTTGACATGTTACTATTGGTGGTTAATTGGATGTTCTTAATGCTGTACCTGTGTGAAGATTGATGAAGAAAATATGAAAACAGGACCATAATCTCGAAAATGAAATAAAAAAAAAATCCGTCAGGTTTTTGGGTAGACTTTACCATCGGTATTGTTATCTGGTTGTTGTCAATAAAAAAATAAGTATGCAAACTATTCAGAAGAAATAGTAAATAATAAAATAAGAGGTTTAAGTAATTTATATTTTCCACGACATATAAAGGCTTTTGACCATGCAGTCAGTTTAGAAGGATGCTCTGTCATTTTTTATTTTAGATGGATGCTATGGTAACGGTGATGCGCATGTACTAGGAACATAACTATACATCATCCGTTTTAATTTGATTTAAATAAATCTCGGAAGATTTGATTTACACATATTTCCCGTGTGTGATTAATAATGAAATATGTAAACCCGTTGTAAAGCCTTTATCGTGTTTTGTTTGATATTTAATAATTTCGATATTTTACAACGGATGATTAAAAAGTTACATCGTTCAATTATTAATGAGCATGCTATTGAGAAATGGAACGGAATGGCGTGGAACACTTTTACATTCTTTGCGTTTCATATGGTTAAAGATGATGAAATAATTACTGGTTGTATGATACAACTGAACAATCAAATTATTACATGACCTCAATATTTTATATGATATACGACCATCGGATTTTCGTAACTTAAGCGGTATTCTACTTCAAAGCTGCACTAAAAGAACGCTAGTATGAATCGTCTCATTAAAAATCACGCAAATACATAAACAGGGCGATCGGTTAACTTAACCGAGCGTTAAGTCAAAATTTCAAATCCCTCTGAATTCCGATAAATGAATATTTCTACCAGAAATTGTGCATGTGAAAGCATTATGTTCAGAAAAAATGCAAATTAAAAAGTTCAGTAGAACAAAACATATATTTATGTTATTTATGTTATAAATGTTATACAGGAAATGACGTGACGTCGTTATGGTATATTTTTCATCATAACGTCAGCCATTTAAACAACAAGATGGATTTTACTTAAAAGTTGTATTTCTGTGCTTTTTCTTGAAAAAGAACAAGTGTTCGAAAATTTGAAGAAGAGTTACTGTTTATTTAATATTGAATTAACTTTCCTTTTGAAAGACTATACAGATATGAAAACATATATTTATGAGCAATGTACTTTGAACGTTTACACTAACCAAGGATTAAGCTAACCGATCTTTGAACAACTGGGCCCAGAACTATAATAAATATAAGGTATCTGAAATTGGTCATAAACAGCTGTATAACTTTATATTGTAATATTTTGCTGCGGCAACTACAGAGGGATTTGTTTGTTTGTATAGTGTTTTACGTCATTTTCATCACATGTCATGACTGTCGATTTTTTATTCACAAAATAATACAAAATAATACAATTCAATGCGAATTTAAATTGTTTTGAACTGAGTTATTTTCAAATTATAAAAAAAAATAGGAATTATTAAAAAAAAGCAATCCCAATATTTAAATATTTAATATGCAAGCTGCTATCTTAGAGATACAGTAACTCTAACTTCAAATGTAGATATTTAAAGCTACATACGATATATTTAAGTTGATATTAACTCATGAATATGAAGAAGTCACAGGTAAAGTAGTTCAAAAAAGGTTATTCGACGAACATCCAAAATGTCGGTATATAAGCCAGAAATCGATGCGTACCATATATCACATTCCGTTCGGGGCCTTGCCACCAGCAGGACGTCTTCATCTACATGCGACACTACCAGGTACTGTTGACGTGCCATTTTGCGGGAATGGAAGCAGCTCTCGTAACACCGATGTAACGAAGAGGGTGTCGGGGATCTGGGTTTTACGTTTTAACAATTCTAACGGTTTAAAAATGCCCCTAAAAACAGCCGTATTTTGGTAAATTTCTACTGAACAACTGGGTCTGAGTCATCACCACGGATACCGACGTTGAATCAACCTGCGGTATACTCTTGTTATGGCTGAGCTGAGAAATGCAGTACGAGCTGTGCGTGCATCGGAGAAGTCATCACGAACTGTAACACGGACAGCACAAGTAACAGGATTTATCTACTTGGGACACACACTCTCTCTTCCCTTCTCTCTCTCTCTCTCTCTCTCTCTCTCTCTCTCTCTCTCTCTCTCTTTCTCTCTCTACCGTATTTTTTGTCTCTTTTCTTTTCTTAATTTCTTTTACTTTTAGTCTGCCGCTGAATGCATCTTATTTCTCGGAACAACACTTTAATATAAATGTTTTGTGTTATTCAATGATTACATTCATTTATCACATGAAACTGCTTGTATTCCGTATAATATACCTATTACGTATTTCCTTATATTAACCATGTGTAATACAAGACGACCGATATTTCAAAATTCAAAATTCCAAAATTCAAAATTTCAAAATTTAAACAATTCAAAATACAAAATTTCAAAATTTCAAAATTCAAAAATTCAAAAATTCAAAAATTCAAAAATTCAATATTTCAAAATTCAAAATTTCAATTTTTTTAAAAATTCAAAAATTCAAAATTCAAAATTCAAAAATTCAATTAAAAAAAATTCAAAAGTCAAATTTCAAAATTTAAAATTCAAAAATTCTAAATTCAAAATTTTAAAATTTCAAAATTTCAAAATTCATGTGATAAAAAGGATCTGACACTCGTTGTAATTTAATACAAAATTTTATTATACTCTTCCAGGTATTTGTTATTAAGTTCGCCAGCTGTCATAAACCATATATTGTTTTTGCATATATGTATTAAAAGAAGTAAAATATTGAAATATAAAAAAGTTGCAAATAACCACATGCCTACAAGGAAGAAAGCAATTTAAATACAGGAAAAGTCCATTAGACCAAATAGGCAGTTTTTCAGAAATTCTATTGCTTTCTCATGTGCCCGCTTCCCCCACAAGCCCCGCCTTTTCTACATTTTCCATCCGATCTTAACCCCACACACCACCCCATCCCAAACCCGATTTTTTTCTATACCAATTTTTGTGTTATTTTTGGTTATCAATTATACACCTATAGCTATGTTGCACCTCAGCCCCACCCCACATCCCACACCCCATTATCACCACCACCGCAATTGTTCGGGCGGGCACCTCGGTAGAACCACCGTAGTTCCGCAAGCCAGCTGGATAACTTCTTCACATAGAGATTCCTAATCCCCTGAGGGATCGAACCTACAGCAAGTGATTCAAGTCAGATACTCTAACCAACCACTCTGCCACGGACGCCCCGCATCAATTATAAAAAGGCGCACATAATTAAATTCCAGTTGGCAGCAGTACGTTGTTACTATGTGAACATCTGGACAGCTGTTGAATGGAATGGCTGGCCGTAGGGTGGGGTAGGGACTCTGTTCGAAGTCTTTGTAAAAGAGGGACTGTCAGGATTCCAGTGTATACTCAGGAGTGGTTGAGCCCTCTGTAACCAATGCGGCGTACCTGGTCGTAGACTATTTTAAAGCAGTTGAAGCTGGCGTTTGATAATCAAAAAGGGTACTATAAAGTTTTAATATTGTAGGGCAAATAGTTCCAAGAATGACATCCGAGAAATATGTTTTTATGATCCGGTCAGAGAGACCTTGACATTTGACCTACTACCATGAACGCAATATGGTAGTTGTTGCAAAATGGATAATACATGTATTTGTATGTTTCAAGATTGAAGGTATAATAGTAAATAAATTACAGCCCAATAGACGTTTTTTGGGTTGATTGGGTAAGTGTGACCATAACCTTTTTGAGCTCCTGACCCTAAAATTAATATTTTTACACGGTTATTATTTCTGTAAAGTTTCAGGATGGCCTTATACTTACAATTTACAGATAGGAGAATGTTTCTCAGGATTCGGCAATTGTCAGTTCCAAGTGTCCTTGGTGACCTACTGAACACCAAACCAATAGGCTTCCTCCTCTCACTACCGACAATGCCCACATATGACGTTTACTACGGGTAAGGCCAGATGGTATACTTTTGGAGTTGTCATGTGCATTGCTTGTGCAAATTAGGTCATGGTAACCTTGACCTTTTGACTTTTTAACCCCAAAAGTAATAGGGTTCCTTCCCTTATCAAAGGCTATTTGCCTATAAAGTTGCATGAGTGTAGGTTTTAGACTCATGGAGTTATCACTTGGAATATGTATACCCCTATGAGGTTATTGTGACCTTGACCTTTGACCTAGTGAGCCTTAAATCAACAGAATTCCGCCTCTGACCAAGGGCAATGTATTTCTAAAAAAATAAACGTTTAAAAATGTATTTTTACATTTGTGTTCTTTTTTTTTTACATATGTATTCTTTTTTCTTTTTTTTTACATTTGTGTTCTTTTTTTTCACTTTTGTCACATTTGTTTTTTACATATGTCACCAAACGTGTTACATTTGTCGTATGCTTTTACATATGTGACTTTTTTTTTTTACATTTGTAACCGTTTTTACATTTGTGACATTTCTCACGTTTGAGGTTCCTAAATAGGTCCAGATACTACACATTTTCACCCAGAGATTCGGATCAAAATTCGGCTTATGTGAAAGCACTAGCCGATTCCGAAACTACAAAAAAACGGCTTCGGTTCGGTTTTGTTTCGGTTTCGGTGTATATGTGAAAGGACCTTTACAGTCCAGTGAGGACTATTTCAACTATAGAAGCCCAATCTGTTGTTACATTGTGTACAGTTATATTAAGGCCTTACAGATACATCTGTCTCTATTTAATGAACTCTAATTTTTAAATATGATCAAATCATAATCTTACTATTGTCGGAATAATTAGATTTGTTTTATTCTCAAAAAGAGATGTCGGAGACGTTTAAAAGGAGTCGGTCGGGTCACAGTTAACACTGTCAGAAGTATTATTTTATTTGGCCTAGGTATTTTTAAATGTCAATCTCTTTATTAGAAAAGTTCCAGTACTGTAGGTAATCTCAATGAATCTAGAATTGTGTTCAGATCCATGTTTTAATTTTAGAGAGTGATTGAAATCATGCAGCAACATCGAATTTTGTTAATTCTCTCGCATTTATAGAATACCAGATTTATTTATTATTTATTGTTTTTGTGGGGAGAGCAGGGTGGAGGTGGTGGAATTGGTGTGGGGAGACGTGGGGTCTGCTTAACTTGAATCCATCCTTAAGTCCATGTAAGACAAGTGTATACATGAAATTGGAATATCAAGATTATATTCGTTTGACTTTAAAACCAATTAAAATACTCAGCATGTTTTTACTATGTTTAATGAATGAGACTCATTAGTAGTAGTAGTAGTAGCCAGGTAGTGAGGGGATTGGGGTGGCTGGGGTGGCTGGGGAGAGAGTGGGAAGGTTTTTTTTTCTGTTAAGCTGTTATTGAGAATATTTATTTAATCTGTGTTACCTGTTATCATCAAATTCTAACCGCCACTAACCACACACACACACACACACACACACACACCACTCCAGCTCCCTCCCACACACTATAACTAATTAACGTGTCCTTTAAAAACAGTCAAAGAGAGTAGCTTCACTTCATATACTACATTTGTTCTATCTCAGTCAATGTCGGCCATTCCGGCCCTGGGATTGATCGAGATTTTTCGAATGTGTATTCTAGAAATAACGCTAATTACGTTGTACCAAAATCGACCGAAATCCTGAAAAAAAATGTAAGCATTCTTTAAAATTCATTATTCCTGTTCATGAAAGGAGGCTGGTAAGTTGTTTGGTGCTTTCTACTGTTAATCACGTATTTGTGACTTTACCGTGAGACAGGACGCTGATCAAAAAGGAGACCGTAAGTTTCAAAATGGCGGCCTCCACGCATTTGGAGATTGAAGTTGGACACATTATGAAAATTGGTTGTGATGGTTAGTGAGTTTACCATATTTATTCGTGTGCATACGTGTACATACGTGTAACCTATAGCTTTCGGCAGGCCAAGCTTTGCCCGTATTATTTTATTTTACAGTGTAGGTTTTTTCAACTTTGTTAAAATTTGTCAAAACATATTTCTTCAAATACCACTCAAGTGCTCTGTCAGATAGACGCCGAAACGCACCATTGCATAGCTAAGTTTAAAACAAAGGCCGGGGAAGCATACCCTCGGACCCCTCTACTTTATCGGGCCTGTTTATGCATTTCAGGTCAGCTACGGCCCTGTACGGCTGAGTAATCCATGGATAGATCCCAGACGGGACCGATTGGATTATGTATCGAACAATTTTAAATATTTCGGAGGAGAGGCCGGGTTTCACTTGTAACAATGTCCAGGTGGACGTCAATTAAAGAATTTACATTATCAGGTGGTAACTCGGCTGAAAAATACACCATATTCTTTCTACTATGCTGTGATTGACTAGAAGTACTAGGGCAGGAATACAATTTAATATGTTTAGCCACTTGCTACATATTAGCCACGTGTTGAAATGACGTAAAACACCATACAAACAAATAAACTAAGTTAGATAAATATATATATTCAGTGAATATATACTGGGACCTAGTGGGTTTACTTTATTACGAACAATTTAGAATGAGCTAATATTTTCTACTTGCAATCTGCCAACAATCTACTACATTTAGCAAGTAAATACGTGTTAAATTTGAACTCTTTAGTGGTAACGTTGAATTTTGTAGCAGACAACTATATTTTTAGGATGTAGCCTTTTAAACTACTGAATTGATCTCATATTTTACTGATCAAATCTCCATACCTTCAAGAACAGTTGTGCCAAATTTCATGAGTTCAGTGAGATATGGATATCTAAAGAAACAATATTCTTGACCTGCAATGCTTATAGTCACTGCTGTGTTGTTGAGAATACACTCATTTTGTAACGTGACGTCGTGACGTCGTTGGTGATATTGACGTTACGTTATGTTTATTGTATATTGTTATGCAGATTAAAAACGGTACGAACCTCAAGAAGAAATACTTACTTTCTTGCATACCGGATTTGTTTTGCATGGGTGCTGGAAAGCCTGATCTTACACATGGGGAAGATAAAATAAGACGTCAATAACGTGAACAGATGCATGACGTCATTGTGTACAAAAACATTAAACCTTAGTTATTGGCGACGTCAACGTACACAATGTCAATGATATGCAAGAAAAAGAATCAATCGTGGATATCCAGTTCAGATAGGGAATTCTAACACGACCTACGCAGTCTTTCATATACACACAGAAGAGAGACAACTGTTTGTTATTTTACGGTAAAATACGACTGTTCCATTTATTCCCCGCGTATATTTCATCCGTTTGAAGTGCCACGTTACATGACGTTACTTTTTAAACATTTAACGTCACAGAATGAAAGTAAATAAACATTTTGATAAACATACGTCACGAAGACAAACTCAACAGTAATTTTAATGAAATTTTAATTACAACAAACTTGCCATGCTCCCAAAGCTTGCACCTTCGATATAAACCCATCATATGCATCAATACACAACATTAATAAGCATCTCGAACAAGCTGAGAACGTTTGGCGCCATACAGCGCAAGCTATATGACGTAAGCAATGACTTAATTGTTTGTCGTGTAGCTACTAGTGTATTAACTGTACCGCGCATAACTTTACATACGGGGGTGCCCAATGGAACAGCCTGTAAACAACCTTGACCTCCGAGATGCCCCCACAATAGCGTAAACAATGGGGTTATTGTCGTGTTAGCCTCGAAATAATAAATACGTATTGACGCACTCGTCATTTGATTACTACGTATAAATCTTTCTCAGCATACGAATACAGCTGGTTCCAAATCGTTATTGTCACTGATAATTGATTGATGTTAAACTTTATTAAAGGACAAACGACAATCTTGATTTTTTAAAAGCTCGCGGCGCCCCGTTAGTTTTTCTGCATAGCTTGCATTGGTTCAATAATTAATATTATTTATAAGAATAATATAAAGGAAATTGTGTTTTGAATAATACTAACTGTTTTTGTGTAAACCCAGATAGCATGCTGACGTTGGATCGACGTTGGCAATAAGGCGTAACGTTGCGGTTGGACATTATTAGTTATTAGGATTCTTGACAGAGGTCATGGGCTCACATTCCCTGCATGGAAATTATATTCACCCGAGCCGTTAGGCGAGGGAGAATATATATTTCCAGGCAGGGAATGTGAGCCCATGTTCCCTGTCAAGAATCCTAATTACGAATTTGTCATACTTCAACGTCGTTAAATTTGGCGGATTTTTTAATAAAATAAACGTATTTTGTCAATATGTTAATGTTTTATTATCTGTAAAATTGCCAAAAAAATACACTTACGATTATTTCAGACATATACACACAGTGGACAGCACAGAAAAGCGATAGGAAGGAAGCAATCGGCGGTTTCCAAAACGAATCGGCAACGTTATCGTCGCCATTTTATTTTTGTGTACTTGAGTAATGGGGTACCTACGGAGAATTCGTCCTATGTTTACGTCTCGAGACGTAGACATGGGCTCATGTCTACGGCGCATTGACCAATGAAATCCTGAGAATTTTCTTTGCAGTATGACAAAAGACGTTGTTGCGACGTCGATAAAACGTTAGTAATCAGTGTAGTTCGGCGTAAGATTGCGGTCTCACACAAACGTTGGAACGACGTCTATACGTCTCACACCACAATTAATTTTCCATAGGGTCCCATTGCAATGTTTTTGTTCGTGGCATAGTGATAAAAAAGATTTTGCAATATGTATTTATGCTTAAATTCTTCATTGATCCAATATCTGCATGTTATTAACTTTTAACAAATATTCACCAGATTGAACTTTTTTTAATTTCATGTTTGCCTGACACCTATCAAAATTTAGACAAAAATACAACCCCATGGAGATTAGACCCATGATGTGTAAAATGAGGCAGAATTAGCTAGAAATCATATATCAACATGCATTTTTCTGTGATCTCTTCCTAAAATGCTGTAGATTTAGAACCTGGTAAAGATAAATCAATGTTTCCTGTAAAATGTAGAAAAGCGAACTTGTTTTTTTTATCTACCTCCTTCATCTGTAGGGCAGGAGTATTCAAGGGAGATAATAGTGTTGTGAGTCCTATACAACGTTGGAAAAGCTGTAAAAACCGACGAAATGCAACCCAGCTAAAATGTTAACGTCGTACCAACGTTGGTCCAACGTTTGTTTTAACGTTGGGCTAACGTTGTACAACAACGTTGGACCAACGTAGTATTGTCAAGCATCCCCAACGATGTCACGACGGTTGCCTACAACGTTGGGACATCGTTGGCCAACGTTGGACCGCCATATGCATGCCATCCTCGGGAACAAGGAACATGGGCTCACATTCCCTGCTTAAAATATATATTCCCTCTCGCCTAACGGCTCGGGTGAATATAATTTCCGGAATGTGAGCTCATGTCCCCTTTCAAGAATCCTAATAACTAATAATGTATGTTTGTTTGGTGCTGTCTGATTTTAAAATAAGCCACACCTCTTCAATCATTAAACAGAGTCGATGAAACTTTAACTGAAGCATCTTCAAAAGAGTTTGAAGTAGGTCTGTTCCACTGCTACTTATTCTCATGAACTACTAATCAGATTTCAGTAATAAAAATCATCTATCATTAAACCTTTTCTTTTTATGTAAATTTACATTGCTAAAAACTGAGATTACCTTCACAGACGCACCAATTGCTATTATATTATCATTAAGTTGCATTTTTGTTTATAACTATAATAATTTTCTAATTCTTCATATTCTAAATATTATCTTTTCCCAATTTCTCACATTCTAATCATGAAATAACATTCTATTTAGTGATCCATTACACATACTATTTCAGACGTCCATCATATTCATATTATAACATTATACAACACAGATGCCAAAATTAAAAACATGTTCATTTTGTCTCATGATGACTAGTTTATCTAGTGCACAAATATTTTATGATAACTGTGCTTTGACTATTTTGGAGTACTTGGAGACATCAAAACAATCAACAATCAACGAAGCAAATCTTAATCAAGCGGAACCCGATGCTATTACCGAAGAAACGGCAAACAGTGGTGAGTAAGAGCTGAATTTAAGAATAACACTTCAAAAGTTCAGAGAATTATTTAATAATTACACTGCCACTCCCCCTCAGCCGTTAGCACAGCCCTCTCAGTCGTCATGCGTCACCCCGCGTCAATCCGCAGCAGATGTCAGGAGTCAACCCGCAGCATATTTCAGGAGTCAATCCGTAGCAAATGTCAGGAGTCAACCCTCAGCAGACATCAGAAGTCAACCCGCAGCAGAAGTCAGGAGTCAACACGTAGCGGACATCAGGATTCATCCTGCAGCAGATTTCAGGAGTCAACCCATAGCAGATGTGAGGAGTCAACCCGCAGCAGATTTCAGGATACATTCCGCAGCAGATGTCAGAATTCAACCCGCAGCAGATGCCAGGAGTCAACCCGCAGCAGATGTCATGAGTCAACCCGTAGCAGATGTCAGGTGTCAACCCGCAGCAGATGTCAGGATTCATCCCGGAACAAACGACCGGCGTTAACATACAGCAGCCATTACAAGATCAATCGCAGCATATTTCGAGTACCTATGAGCCTTTCAACTCAACAGACAGCTTTACTGAAGTGTTTTCACCGTGTGTAATCGTACACCGGATATTGCTATCACTGAATCGGTGAAAATATACAAAATATGGAAGATAAACGTCAACAAGCAGCAGAAATTTGATTTTTGAACGAATACACGTCATTGCTACAACTGAAAAGGTATATTAAGACTTGTTCACGTATTTTATCAATTCATAAACCTGCTTATTACTAGAAAATACTGTCTCGATTTATTTCCATGGTGAATCAAACATGACGGTGGTACTTCAATTTTTGACGCGGCATAGACTTATATTTACAAATTCTCTTATATCACGACATATACATGTCTATTCTGCACAGACAGCGAGGCTTTTGTTCTCAACAAATAACATTAAACATTTGTTTACCGTTTTGTTTGTCTAAAATCTTCAGAAGCACGTAGATGTTAAAAGGCCGGTGTACGGACAATTGCACCTATTGTGTACGGCGTATTGCCGTGAAAAATAAAACAACTGTACGGCGTATTGCTTAACTGTACGGCGTATTGATATTGTGTATACATAAGAAAACTTCATTTTTAGAGCTTCTGTTTGATTAAGGCTCTTCTCTGACAAATAAAATTCATAAATCTGTAAGACTCCGAATGATGGGCGATCCCATCGGATTAATAGATCGAGACGCTTATTTTATGCTTGATAAAATCTTCAAGATGACCGTGTGTTTCTTTAATACACTCCCATGTACTATTTTTAAAATATTTTATTTCTACATTAGCGTAACACATTTATTTTCGAAGTCATCCGTTTTAGGACAAGAGAGCTAATCACAAAGTAAACAGACGGCTAATGACAATCGTAGAGCCAGATCAAGCAGCAAGAAGTGTGGCACCAGTGAGACAATTTCATAAGTGTGATAAAAGCAAAATCCTGGAACACAAACGATTAGGAATTTGTTTTCATGACGAAAATAATAATCTATGCATATCTGATATCATGTGTTATTGTGTAAACCGAACGTATTAAGCTACTGTTTTACGGCTCATTAACGCTTGGTTATTTACCTTCTCCATGTGGAAATGTTTTTTGTTTGAATGATGTTTTACGTCATTTAAGCACATTTTAGGATATTTATGTCGATTTTTAGAAGTGGATGCAGACCACCAACCTTTACCTCGATAAAACCCCAGTATTAGTGTATTTCCCTCGATAGAACACCAGTATTAATGTATTTACCCCCACCCACACACACCTTTTTCCCACGTACGTAAGAATCGACACTTTCTCACAGCGGAGATGTATGGACATGTATTTGTGTGTGATGGCGGTGGGTGGTGGTATGTGTGGGACTTAGGGTTAAACGTCGCTTGTAACAATATTGCAGTCCTATTATGCACTTCAATAGTTTTCCCGAGCTGTTTGGGTGGGAGGTGGGCAAATGAGGAAATGAGAATAGTAAAAATATATAAATTAATTGACTAATTTGCCATTCCGAGGGTAAACATTTATATATAATTTCCTATGAGGTTGGGGTTTATATCAAAATAAATATCCCAATGTTGGTACGGGATCTGTCTAATTACCTACCCCGGAGAATTACTTTCTCTCTATCTACTCCACAGGATGTACTTGCAGCCCCATCCTCACCCCTCCGGTGGGGGTGGGGAACATCAATATATGTATGACTACTGTGTCTGCTTGTAGCAGTAAGGTATTTATTAGGTATATTGTTTGGGAAAGCACCGAATTAATTCACTTTACATCGTATTAATTCTGTTCAGTATCGGCCATTTGATTTGTCTTTATGTCAAATGATTCTGCGCATCATCGATTAGTTGTTGAAACGGTATTCCAGATCTGTTTATGGAAGCTTAATTCATTTAGCATATGTTTAAATCCTTTTCAATAAGATCTAATCGAATATCAACGTACTAAATCGACTTCGACTGAATGGTTCAAATATGCACCGATTCGTTTAACTTATGATTGAACTGAGTGCTTTGGTCTTGTATTAATTCAGTTTCCTATAGATTATAAACTGACTGAGTTACTTTTAAATTGGTTCACATTCGCTTGAGTTGAATCATGTTTTCGAATGAACTGTTTAGCATTGCATTGAATCGTTTCAAGTTCGATTAGATGGTTTGAAAAATCACTGCGGATTATTTCACAAAGCATCGAATTGTTTTAAGTTTGATTATATAGTTTCAAAAAAGGTAGTGGATCAATTAATGTTACATTGAATTAAATATAATACTGATAAATTTATTCATCTTTGACTGGATGATTTATTAAAAACATGCTTTTGGCGGTAATGGCCGCCAATAGGGGATTGTGTAACGAACAAAATCTGAATAAGAATAACAAAGTGCAGGAAATATAAATAGAAATTGGGGAAAAAAGCGCCCGACGCGAGTTATTCTTTCAATGTGTGCATCTTGTCGATTGGTATAGCGTTCAGATCCAGAATGCCCCTATACCTTTATGTTTTTGCGTGACTAGGCCTGGAACTCTACAATCTATGAAAGTGTTGATGGAATCCGATCTTAAATACAGGAGATATAACGATAACAAGATTTCTATATATGCTATATTCCATCACAATAACAATCCAGTGGTGTCTAAACCTTTTTCTTCATTTCGTTCTTATCATTAATAATAATTCACCGACATCGTGAATCATTAAACAACTTTCGCAATAGATGTTGCTATATACAATTATATATAATAAAGCAATAAACATGATGTCTGAAGTAAAATCAAATGAAACAATGCCGTAACCGGAACGTTTCCCCCAATATGATCAACTATTTTATTAGGTTAAACAAGGCAAATTCTGTAGACACATTTGAAATGTTATCATTTGGAATATTATTGTTTTCCTCTTACATACATAGCTCGTCTTAGTTTAAGTCAGTTCTTCTCATTACATTCAATTCATGCAAACCCGGAGGCACTATTTATTTACGCGGAGGCATATAATTTAAATGCTGTTCGGCTGCCACTTGTGCTCATTTTAGCTCAGAAATCTGGCCAGCCTTCATTTTTTGGTATACCATTCTGTTAACATTGCAGCGGGGTGTTTGCTCCCCGCCGCAAAAACGAATAGTCATGTAAAGTCATCAGAGACAAATCACGTGTCAAATCAGGTCGGCCAATCCATTGAGGATTTTATTATTAAATGGTGTCGTAGAGAACAGGCTGATCATAACTCCCTTTCTACTTGGATAAATACTATTTTTAACATCATAGATACCCGTATTAACTTCTATACGGCTAACCCTCCCTACTTTCCCCTAGACCTAGGTTTTCATTTCGTAATTTAAAATCGGGAACCCAGGAATTTCATAATACGTTTGCTTTAGTTCCTGCTGATAAAGCAGCTAATAATATAAGTATTGTTTGACGCCTCCATTACGTCAGTGTTTTATCTCAGGAACTCGGGAGTACTAATTCGTATATCCAGTGCAATCTACTGAAGATGATGTTGTTTCGACGCATATCACACAGTGCAAGATTTTCAAGGCTGGAGTAGACGAAAAGCAAAACAGACTTCCAACGATGTACTGGATTTCCAAATTACACAAACAACCATATAAAGCCCGTTTTATTTTCAATTCTAGTTCTTGTACCACAACAAATATCTCCAAACGTATAATATCTTGTCTTACTGCCGTTAAAGACCACGCTAAACAATATTGTGCTAAAACTTATGAAAACACTGGGATTAATTTATTTCGGTCTATTAAAAGTTCAGGCGACGTTCTTGGTAAAATTGGCAATAAACGTCAAGCTTCATCTTAAAGTACTTAAGATTTTTCTACACTATATACAATATATATATATTTAACTCACAACATTATCAAAGAAAAGCTGATTGCTCTCCTTCAAAAAACGTTTGCTAGGGAAAATACTACATCTTTGGCCTCTAACAAAATTAAAGCGTTTTTTACTAATGACAGTTTGGACAATTACACTATGTGGACTTGCCATCAAGTTTGTGAATCATTTTTTTTCTATTGGATAATATTTTCGTCAGGTATGGAACTACCGTTTATAGACAAATTATTGGTATCCCTATGGGTACGAACTGTGCACCCCTTGTCGCAGATTTGTTTTATATCGCTATGAAAGAGATTTCATGTTGAGTCTTTCACCAGATACACAGGCAGATGTTATTGAGGCCTTTACTGACACCTCTCGGTATCTGGATGACATATTGAACATTGACAACCCTTTCTTTTCTATTATGGTTAATAATATATATCCTAAAGAACTTTATTGGACCCATTTACCTTTCCTCTTTAATTGTACGATGACCGGACAGGCTGTGGACCCTATGATGACGTCTACCTAAAGCACCAAAAGGACGGTGACGTTTGATGTTTGTCTGCGTTCTTGTCTTGTCGTGCCCTCAAGGCTTTATTCTCTAGTTGCTCTGGCTCCTTCAAGGTCATCGAGTACCTTCTTTGTGGCTTTCTAGGCTATTGTTTTTTGTATTTATATAATGTAAACTATGTAAACTTTATTAATACAAAATACCAAAATGGCGTATCAGTATACAATACAAAACACATCATATTTATAATTTAACAGTCAATAGCTTGATGGCATCACTTATATATACACGAGCATCTTTGTGTTGTACTGATATTGCCTATAAATGCTGCCTTGTTGGTTAGAGAATAGTTCATGGCGGGGATTTCTTTATTTACACTGTCCCGTTTAATTCGGATGACAGTAGGGTAAGTGTGAGGTTTGGTGCACCCTAGAACCTGGTTTAAACCCCCCAGTGGCTTTTTTTGCCACTGACCGTTCCAAGGTGGTAGCCCTACTGTCAACCCTTGTTGTGTTTGTGGCATCATATGCCTTTATTATTACTATTGCCATTCTTGTTTGCCTTTTTGCGTATTTTTGGGTTTACTGTGTTCTGTGAAAGCTGCATTTCCTGTTCGACTTGTATACCTACTTTTACAATGTTTAACCCTATCCAACCTCACATCATCAACAAATAGACTACATATGCTCATAAGAGAGAATAGATAAAGGACATACTATCATAAACCAACGATGTGGCAATTCAAATGATTAAATACTTAACTGCTAAGAATACATATCAACATGATCAGGCCTTATATTCAACTGTGTCCGAAAACAAGGACAACTCGAGGCGATTGTGCATTAGGATGAACATGGCTTGACTTCGTCAGTTATAAACATGATAAAGGTATTTAACTCTAATCTTATAATATGCTTGATTGGAGAGAGAGAGAGTTTTTTTGTAAATGTATTGACATTAGTTACTATTGCTATGTATGGACTAGAAACGAGAACATTATCTTTCGATGCTCATCCCCTCAATTTTGTAAATAGTTTGTACCACTCCGGTATTTCAGGTGAAGCAGATTGCTTCAAACCTCCAACAGTTATAGACGGATCGTACTCTCCCAGATGGGAACGCTACTTCGAATCTGAGACGGTGACATATACGTGCGACCAGGGGTATATTAAAATTGACGGTGATCTTATTCTAACATGTGGCATGAGAAGCTGGCTCGGATCAAGGCCCACGTGTGAAGGTAAGTAAAGAATTTAACATATTTATGCCTTTTTTTCTTTAGATTTTAATTGTCAAGGTATACTTAAATGGTACTGACTAATAAATATGACTGTTTCACGGTTTAAGCATTTTTCTTTCGATGAATATCCTAAACATCGATAAATAAGCCAGATATCGATGCATAAAATATCGCAATTACATATAGTCGTCGAAACATTGATAAATACCGCGTTCGAAGCTAGTCACGCGTAACGCGTATAGCCACGCGTAACGTACGCGTTTACTTACTCTTCCAGACCGGAGGCTAACAACTACACTTAACCGCCGATATTTGTTGATATTTTATAACACTTCTAACATTAGATAGGCATTACATCTCGCGCACACCTATTGTTATAAAATACTGCAACTCGTAACTCTCTGCGAGAATTTTAATAAAAATAAATGTAATATTGCCACCCATACGTACATTAGGTAATTTGTTCTTTTGATACATGTATACGGAGTTCAGTAAATACGTATGTCATTATGGAGCTTATTTTTGTAAATTATTTTCAAACATTTCAGAAAACAGGAATGATTTGTATAGTCTTTTAAATAAACTATATGTAGTATAGGAACTATCTGAGGTATGTTTTATCAATATGATTTGTCAGTATGATTTTTATCTTTTGTACAATTCACTTAACTTCTTATTTTGCTTATTGTTTACTATTTCAAAAGCGTCATTTGGTTCCATTGTTTGTTATCTTTCTGCTCTAAGCGTCTTGCATAAAGGGGATGTATTTAGCACCTTCATGCACAAGTGTCAAACCATTATATACTAAAAATATACTTAAAATGTCTCCAAGATCGATTCCATAATTCCGATTTTACTTCTTTCAATACATGAACTCGGTCGGTCACCAGATTTATAAGGAATGTTTATAATTTCTAACATGTACAGAACACTACAATCGATCTTGGAAATAAACACAAAATATATTTTTTTTGCACTTTTAATGGTTAAGTATTTCTAACATGGCATTGTTTCTTATTATTGATAAAACGCCATAAATTAATCATTTTTACAAACATGTCAGCCCTGAACCATTGTTAACAAATACTTTCACATAATCTTAAGATATGCCACACTTCCAGATATCATATGCAATTACGTAATTGATTTTCATTGGTTGATTTATTTAGAAGGTGTTTTCTACTATTACTGCTTTTGTTAAATAAGGATATGCATTCACTCAACAACGGGTATCTATGACGCTGGTACAAAATATTTATAGCATATTTTTCTCGTATGCGATTTATACTGCATATACTCGAACAATCGTGCTATAAATATTACTCATACGGATAACAAGCTGTTTTATTTGACTCATGTGAATATAATATGATATATGTTAAGGAAACTGTGATAGTTTGTAATTGATTTATGTAAGGAAGTGTTATATATACGCCTTCTTATTGTTCTTCTATATCTGTTTGTTCTATAATTATTAGTTGTATGTAATTGTGTGTGTATCATTGTTTATATATATGCTCTCCTATACATGGAGGAAATAAACGGTCTTAGACATCCAAATATGTTCGGAGGTCCTTTCACATGCAAAATTCAAAATGCATATCCTTTAATATTTAACAAATACAGTAATAGTAGAAAGCACCTTCAAAATAAATCAACTAATGAAAAACAATTCCTTAATTGCATATGATAGGTGCAAGTGTGGCATATTTTAAGAATATCTGAAAGTATTTGTTAACAATGGTTCACGGCTGACACAAGGAGGGCTGGCGTGGCGCAGTCGGTAGCGAGGCGGATTTGTAACCGGAGGCCCCGGGTTCAATCCTCCGTGGTGCCACTGAGTTCCGTTGGTGTGTTCTTGGGCAAGACACTTTCCCTTAGCCTCGTCCGTCGGACGGGGACGTAAACCGGGCGGTCCCGCGTCTACCCTCCGAATTGAACTATCCTCCGAGCACGTTAAAGAACCATAGGAATCTATTCGATAATAAGAGTACGGCAGGTTCCCGGATTGCTATGTATCCTTCCCCTCTCTCTTGGGCAGCTTTAAATAACCTATACTGTGTTGATGAGCCGTTACACAACAATCAATTCAATTCACGGCTGACATGTTTGTATAAATGATCATTTTATGGCATCTTAACACTAATATGAAACAAAGCCATGTTAGAATTATATAATAGTTGACACTTGTGCCTCAATGGGCTAAATAATAAATTTTCCCTTTATGCATGACGTTCAGAGCATACCGTAAATATAACAACACATGGAACCAAATGCGCTTTTGAAATAGTTATAAACAATATGCAAATTAAGAAATTAAGTGAAATGTAAAAATATATAAATCATGTTAATATTGATAAAACATACCTTAACTAGTTCCTATAAATATGACAATATATACAACATACAGTTTATTTAAAAGACAAAAGAAATCATTCATGTAAAATATATCAAACATAATTTAGCAGAACTTAGCTCCGTAATAATTTCACGAACTTGATGAATTTTATTTAACCTTCATACTGTTTATTATACGCTGTTCAAAATAATATAATACGCAGCAGAGTATATTCCAACAACAATGTTTGTTGAAAGCAAGAATAATAGCCTAAATTTCATGAAGTAACATTCATTGTTAGACATTTTCTTTTGATGTGATGTACTTTTATTTACACTGTCTTGTCAAGCTGTAGATAGGATAATAGCGAGGTTGTGTAAACTTAAAATCGCTTTAAGCTAATAAGTGGGCCATATTGCCTACTGACCATTCCAAGTCGGCAAACCTGTCTTCACCACTCTATGTTTTGTGTATTGTCCTTTTCGTTGTAAAGTTAATTTGATCTGTGTTTGTGGTAAAGTGTGGATCTACGGTGCCATTGCGTTTGGGTGCTGTGATTTATATAGGAGCATTTTTCTTATTGTTTAATTAAAACTTTTTTTCGTCTCACGAACAGACTCAAGAAAAACGAATTTGCTTATTTTCGCTTTTGATGGTGTTTGTTGCTTCCAAGGGATACCCTTTTCAGTATTTATTTTTATACTTTATTTATATATCGTTTGTATATTTGTTCTGTACTGCGTTTATATATTTGTTCTCGTTAATATGCTAATTGTAAAAATATATAAAACTAAAGGAACGCGTACACT
>JAWPHD010004048.1:0-198989 GCA_037043455.1 Cyrtodaria siliqua
AAACAACATACAACCACAGCAGTTACAGCCAAAGAGAAACCCAATCTAGAGTACGACCAGAAAACCCGAGGGACGAAGGTTCATGCACCAAACTTCCCTTTCAGGGTTTCAGAGGGGGCAATCATGGAGTCCCACGAGGTTGTCCGGTCATCGCACGCGATACAAGTGAAGCGTAGTGTCCGACTGCACAGTGGGTGACTGTCAATCACCAAGCATGACGTGCGTTGCAATACAAAAGGTTTTCGTTAGGCGATAGAATTTGGAGAAAGATTTACGTAGTTTATGATAACGAAACCCCTGTTGTAGTTTACTTGTAATAACTTGACTTTGCTCTTTGAAATCCTTAACATAGCTACATGCCCAATCAAAAAAAATTAGATGGGAGATATAAACCCCGTATGATGTATCACAAGGTACGTCCCATCATCCAAATGTTGATAGTTAACGATGTCATAGTTAAAATCATTTCTATTATCATATATTTTAATATGTATGCAGTCATTTGAAATATATCTGAATTGTTGGGTTTATATTCAACGTGAGCTCTGGTGGATAAATAGTAGTGACCATATGAGCAAATAAAGGATCATTAATATTATGTATATAATCCAGATACCGTGATATATTATTAAACGCATCAATAATGTCTCTCTGGCTATCAAGTTTTAAATTAATATTGTTATTTAGGTTTATATAGAAACAACACAACATACTTGTATTAAAAACAAGAGGCACAAGAGGGCCTATATCGCTCTACTGGCTACACCCGGAGCGTGGCCCAAATTTGACCCCAGGTTCAACATTTGAACAAACTTGGTAGAGGTTCCAAAGCTGATATTAAATAAAATTAAACCTTTATCTCTTGTAGTTTCAGAGAAGAAGATTGTTGAAGTTCTTCCCTATAACTCTAAAAAGAAATATTAAAAAAATATAAAAAGAAATATATTTAAAAAATTGAAATGGAAAAAATACAACAAGAAATGTTTAGTGATTTTTTTACAAGTTTTGTTACCATGGCAATCACATTTCTTATGCGAATCTACCCAAAAGGGGAGGTGCACAACTAGACCATGAGAAAAACATTCCTGTCGAGTTTCGAGTGTGTAGTTCAAGCTGTTCTTGAGTTATCGCGAAGACAGGCAATTTTTAGTGTTTTTTTTTATTATATGTTTTGTTACCATGGCAACCACATTTCAGTGCCAGGCGTTCTTGAGTTATCGCAAAGACAAGAAGATTTCGGGATGGACCGACAGACCGACAGACATTTTTTCAATATGTTTTATTACCATGGCAACCACATTTCTTATGCGAATCTACCCAAAAGGAAAGATGCACAACTAGATCATTACACAAACATTCCTGCCAAGTTTCGAGTTTATAGTACCAGCCGTTCTTGAGTTATGCGAAGACGTCGGGATGGACCGTCAGACAGACAGACAGATAGACAGACAGACATACCGACATTTGTAAAGCAATATGCTCCCCCCCCCACCCACCCACCACTCACCCTTCGGGAAGTGGGGCGTAATAAACGATTGCTGTGTGCCCCTTTATTGATTGCCAACCCCTAGATTATCAAGTGTGCTTTTTGTTTTCTTTACTCAGATTACAACATAAATTATGTTTAATACATGAAATAAAAATGGTAGCATTAATAAGAACATGAGCATTATACATTAAATATAACAAATATACTAGAGGGCAAGGGTACGTGTTTAACATGTTCTTAATATGTTTCGTATGTTTATTATATCTTCTATGTTTATTGAAAATAGCTATCCACATTTTACGACATATTTAAACCGTTTCTAAACCTACTGACGACGATACATATTTTGAGAATCTAAACGCTATAGAGACAGTATAAGGGGCTTTAACCGGCAGGGGCCAAACCCTAAAACTGGAGCGTCATTTTGAAAGTTACCAACTCATAATACATTATATAAACATTAGTATATGGCCTGAACACCTGTATAGAGGTTTGATAAACGGTTTTGAGGTGTAATTTTGTCGTTATTTGGCGGGATATCTACTTGAAATGATCCGGTCTACCATCTTGATTGGTGTATTAAGCAGTTCGCCATATTAAAAAAAAGACGAGTTGCATTTTGTTTCGCGTTTGCATTAACGCTTTATGGTACATTACATACTTATGTTCAGTTTCAAAGGTAAAAGTTCCTCAGTCATTCGTATACAATTGATATGTGGCGCTATAGTATGCCGAACATTGTGCGTAAAATATAAAAACAAGACCTGTACAATTTGAATAATTAAGATCTTGGTTAGAGTTCTTTTCCTTTACTGAAATCTGTTATTTTGTATTGATTTGAATTGGAAAGGTTTATGCTTGAGTGCAAGATTGCTCTTTGCCCATTTAAATATGAACTCTTCTAACAGTCCTTATTTGCGTTTCGTTTAATTGCTGCTGAATCTATGAGGTATAGATGTTACTTCCATCTAACATCTGCCGCAGATTTATTAACGTGTTAGTGCGTATAATGTAACAGGATGCACATGTGTGTAACACGATTATAACGCACTTTATGGCGACTAGCCAACCTTTTCGTTAAACAAATATGTATGTAAATTATACGTACAATGAATGTATTTGATTTGATTTTGTTTACGCTTTCAATCATTCTATAAGTCATGTTTTAAAAACATATTTGCAACCTGTACATTTTAAAGTTGATAAGGCTTATTTATCCCTGATAGCGATACCCTCTAATGCGTATTATCCAAGCTGTCAATGCGTATATCGAGTGAACGTACTACTGATGTCACTGAAAGCTTTATTAATGCATTAATCACCTAGATAACGTGATCCTACTATTAAACGTTTTATCTGTGAGTTTGCACAAAATCAAAGTCATGTAGCTAAACTCGAAGTTGATAGACACGTCAAACACCTTGTGAATACAGTTTCTTACAGTTTGTTTGCATTTGGCATTCCGATAATCTTCTACATCGCATATTTGATATGATTTTAATTACACATCCAATGAATCGTATCAAAAAAGGAACGTGAGTTGAAATACGGCCAACAAATAGACATATTGATGTGAACGGATTTATTAAAGGTACTGCCGCCTTATTAAAGGTACTGCCGGCGATATAGAAGGATGAAAGCTGAAGCCATAGCGCGGTGCTCCCAGCTTGTCTGTGGATTAAATTACATGAATATTTAAAAAAAAGAAAGAAGCCTTTTTCAATTCACCAGTTACTCGGATAATACTATGGAACATTGTCCGTATTCAACAATCAAGCGCTATTAAAAGTACACTTAAAGCATTCTCTTTCATTCAAAACTTCCTCATCCTTAATTATTTAAAATATAGTATTATTTTCCTAAAGTCAACTGTTTACTTACTTACAGATAACTTATATGATACAAATGATCAATAAAAACAATTACAAACAAGTATATCAACTAATTGATATGTATATGCTTGGGGACATCTTTGCATTCTCGGTTTGATTGAGACGAACGGTAATGAAAAGTGCTTGCTACCGTTCACACCCTCTAGCCTCGGGTTGAGCAGAACTAAATATTTAAATGCCAATAGTACATAAATTTCAGCCATCTCGAAGATGGTATGCATATGACGGTGAACATGGTATATTCAATGCGGTATTTTCACACCACTCCATGGCCAGCGGCGAATGGTCCCAGTTTCTAACAAACGCGTTGCTCTAAACGAGAAAACAATGGGCGAAATAAACATAACGGAATTTAGTTGGGAGCAGAGGTTATGAAGCCTGCGTATCACAGGTTACAGTCAAAATACTAAACTAAAAACATATCCTAAGGGTGATTAAACAATACTTAAAACATTTAAAGGCTGGAGTGGTGGAACCACCTATTTCGAAATTCGAGTACGAAACCAAAAGTATTTGTTCCACTGATATATGTAAATATTGGGCTCAGCGATTTCCAAAAATCGGAATGAATAACAGTTCTGATTGCAAGCACGTGGAGACGTTTTACCACCGCCACACTGCACAGACAACGCAACTGTGTTTTATAAAAAGTATGAAACGAGACATTTGGAAATCGTCGAACACGATAAATACAAACAATATTGCAGTCTCGGTTTGACTGATATTGCAGTCTCGGTTTGACTGATATTGCAGTCTCGGTTTGACTGAGACTGCTCATGACCGGCAGTAAAAAGTGCTTGCTACCGTTCATAAATTGTTCCAAATAATAAAACAAGAACATACATAGATCATGTCACAGTAACTAGGTGAATTTCAAGTCGAATCACTTAAAATTTTTATGCCATCAAGTACATTAATTTACATAAAACTTTTTTTTTTTTAAAAATAAAACAAATAACATACATATTGCGTTGACCTTTAATATCATTGTAATCATGATATTGTTTAGGATAAGATTTTAATGCCTGTCGCAATGAAATTGTTGATTTAATAATATATTTCTGTACTTCGGATGTCGTTCAGATGCGAAAAAATAAATCACTCGTGCTAACGCACTCGTGATTTAATTACTACGCTTCCGAACTCCTAACTGTATTTTATTTACCGATAAAACACAGGTACGTATTTATTATTTCTTAAGTAAATGAATATAACTGGGAATTATAATAAAAACGACTATACTTGGTAGCATCTATAATACAATATGAAACTTATATGGACTGGATTCGAGTAACTTATTGTGACCCGATCATTAAGAGAAGCCCCCTATGATACTCCGGTTACATCTAAATTATATGATATAAGTTTGAGGACGTTATTGCTGTTGACATTATAGCTAAATATAAAGCTTGTTTCCAAGAACAAAACAAGGAAAGATTTACCCAATGACATAGTTACAAAGTAAATTTCAAGTTGTATGGTGTTAATTTTTTTTTCCATCAAGTACATTCATTTTCATAATATATATATATATATATGTTGTTGTTTTTTTACTTTTTTTTTAAAAACGAAAACAAAATTACACAATGAGTTAACCTTTATTTAATATATGCGAAGTAAGTTTATACAAAGGTTTCATTTCTGTTCTGTTCGTTATCTACTTTGTCCATGTTGTATACTATCTACTATTTCTAAAATAAATTAAATGACATTTAACCAAACACGCGTCAAATAAAAGTTCGTGAATCAGTGATTAGATTAGTTGTTATTGAACGTCATGGAGTGACATACAACCGTTTAAGGTTTTATTAATACCTTGAAGATATCACACTTTTTTCAAAGATACCGCAATCCACACGTTTTTGAAAAGGTGTTGAATTAAAGAATACACTAGAATTTAATATATAAAAGTTTTTAATATGTTTTTCATAAACGCTTCAAAGCGCTTTAGAAAAAGATGTAAAACAACTTTTAATTGCTTGTTCGGATAAAAGGCATTGAAGTGAAATTGTTTGGGATATGTTATTGGAATGCCTCAGTGGCGGTAACGTAGTACTGTGATTAACCGGGTGCGTGGTCCCATGTTCGCATGTAACCTTATACTACACTGTTATAATTCGCTTGTGTTCGCTGTGATATCTAAGATCGTTTGTTTTAGAAGACCAAGTGGATTGGCTTGAGTCATAAATAAACATTTCAAGTGGATTGATACGCTATATCTGACATATCATAGTACGAAAGACAAGTTAACGTAACATGTTTATGTTTAAATAATTTACAGTCGCCAATGTTTGTAGAGATAATGTTAAGATTTACGTGACATTTGATTAGTATGATATTAGTGAAGAGAATTAGGTTTAAAGACATAAACGTGGATTACGTTTGTACGACATAATACTCGAATAGTGTGTGAATCAAATGTTGAATCAATATTTACCGGAAAGGATATACAATACGGTGGGTGCTTTTTGATAATTAGAAGGACTGATTTTTGAGTTATGGAGGACAATGTGTAGCTATTCTAAGAATGCATAGCTCGACTTAAAAAAAAAGCAAACTGTTCGAAATATGAAAGGATTCTGTAAATACGAGAACGTTGAATTTTCAAAAGAAAAATGGTTTGGTGTTCAAAAAATACATAGCTGGACTATTTTCGAAATATAAAATAATTTTCTATATACAACAACGTTGCATTGTATTAGATTTGCTTTGCTATTAACATAAAACGGATATATGTGGTGTGTTTGTGGAGAAAACTAATAAATTTGAACTTGAAAAAAATACAGTTTTATGCCTTGAGATGAAGATGGAACATACACGCGTGAAGCTAGTTTTGGGGACTGGAAGGCCAAAGTTACCAATACCGGATCAGGACAAACGCCGAGTGTATACAACCAGTGTCATCATTCCTAGACCTTTAATGAGGCGGGCAAGTATTGATGGGTCATCATTGATGAGGGGTAGAGGACTGACTTTTCAAAGAGCTGATAGTTTAATAGAATCTCCGGATAGAAGACATTCATTCGGAAATAAAACTGCTAAAGAAACGAGTCTACGAAAGAAAAGGTCAGCGCCGCCAGCGCAAACGGTAACAACGGTACCAACATGTGCTCTTCCAAGCCCTATTTCAGAAGTTAAATCTATATTAAAAAGTAGAAATGGAACCTATGTATGTAAGGTTGCAGAAGACACAGCTTCCGTTGAGACTTCTGAAGATCGGAGTTCTACCGATGCTGGAACAGATGTAAAATTCTGCTATAGATTACCTGGAAAGGAAAAAGCTCCAAATAAACTTCGAAAATCTGTTTCATTTAGAGACGACCAACTTTACGGTACACAAAAAGGGTATACGAGACAATTCTCCTCGCCTATGTTTTCACTACCCAGTAAAGGGTACCCACATGCAAGGAGAGAAAACACCATACACATCACAAACTTCTGATGTGTCACGGAAACACCATACACATCACGAACTTCTGATGTGTCACCAATGTATATTCAACTGAATGTGTTCAATAATCCTATGAGCCTGTGATCGGTTATTGTATAATCGATATTATATATAGTTATTATAAACATTTCGGAAGACTTACATTATCATTTTTTTTTAATTTTTTTTTTGTGACATTTTACGTTTATTTTATTTTATTATCATATAATTCAGTCATTGATGACATCAGTATAAATACATACACAGCCATTATAATGATACTTGTAACAAAACATGATCCCTTTAATTGTAATAAAGCAATTTCTTTATAATTACAGTTTATTTGTAAAAAGGCAATTCAAAGTTAAATCTGTTTTTTATAAACGAGCATAGTTCAACTTGTGAATTTCTTCTTCTTAGGAATAAATAAAAAATAAAAATTACATAAATTACACAGATATTCAAATTATAGTGTAACAAGTCATAACACAATAATCCAATGCAAGGCCGTGTGACACACCTCTTCACAAAGAAATACATTCTGTCATAGTTACTATACTATATTTGTTATTATCATCATGCATCACACTAGATTTTCGATTATCATCAAACTTTAATCGATTTTCGATTATCATCTTACTTTCACATAAGCTTTACGACTATCATCCTACTATTCGATTATCATCATCCTATAAATTGAATTTTCGATTATCCTCAAACTATAATCAATGTTCGAGTATCATCTTGCTATCACAATAGATTTTCGATTATCATCATGCTATAATCACTATTCGATTGTCATCATGCTATTACACTAGATTTTCGATTATACTCAAACTATCCTCAAACTATAATTGATTTTTGATTATCATCTATTAACTAGATTTTCGTTTATCATCATGCTATCGCACTAGATTTTTGAGTATCTTAATACAATACTAAATTCTCGATAATCATGAAACTTTTAAAAATGGTCATGCTATTTTTTATTTTTTTTAAAGTAGAGATAACATGAGTTTCTCAATTTCACGCGAGAATGTCATGCGACTGATACTTATAGTTTAGCATCTTTGATTATTTTATATGCTGTGATAGGTTAAAGATAAAAAGATAACAGTCATGACCCTTTAACGAAAATGTACTTGTTGAAAGATATCTAAGATACACTTCAGTTGTTAAAGTACACATTTTCCACAGATTCGTCATGTTTAATATATACACATTGCTGTTCCCTTTCCTTTTTTGTCAAAACTTAAATATTGATAGAAACCATGATGAACTGAAACCTATAACTAGAATTTTAAGATGGAAATTTCGATTCTGATTTTTAAAAAAAGTTGACCCTATTTTTGATTTGAGGTCATGCCATCCTTATGCACATTTCGACTCAAACAAATGGAGGGTGTATTGACGTCATCGTAGGCTCTTTTTCAGGCATGTTCACGAGGTGTTTTTTTTAAAAATAATTTGGAGCTAAACCAATGTTCCAATGTTGAACTTTTTTTATTTCGTGTTTCTTAGAACCATAATTTTCAGTTCATTTTTTTTGTAAAATATTCTCACAGCTTGCAAGATTTAGAAGATGTGAAGTGTTGCATGCAATGATTATTTTATGATACATATCTAAACATAGTTATGTTATGTTAACGACGCATTTCGGCATCTTAATTATGATTTAACATTTCAAAAGTGTTCGAGTATGCTATTTCTTTTTTAAAGTCTAATTGTCCCATAAGACTTGCTTGTGCCCGTTTTCAATCTTTGATTGTTGATTATACAGTAATAATCTAATTATTAAACGGAGAATAGTAATATCCCTAATGTATTTCTGAAAGTTCGCAATGTTTAGTATTCGGATACACCTGAGTTGTTATGTTTAAACCTTTATACAGATTCACCATATTCATACATGTGATACTTTCAGGACCTCAATCTGGGAGTTTAGTGATTTTTTTAAGGGAGATTCATGCAAAAATCTGGGAGGTTTTTTCGCGGGCTATTTTTAGCGCGCGAGCAGTATTTTATACCCAAATTTCATAAAGGAATACCTAAAAATACACTTTTAAACAAGTTTCTTCATTGATGTCAGGGGAGATAACATGAATGAATAAAAAAAGTTTTTAAACAATATTTTATTTAATAACCAATGATAAACATTTCACTGTTCATTTCGCTGTTATTTGGTTATGCTCAATAATCTGCTTTAATACTTACAGACAGTGTCCCTTTAAAGTTTGTTGTTATATTTTCGTACTTACAAAACATAAAAATATTGAGAAAGTAAGAGTATAATAAAAAAAAAATTTTTTTTATTTTTTTTTTATTTTTTTATTTTTTCATCCACCCACTCCACCAAATATTGGCCGCGATGTTTCAAAAACGGCCGAGCAAAAGACGGCTGCACGGTTGGCTGCCTAATAATCTCACCTCTGGAAAAAAAACGATAGTATGAATCAAATTGAGTCTGATGTACAATAGTACGAATCTAATTGAGTACGAAGTACGAAATTTCGTAGGAGTTGTCATTCTTGAATTCATTCTATTTTTAGAGGCAACAACACCTTGACAAATCTGCTTACCAGCGAGTATTGATTCGAGAAAAAAATGTGTTTTTTAACTTGAAAAACACCCCATCTTGATTAAAAATGTTTGAGAACCCATCTTGATTTATTTACTTTAGATACCTACCCCCATTCCCCACAACTCAATTTTTTTTGTGTGAGATTTCTACTTTCGTTTTCGCTATCCGACTGCATCTCCCTTAACAAACATTCATTTTTCACTTGACGCCGGCAATTTGTTTCAAGTCGTATCTAACCTGTTTAATTACAGACATCATTAAAGACTTCATAAGTGTGCTGCTAATCCTTTGGTCAGATCAATTAAGCCAATAAACTGTTTGCAAATAAGTTTCACCCACTTTCCTCCAGGCTATTGATCCAGGTGAAATCCAGGTGAAATAGATTGATGATTTTCGAAAAATCGATTTTAGCAATTTTACGGGAGTTTTCACACAATTCCGTGGGGCCGGGAGGAGGGTTAGAATTCCGTGAGATTTCATCTCACGCCGTGAGGTATCACATGTATGCATATTTTAATGTATACACCTCGCTGTTGGTATCTGTTTTTGTATACAAATTTAAATATAGACTGCTCCCTTAAAACCACAATCAACACTAGAATTATGCGATTTAAATTTCGATTCAGATTTCAAAAGAAACTCTGAGTGTATTATTGATTCGGGTCATACGCTAGTGATTTCGAACTCCAACCAATGGAGGGTTGGGGTCAGTTTAGTACATATGACGTCATCATAGACTCATGTTCATGAGTAGTTTTGTTAGAATTAGAGCAAAACCAATGTCAGTCCCTAATTATTTTGCGTTTCATAGTATTTTAATTTTCACCAAGTTTAATTTTATAAAATATATTTACAGTATTCAAGATTTGAATTCTGTTATATACAGTAATACAATACAACATTAACTATGGCATTCTTTTAAAGTCTTGTAATCTACAAACTTCATTACGCAATTGATATTTTAGAAGAGATATTTAACGCCTAGAGACTTACCAGAATCAAATTAGCTGAAGATATCAGACTGAATGCAAATTCATAAAAAAAACACGGACTGAGAAAGGTGGTTTAATAATTATAAAATATTCGTTATAAGTTATACAGTATTTTAATAAACATTCTTCTCCCAAGAAATTCAGTAAACATTCATTGAAAGATAATCGGGTGAACGCCTTTTTGAAATGATTGAATGTTTAATGTCATATGAAAATTTGTGTATTTTAAACTGCAACTAAACAAAGACAGCTAAATATAATGAGACTTTATCGCTAAACAAGTATCGAACTTGATCTTATAATCTAAAATGTTGATATAAAATGTCATTTGAAACATCAAATCGTCACACCTTGCATACTAAGTGGGGATAGGTACTCGTGAATTGCACTTATCAACGTCGGCTAACTCTCATTCATATTGAATTGTCTGGGTTCATACGCGTACGTGCAATAATATGTTATGGTTGAGGTTAGCCCATATATATAGTGTCGCATGTAAAGATTATTTTATGACTTAGTTATTTCGTTTCAACGATGCCTTGTTTTCCTTTTTATTTTAGTATCTTACTATGATTACGATATAACGTTTTTTTAATTAGAGCTTGTCACGTGAGTTTCTCATTTTCACGCAAGAATTGCACGTGCCTTTCATTTATACTTCGAAGTCTTCATTTTATCAGTAAACAATGAATCACTGCTTTTAGTATTTCACTGCCTTATTTGACAAACTGGTGCTTTATATGTCTGTATTATAAATGTGTATATGTTAATAATGTTGCCATCACTTGATCGACTGGGGATCTTTTCGGTCTTTTACAGCCTTTTGAACACTAAGTGCCATGCCATATGTATCATTGTTACTGCTGCTGTTAATTTTATTATTACTATTATTATTATTATTTTACGCAAACTGTTCGATCGTCTACATTTACAGTGGTTTTGCATATTGAGTACATTTGAATATCGTTGTTTGTTTATCGTTGCTATGCGTTTGTTTATCGTTGCTATGCATACAAGTTACAAATCTATTTTGAATGATAAATGCCATCCGAGTGAAAAAGTAAATATATATTTTTCCGGGATGAATTAACATGTACGGGATGAATTAACGTGTGTCCCTTTAAACGTTGTATTACAGTTGTACACGTTTAAAGGGACACACGACCATCGTCATACCTGTAAAACTCGCGTTAGTTGTTCTGCATAACGGGAATATGTGCAAAATATTTAATAATTACTTGAATAGTTCAAAGTAAATTGATTTTGCATGTTATAAATGTTTTCAATATATTGCACCAATACCATATTTATCTATGGTAGAATAACGAAGATTTTTTTGAAAAATTCAATATTTATTTGCTGATATTTAAAGATAATACTTAGGTAGATTAAAAATTAAAAACCGAGTTGCTAATGTTAATACTTGCTAAATAAATCAAGGTTGCCTTGTGTCACTTTAGGTGGATATTTGGTTATAATTGAACTGTTAAAGTTAAACCACATGTTCGCTTTTCTTGCTTTGTAATTATATGCATATGCATGCACGACAATTACTGTTCCTTGTTTAAAAGTTACTTTTTCTACACACTTGTAAATTTGTGAATCATTATTAAGAATCATATGTCTAAAGAAACTGTGATTGACATGTTACTTATTGTTAATTATACCGCGTATATTGCACCCGGGCACGTATTCATAAAGCAACTTAAGTAGAAAATATTACTTGAGTCAAAATTTAAGACTTTTACATATTTTCCATTACGTGGTCCCGCCTTAATTCCACGGAAAGCGATAGGAAAGTTTATATTAGCAGGACTTTATTACGGATATTTCGACAATAAAACACGTTAAAAGATATATTTTGCTGAAAAAATGTGATAACCTGCTTAAAATTAACAATATGCAAACATTTTAAACCAAAATTGAGGTTTTATTTCCTACCCCAGCCAACCCCGTTTTCTCTTCTTATATAAGGGGTTGGATGGGGTATGAAAGTTAATACTTGGACCACGTAAGGCACTACAGAGCATCTAGTGTAAGACACAGTTTAGCTGTGGGTTTTATTAATCCTATCATTATTTAAAATAAGAAGATTTCTTAAAACGATAGATAAAACAGCCTAAAAAATTGATCAATGTTGACTTACGATATTGCTAAGAAGCTTTATGAATACTAACCCAGTTATAAATTTAAACCTGTCGTACAGTAATATAAAACAGATGAAATATCCAATTTTATTACCTGTTATTTAAATACATATACGCAGATTTAAAGTAAAACAAATACTGGATAATTTAATACCAAGATTTCCGTGTGTCCCTTGGAACATATTAGTTTTATTAATAAGTTGGCGAGGTTATTTCCAAAGTAATTGTTATACGTTGTTTTGTTGTTGCAGACATATCATAATAAAACTATTTTGATCATTAGAGATTATCAGTCTTGTTCATTTTGACCTTGTTATTAAGTCAATATCCTACTTTACTATATAAGATTCAAGATTGAATCATGTTTGTTCTGCACAGACTGGAACACGATTGAAGAGATAGCATATAATGACACAGATATGACGAGTTAATTAAACGTCCGAGTTGTCAAACCGATAAATTGGCGTCTACGAAACTGAATACTTAATGAGTATATTTATTTTCACTATCAGAGAGTTTAACTGTTCAAGATTTCATAGTTTATTTAATGTATAAGTTCAAGTGTGTGTGTGCTAAATTAAACAAATACCTTAAAGTCAGCAACTGCTTGATGAATAATTTAATTGGAAAATTCCGTTTTGTATATCTTTAAATTGAAGTTATAATTGTATAATGTATACTTTTCGTCTTATTTCACTGAGGTGAAAACATATACACCTATCTAATTGTGTTTCTTGAAGATACGCAGTTATGTGCATCATAAATAGCTGTATCATATATCGCCTCCGTGGTCGAGATGGTAAAGACGCTGCGTTTGTAACCGTCTCGCCTCTCACCGCTGTGGGTTCGAACCCCGCCGGGAGATCGATTTGTAAGTGAGAAAGTGTCGATCCTTTCGAATGGCGGGAGTTATACAGTACTGGTTCTACCCAGGAATAAGTGTGTGGTCTGGCTCCACCACTAAAAGTCGACTCTCATACATAGCCTAAAAGGGGATGAAACTTACGTTAACCACCAACCAACCAAAGTTTGTTCTATAGAAGATCTGAAAGCAACATGAAACATAATATTCATTTTTTTGTATTGTCTACACATTCACTGGAAGCAACACGATATGTGTGTTTGTTTGATTTTAAACTACACAACCAATGCAAGCAACATGAACTAATTTTTTTATATATCACTGAACGTTATATACTGAACGTAATATACTAAACGTAACATACTGAACGTGACATACCCTAAAACAACAACAACAACAACAACAACAACAACAACAACAACAACAACAACAGCAACAACAACAACAGTAGCATCAGCAACAGCAGCAGCAGCAGCAGCAACAACAACAGCAGTAGCAGAAACAACAACAGCAACAATAACAACAACGACAGCAACAACAGTAACATCAACAGTAGCTGCAGAAGCAGCAGTAACAACACAACAACAACGACAACAACAACAACAATAAATACATGTACATAATAAACTTAACATACTGAGCGTAACAACCTCAGCAACAACAACAACAACAACAACAACAACAACAACAACAACAACAACAGTAGCAGCAGCAACATCAGCAGCTGCAACAGCAACAGCAACAGCAGAACCAACAACCGCAACAATAACAACAACAACAGTAACATCAACAGTAGCTGCAGAAGCAGCAGTAACAACACAACAACAACGACAACAACAACAACAATAAATACATGTACATAATAAACTTAACATACTGAGCGTAACAACCTCAACATCAACTACAACAACAACTACAACAACAACAGCAACATCAACAACAGTAGCTGCAGCAGCAGAAGCAGCAGCAGCAGTAACAACAACAACAACAACAACTGAATGTAACAAACGGAACGTAACACACGGAACGTAACATACGGAACGTAGCATACTCAGTTAGTATATACAACTACTAACATGGAGTCTATTACAATGGGTGTCCGACAAGGCTAACAAGGGCAATTATGAGGTGAATTGGCTGACTCTTCATAGGAAAACCATTAATGTTATTCGTTGTCACTCTGAATCAAGTTTATAACAAACTATTTTTACAATATGAACACTTCCTAAAGGCTCAAGGTCAAAAATAAAATACCGTCAAAGTTGGACCCCTACTTAGTTCATTCATCAAAACACAAAAACAATGTTGCGTGTGACATATTTTGAAACATTTAAACAGACGAAACATAGATAGCAATCAACTAGTCTTTTGTAAGGAAATAAACAACCGCACAGGAAATAATTGAAATAAATGATCCATATCGTTTTAAATACCTGATTTACATGTTAAAATATCACTGATTAACGTGTTACATAACTGCGGTAAAAAATAATTAGAAAATTCTTATAACCCGATAAAATTGAATAAACGTGATAAATAAGGTATCGATGTTTACAACTTTGAACATAATGTAGCTAAAGGGAATGTAGCGACACAGCCAAACAGCTCTGTTATTGAGAGTTCTGAAAAACTTCGAAAAAGGTGAAAGAATTATCAAAATCGGATGATAAACAAAAAAGATATGAACATTTAAAGGTTGTTCTGAAACGAATATGGGAGCCGCCATTTTTAGAACTATGACGTCATAGTTCCATATTACCATATATGAGACATTGATAAATATCATTTAAAACAAAGAAAATCACTGCAAATGAATGATTTTTTTTTCTGGTCATATAAAGCATTATTGCCATTAAGTATTACATATTTTTCATACAGTTGTCATTTTTTCCCTATAAATCAGTAAATTTTCATATTTATAAATATTCCATATATGGTCATTTAGAACCGTGATGTCATAGCTCTCAAAATGGCCGCTTCCATATCCATTTCAACAGAAACTTCAAATGATCATATCTTCTTTGTTTATCACCCGATTTTGATAATTCTTTCACGCTTATTCAAGTATTTCAGAACTCTCAATACTACAGATGTTTGGCTGTGTCGCTACATACCCTTTAAGCCGAACCAAATTCAAATGAAAATTTGCCGAACCAAATTGAAATGAAAATTAAATGCTGATGAAAGGACTCACCGAACAGAAATTTACGAATCGAAACTGCTGGCTCTGAAAATGGGACGTTATATAATGTCCATGGGTGCGGCTTAAAGGCATACCGAAATACTGTGGGTTGTTTCAAAACTTTACGCATCAAAACAAACATTTTATTCTTAAACTAATATACAAAATTTATTATTTCTTTTTAAACTATTTTCATGCTACTAGCTTTTCAATAATTTTGAGAAAATCATCATTTAAATTGGAAATAAATTGCTTCGAACGAGATTATTAAAGAATGTGTGGAGCCTTTATTATACAAATATTATTGTATGGAGGGTAGTTAAAATGTGCAAACGTACAGTTAATGTTTCAGTCTAACTGACCCTATCCAAACAACCATCTCGAAAGAGTGTGTAAATACTGTATGTAAAAACATTTGTATAGCAATAGTACAGGTCAATTAACGCCGTTAGAATGTTTAATAATATTTTCATTATTATTATTATTTTGTTTTTAAAGTAATTGACACGTTGTACGATTATATGGGGTACCAATGACCTCCATGTATCTTTGCTTGTTTGTTTGGTGTTTCACGTCATTTTCCAGCACATATTCGGCTATGTGTGACGGTCAAACTGTTTGGGTAGTACCATTACTGTATACCCCGCCATCCGTAAGAATCGAAACTTTCTCACGAGTTGAGCTCTCAGTGAGATTCGGACTCGCCCATGTATCTTGAAATATGGTATTTGCATCTTCTATTTCATATGGGATACCGATATCGCCCCTAACGCCCTTGTTTTAAAAATCTTATATATTAGCCTACTTACCTCAACAATGAATAGTGTCCAGTCGTTGGTTGTGTATTGAGAATAGTAATAAATAATGAAAAGACAAATTTGTTTTGCGACACTATATGTTCACTATATATTGAAACGAATTGAATTAAATTGGACTTTACGGCGCACAAACACATGAAGGGTTATATGACGCCTAACAGGAATGAACATGTCCGGCTTATACACTATTTACATCAGTATAAAATATGGAGAATGGGCCTATAACCTTCTAACCTGCAGAACAACGGCACATTATCTAGTACACACTCCATTTACGATAGAGCCACGTTTCAACGTTTGGATACGCGGTGTCATGATGAAGACATTGAATGAGAATGATAACAATGAACATGAAGGGAGCGCGGGGCGGGGTGGGGGCATCCTACCCCTCTGCCTCTAGAGGAATTTGCAGTGGTTTTATTCTACCCCGACTACCACACGGGGAATATCAAACCGAGTTGCCTTATTTAGTTACATTAACATTCTCATAAGAGTAATAACGGCACACAAAGTAAATTGTTAGATAGCGTTTGGATTAACGCCCGACATTGTTATTACCATGTAATAACTAACACTTAATCATTCATATGACATACCCGAAATGCTGATCATAGTAGATTACATTAATACATGTCACCTTTGGTCGTATATATAATTATATATACCCATAACATACAGAAACGCTTGCATTTTTAATATAGTAAACCTTGCCACATCAGAATACTATAAACAACACAATGCGATGTGTTCTTATCATACTAATACTACTGATACCTACTTGTTCAGATGTAATATTAAAGAGTATGATAATGGACCTTTGGAAACGGCCGAACACGACACATACAAAATATTGCAGTCTCGGTTTGAATGAGACGGTAGCGAACTATGCTAGCTACCGCTCACGCCATCTAGCACCGGGTTGAGCAGAACTCAATATTCATAAAATCAATAGTACATAATTTGATGGTTTTAATTGGGAGCAGCGGTTATGAAGCCTGCATATCACAAGTAACAGCCAAAAGACTCATCCCATACAAAGAAAGGAGAAGGAATTTTATTATCCATGGGGTCTTAGACGGATTCTTTTAAATTTCTTGATACTTTTACCCAGTGTGATTCCTCCTTTACATACTATCGTTGTGGCCCCGCCGTTATATAATAATCGTATACCATATCGAGGGGTCAGCGCAAAACTATTGTAACTACATATGAATAAAGAAGGAAGGAGATACAATAGTTTAGCCCTGAACCCTCGATACGTCAATATGGACAGTTATCCCATTTAGTAACAGAGCAAAATCAACGACGTTTTATTGAAGTATGGGACAACATGTAATTTGATAACATGCAAAGAATCTCTCAGGATAAAACTAGGATTTCGTTTTAAAATATTAAAAGTCGCTAAGCACTGCAATTTTCAATTGAAATAACTGCAAATATAGGTAATTTATTAATTTATGACTGAATTCGTTTCACTCAGACGATGAAAATTATATTATTTAAACTGAACCGAACAAATATCATTAACACTGATATTTGGGGTGAACAAGAAATAAACACAAATGATGGTCTAATTATATTAAAATGTTACGTTTACGTCTGAGCTCGACACAGTGAACGTCAGCGTTTGGTATTTTTTCTTTTGAATATGTTTCCGTTATAAATATACACCTTGTTACTTGTTGTTATAGGTTAATCACGACGTTTTGTTTTGGAGATGCATTAAGACACAAAGAACATCGTTTAACAAAAACATGTTTATCTTGAAGTAGATCACTGTTTGTTGTGACGTGTAGCTATGCAAAATAACTAGTTTGCATATATGGCTTATATAAACCATAGAACCCAAACGCAATGGGATCGTAGGTCCGCACTGTACCACTGACCGGAAGTCCAATGATGCAAATATCAGAAAAATAAGGCGGACTGAAATGCATAAACATCACGAAGACGAACCAGTCCCTATCGCGACATCAGCAGGTACATTTTACAACAGATGTACACCGTTTCTAAACCTACTGACAACGAGGTGGTATTAACATGTTTTAACCTTATGTTTCGTTTTAACATGGCCATTTAGGTATGAGACCACCAATTATTTTCCCCATTGACACACATGTTAAAATGTCACATATTAATCATGTGCTGCAGTGTAATTTTCATATAGAAAACTAATTTTCCAAAATCACAAAACATGTAAGAAAGTTCTTGTTTGTTTACTAAACAGGTAAAGGGTACAGCTGTTTTCGTTTAAGTGTGTAAGCATAGATTTTAAATTTCGAAAGTTCATCAGTGAACCGGTAAAACCTGTTAATACGCTTCTTTTACATACAGCAGCAAATGCGAATAGAAATGGGCAGTTTTCCCCTACTTATAATGCCCATTTCCATAAAAAAGGAGGGATTACTTTTTATTATAAGAACTACATTCGAACTACATGCAATTGGAAATGGTAAACCTTTATGATAAGTGTCATAAGGAAAAACGTGTTCATTGTGAAATCTTTGGTTTACAATATGATTTGCATTATATCGGACTTGAAGACAATTTAAATTTAAATTAGTTACATGTACATATAAATATGTTTGAATGGTGAATATCCGGCTATCGATTACTGCCGTCTCTATCTCGTCACACGGATCATGCCGTGATTGTGCATATTTTATAAACGCATAATACAGATTTCACTTTGAAGATTTAATTTATTTATAACGTGTATTATAAACCAAAAGGTATAGGTAATGGATTGTTGGTCATCATGTGAACATTGAACATTTTCAAAAGAAATGTAATATTTATGCGGTAAGATGTTGTAAAGGTTTTAGAAATTGCTTTTACTACGAACATAATCGCTTAAAATGGGTTTCCTTTCGGTCCAATGTTATCTGAAATAACGAACGTTGGGCTTATTGTCCTTTTCGATATATAACCACCAACTCGCAAATGAAAAGAATCAGTGCTTTATAGGAACCTAAGTGGCGTTAAGTCAACATCATTTTGAATTAACAAAATTTAAAGATTTTAAAACTTGAAAGGGGATCAATATGTATGCTATATGAAACGCACGACTATAAATGTCGTAGACGGATTTACTTTTTACGCAATAAAAACACGAATGGAAAACACATTTGTTTTCGGTTTCATATTAAATTCCTTCACTATTTTTGACATTTTAAAAGAATCTGCGACACTTCGTACAACTTGGTTTAAAATAAGACGAAACATGCGATTATATTATGACCAAACTTGAGTAATTGTAAAACATAATAGTAAACAAAATGGATCAGGTGATGCCGTGAATTAAACTAACACCTCTTAAACTGTTCTGATTCCGAGTTTAGATACGCGTGAAGTGTGTTAATACCTTACGAAACTATTACTTTAAGTAGTTTATGCAGATGAATGAAATATATGAACGCCTTGTTAACATTCAACTAAATACACATTTTAAAGAAAATAACACGCTAAAATTCGGCAAAATTACACTATCACACCGTTTATCAAAACGTTAGGTTTAATTACACTAAATCTGCCGGATGTGCTCGCCTGGTGTAGTCGAAAGTAGTTCTGTATTAAAGAGTGCTAATCCTTGTTTTCTTTAACAACTTTTTAGTGCAGTTTCCTGTTATTTTTTGCCTGTAACTGTATTATGGACATGTTGTTGATATTTGGAAATGCAGCTCATCATGTTTTTGACAATTTTTTGATATATAAATTTCAGAAGTGAAAGTAGACAGTGTATGAAATTGCAAGGGGTAAAACAGCGTTGACATTTGACCCGGTGTTAGTATAAGCAAAAGTTAGCTGCAGAAATGTTTCGTAGAAGATATTCAACCCCCTATTCCCTTGTCGATGTTTAATAGCAGACATGTTTATCTGCATGATAAAGTAAGTTTTCCAGAATTCTAACCAGGTTTGAGTTTTTAACAGGTTGTCAGCATTCTAACTTTACTATGGAAGGGGCATGCAGACTCATTTACGCTATTATAACCTCTATCCAGGTGTTCAGGTCATATAGTTACGTATATTGCCGATTTAAAGTAGAAGTTTATTCACGGATTCTTAAAATATCCGTGATTGAATATGCGTAAAATGTATTATCAGTTAATATCTCTTATTTCGACGCTGCAGGTTTGGGTTTTGGCTTGGTTGGTTAAAGCCGTTTTATGTCTACACTTCTCAAAACTGCTAACTACACCGCTCACGTTTTGGGTTATATATATCGATGGGTTGAATGTTTTTCAATAAAATAAAAAGGAAATACCAATTCAATCATTTTTACATCATTTCATTTTATTTTTTTCATGGGCAATGCTAGAACTAAACCACAATAAGCAATTACAAACGACCCATGTAAACACTAAAGTCACACTTTTATGAACAAGAAATGAAAAGTGTGACTTTAGTGTTTACATGGGTCGTTTGTAATTGCTTATTGTGGTTTAGTTCTAGCATTGCCCATGAAAAAAATAAAATGAAATGATGTAAAAATGATTGAATTGGTATTTCCTTTTTATTTTATTGAAAAACATTCAACCCATCGATATATATAACCCAAAACGTAGCGGTGTAGTTAGCAGTTTTGAGAAGTGTATAGAGTTTGTATTCTCAAAATATGTAATTTATACAATACCGTGCCTTCATAGTATACGTCTACTTATTTTTTTATTTTTTGGAAGAACTACATGTGGTAGCTTGTTGCTTTTCAGATTTGATACAATTCTACCGCAACATAAAACAACAACAACAAAAAACCACATTGAGGCGAAATGTAAGTTGGTTGTCACGTTGGCTCCATATTCCATATTCAAAATATATTACCGTCCGTCGGATGGGGACGTAAACCGGGCGGTCCCGTGTATCGGTCTATCCTCCGAGCACGTTAAAGAACCATAGGAATCTATTCGATAATAAGAGTAGGGCAGGTTCCCGGATTCCTATGTATCCTTCCCCTCTCTCTGGGGCGGCTCTAAATAACCTATACTGTGTTGATGAACCGTTAAACAACATTCAATTCAATTTAATTCAAAATATATTAGAAGCAAACCAAAACTACTCTCGTCTGCGTCAAAGACTATTGTGCCCAATCACTCCGGTCATCGTTAAATCAAAGAAGAAAGCGTAGTGGCGAACTACAAATGGGTCACCCACTAAACATGCAAAGCGTTGCAAAGTATTACGGTTATATCTTTGTGCTAATTATAGGTGACCATGACCAAGGATCTAAAAATACATATAAAGGTAGATATAGAAGTAGATATAGTTATATGACATCACAAACATAAAAGTGTTTGACAATAGGGTTATCGCCTAGGAATGGTCAGTGGCAAAAGACACGCCGCTTGGGGTTTAAACCAGGTTTTAGGGTGCACCAAACGTTTGGTAAATCACGTCACCATGTAAGTCATGTTATACTCCAGTATAAGTGGGGATAATCAAAGATCACCTCTGTCATCTCTCTTATCTTACCTATCCCCTCAAAAAAAGATTGTGCTGAAAGTTACATACCTGTTGTTTTTTGTCAGTTGATTGTGAAACTGTAGTAGAACTGTAGGAGAAGGAATAGTATATACATGTACTAATCATATATGGATGCCGTTTTGAACATTGACAACCCTTTTTATACTATACAATTTCAGAAACTCTACAATGTTATGATGATTCATGCTTCAGGTTATCGTCTCAGAAGTGTCTGAAAGGAAAACATATGTTTAGAGCTGTCATTTTATATCTGTGAAAGCTACATTTCCTGTTCGACTTTTATATCTACTTTTATATTAACTATTTACCCCCAAAACATACAACCTAAGATCAACCGGCTTTGTAAAACCTTTATACAAACTTGATGCTCGAATCATTCCATGAGTTGAAATTTGGACAACATTTTCGTAAACATATTTATGAGGGTTAGTGTAGACAGTGTAAACGACGGCCGTCGAACTAATAACTAGCGAACGAAATGCGGTAACAATACCTCAGTTGAGCCTTTGACTGTGTTGATACCCATATGATAGTTGTATATATTCCCTTTGGCTGTGTTGATACCCATATGATAGTTGTATATATTCCCTTTGGCTGTGTTGATACCCATATGATAGTTGTATATACTCCATTTGGCTGTGTTGATACCCATATGATAGTTGTATATATTCCCTTTGGCTGTGTTGATACCCATATGATAGTTGTATATATTCCCTTTGGCTGTATTGATACCCATATGATAGTTGTATATATATATATATTCCCTTACCTAAGCATTTCTTCGCTTAACATAACTATTCACTTTTTTACACTCAGGATACGGTTCATTATGGTTTGACTTATAGGTATTTTTTATGAAATTAAAGTATTTTACGGGTTATTAAACTTGATCATGAAATAAAAGTATCTATCAAGCGTGGACTATTAACGTATCATTAATTACATTAATGACGTATATACTTTTCTTACAAAACCTGCGTTCTAATTTCTTTTTGTCACAAATCATAATTATCTATTAAAGTGACACACGATAATCTTGCTTTATTTTCATTCAAATATGTTTGAAAGCAAACTTCTATAGGCACAATATATAATAATTTACAAATTGAATTTCCATAAAATGAAATAACTCTAACCAGACCCTGAATTATGAAAATATTTACACGTTTTTTTCTCTTATTTTATCTATAATATAGGGCATACTAAAGCCACTAATCATTAAATGAATAAGATAAATTCTCCAAAAAGACGCCAGAATACAAAAACAACAACAATTATTTCAACTTATTGTAAGTGGGAAATGGGTAAGCAAGAAGAAATTATAAACGCGTTGTTTGTGTGCGTGGACATTTTTTAATACAGACTTAAATATTGCCATTTGTCCCTTGTCCCATATTTCTCTATAATGTGCAAAGCTTCTTACAAAATTTCAAAAAGCCAAAAACATAACGACGAACTACTTACTCTTAAACAAACTAGCATATTTTACATACAAAACACGCCAGTTTAAGCGATTTACTTTTGTATATCACATATTCAACATTGTTATCTTGCAGCTCTTGTTCAGTTCACTTGGTGGTGGACCCTTTTACAGTTCGCCACTATGCTTTCCTCTTTAATTGTACGATGACCGGACAGGCTGTGGACCCTATGATGACGCCTACCTAAAGCCCATTGGGACGGTGGCGTTTGAAGTTTGTCCATGCTCTTTCTTGTCGTGCCCTTTATGGTTTATTCTCTTACTGCTCTGGCTTCTGCCAAGTCATTGAGTACCTTCATTGTGGCTTTCTAGGCTATTGTTTTTTTGTATTATATTTACACGGGCATATTTGTGTTTTACTTATATTGCCTATTGATGCTGCCTTGTTGGTTAGAGATTAGATCGTGGCGGGGATTTCCTTATTTACACTGTCCTGTTTTAATGGGATGAAGTAGGGTAAGTGTGAGGTTTGGTGCACCCCAGAACCGGGTTAAACCCCCAGTGGCCTACTTTGCCACTGCCCGTTCCAAGGCGGTGGCCCTATTGTCAACCCTTTTGTGTTTGTGATGTCGTTTGCATTTATTATTGCTTTTGCCTTCTTGTTTGTCTGTTTGCGTGTTTGTTTCTGTGTTTCGTGGTTGACTGTCTTCCTTGAATGCTACTTTCCCTGTCCGATCTTTTTATATTTCTTTTTATTCTATAGCAGAGCTATCAACACGTTAACGCGTGCGCGTAGTCAACCTTGTATATGTACACGTACTCTAGTCAGACATTAAATATAAAAGTCGAAAAGGAAATGTAGCATTAAAAAACCACAGTCAACCAAAAAGACGCATCGAAACAAACAACAATTACATGGATAACATGGAGGCAATGTATTTGACATCACAGACACAATATTGTGGACAATAGGTTACCGCCTTGGAACGGTCAGCGGCAAATGACCGCTGAGGGTTAAAACCAGGTTTTAGGGTGCAACCACACCTCACTAAGGCTATATACACGGAAAAAATAGCGCGCACCATGATATGATTGAGGGATATCATTTGCTACATGCGTAGATCAAACAAACCACAAAGTCATTTTCCGCAGAACATTTGTAATTTTAATGAAATAATGTTGTGTCCAAATACGAAATAAGTCTATTCAATACGCTTCTATTTCTGTCGTAAAGTTTATTTGAATAATAAGATAAACATAGATCTAGCAATTGAGGCTAACATTTCAATGACCATTTAATACTTAAAATAGCATACTGCTTTCTTAATAAAAGTTTGACCTTACATAAACAGTATTAATATCATTGACAGTACAAAAGTACATATGAAAAAAGAGTATGAAAGGAGACATTTGGAAATCGTCGAACACGATAAATATTAAAAGAATATTGCAGTCATGGTTTGATTGAGACGGGAACGGGAGTGGAACATGCTAACTATTGTTCACGCCCTTTAGCTCCGGGTCGAGCAAACAATGGGCGAAATAAAGAAAATGGAATTTAGTTGGAAGTAGAAGTTATAAAGCCTGCGTATCACATGTAACAGTTAAACGTCGATATAAAAATCGAACAAGAAATTTAGCATTCAAGGACGACGGTCAACCACAAACACACACAGAAACAAAGAACAACTATATATACTGAGCAAAAATAGAAACGTCCCCGACTTTACCCATAGATTTAGACACAATGCAATTATATTTTATTTAATCTTATATGCCAGTTCCTTTGTTAAAGGCCAGCACTGTCATGAAAACAATTTTCTTTGAATCAAACCTGTGGGCAAACTTATTCCCCTTGATTTGGTTTAAACAGCAGTTCCGGGTCTTGTGCTTAAAACTTTGAGTTAACACAGTTTTGTTATATTGAAATAAACAGAGAATGACATCATCACCACAAAAACAGAGAAAAGACGCTGATCTTTTCATTCATTTTTGCGCCATACAGCTTTCAAGAACGAATATTTTCAGATTAACTCCCTTTATAATAAAAATATAGTGATTTCGCAATTTGAATAAAACATGTTTTAGCAGCAACAGACAAACTGTGGTTTTTGATGATTATTAATATTGATCAGAATGATTGAGTGATAAGTATAAAATGATGAAATTATATCTAGATTGGTGTACAAAGTGTAGCAAAGTCAACCCTATGTAAATCACAACTTAAAAGAGGGACGTTTCTATTTTTGTTGAGTATATTAAGCTGAATACAATTCTAGATAAGACATCACAAACACACAAGGGTTGACAATAGGGCTACCGCCTTGGAACGGTCAGTGGCAAATAATGTCGCTGGGGGTTAAAATACTAAATTATAAAGCAGACAATATATCTTAAAGGTGATTAAACAATATTAAGAGCCTTTAAAGTCTGGAGTAGTGGAACCACCTATTCGAAATTAAAGTAAGAAAACAAAGTATTTGTGAATGTACCACACACGATATCTGTATATACATATCTGATCTGATTATACATATAAACAGGTCTGATTGCAAGCAAAAACAGGAAATGTAGCAGTCAACAATAAGCACAGAAACAGACAATAATTACAAAGATGAGGTGTGGGAGTGGCGGTGGGGGGTGGGGGTGGGGAGGGGGTGGGGGGGGGGGGTGGGGGTGGTGGGGGTGGGGAGGGGTTAAATGAATCATGTTTAACGGATGTCTATTTTATTAAACTAGTGACCTGATACACATAGTACATGACAATAACAAAATGTTATTCATTAATTTAGGCCTCCAGCCTATAATACAAATACATATTTATAAATATATTGTGGGGAACAGTATGACATAAATACATGACATAGGTACGTAAATGTACATAGAAAATACACAGTTCAACGTACATTGTAGATATGAGGATAGTTCTTGTGTATTGCAATATCGTTACCTTATGGTATATTATTGATAGCTTGAAAAAAACAGACGTCTTTTATTTGTATTTCGTTCGCATATTTGAATCTTGCATGAGTACATGGTATTCGTCTTCTACTTCTCCTGTCATAACAACATACATTTTCTCTTAGGATATTGGGTATTGGTATGTCTTCCTGTGTCAACATATAAATTATGTGCAGAACATCTCAACCTAGAAAAAGCAATTTTATGTTTTAGAGGTATTTAAAAAGTAGTGATTTAACATGAGTTGCCCATGTTGTTCTACCGACGTCATCAATATTTCTTAGCATAATATAACATTGTTTTGGGTACCTGGAATTACTCATATGTGAAATTCGTATCCAGGATTTAACAAATTTACAATGATAATTAATATATAATGGAAACCTGCCACACTCGTCTTTGGCGAATGCATGAAATGCATTTTTATATAATTTCAATGTGATTACAATATTGATAGCCCAAGATGTTAAAATAGGCATAACCATGGTATCAAATAATTTAAAGAGTTTATAATAATCAAAATAGCCAACATTACGTTGAAGTTTGGATATTGAAATTAATGCCTTTCTGCTTTGAGTTGCTGATGTTTCTTGAGCCTGTGTCCATATTAGTTTTGGTGTCATATATTACCCATGTATTTATAACATGAAACAGTTTTAAGTTGATCACCATTGTATGACCATGTTTCGTTACCTCTCAAATATCCAACATTTCTGAAAACTATGATTTTTGTCTTCCTAAGATTTATTGACATACCTGTGCGATTAAAAAAATTGGAAATTATATTTGTTTGTGATTGAAGTTGTCTGATAGTATCTGCACAGTTGGCCATGTCGTCAGCATAAAGAAGTGCAAAGATATCACCAACTTCATCAGATACATGAATACCATTATCACAAGAGTGCTTAAGTTCATCTATTAAGTCGTTTATGAATAGGTTAAACAGGATCGTGCTCAGTTTACAGCCTTGTCTACATCCTATATTGCATTCAAAAAAATGTGTATAACAAGTTTTCCACCTACTCCCTTTCGTATAAGACTATTGAACTGTTCGGTATGATTTATCTTATCAAATGCCTTTGAAAAGTCCACAAACAAACAATAAAAACGACCACCTGTTTTACTTATATACTTTTGAATCATTATGGCCTGAAGTGTAAATAAACTATCAATTGTAGAATAGCCTTGCCTAAACCCTGATTGTGCCTCATCAATTTTATTATAATTTTGCGAGCCCGATTTGTGAAATGGACATAAAATGCTCTGTCCCCAAAAGGAGTATGGTCATGAAAGAGAGAGATTTGTATGAAACACATATACTGAAAGGAAAAAGAAACGCGACACGGGAATTTCCGCTATATATTATATATACTGCACACTTAATTCCATATAATTATATTTCATGGAAATCCCAAGATTTTTTACAAAAAAATGTTCCAGTTAGTTAGAGAAAGGACACAACTGTAATGTTGTAGACGTTTTAATCACAGTACACGTTGTAACAAGAAATTTATAAATGTTGAAGTTCCTCTTAAAAAATTGAACTCGTACTCTGTCAATAATGAAACATTGCAGGAACACTATTTGCTGTGTTACGTGTTGTTTTAGTCTTTTTTTCGAAAGAAAATATCTTACGTAGTCATGTACCATTCGATTAACAGCAGCATATTGTACATACAATATATAGCGGAAATTCCCGTGTCGCGTTTCTTTTTCCTTTCAGTATATGATTATTCAACGATTTTTGAAATTTCAAATCTAAACTATTGCAGAAAATTATCATAACAAAAAGTCAATGTCATAATAGGAATCGACTAGGATAAAGTAGATATAAAAAATGAACAGGAAAAGCAGCATTCAAGGAAGAAATTCAACCACAAACACACACAGATACAAAGAACAACTTTAAAGATGAATAAACGGCAAGATAAGACATCACAAACACAAAAGGGTTGACAATAGGGCAATAGTGGCAAACGCTACCGTCCTATAAGTATTTAAGTAGCCGTCATCATAGGGTCCACAATCTGTCCGGTCATCGCACAATCAAAGAGGAAAGCATAGTGACGAACTATAAATGGGTCAACCACTAAACATGCAGTACGTTGCAAAATGATAGGGTCATACCCGCCTTTGATAAATTGTTTAAAAAGTGTAATAAATATTATATGAAAGTGATTATGACCAAGGATCTTACGAGGTTTGTAAATCACATCACCATAGAAATCAGGTCTCGCAGAAGAAAAGTTCTTAAATTGCTTTCATATTTTAAAAGTAGATCAGGGTTACTATAATACAATTTTGCAAATGTTTTTCGGAGTTTATGGTAACGGTAGCCCTGCTGGATTAGCTTTTTAGTTATACAAATATTACCAATATTAAAGTCCTCAACACGACTACAAGCTCTAGAGAAACGAATAAGTTGAGAAACATAGACGCCATAAGAAGTAGCTCGGGGAACATTTCCATCTAAATGGGGATAATTAACAATATCAAAATTAAAATCATCTCTCTTGTCAAAGATTTTACTAATTCTTTTGTCATTTTCAATAGAGAGATGTAAATCAAAAAGAGAAGTGACAGTATCAGACATTTTAGATTTGTTGATAAAAAGAGTATGAAGGGGGCAATTTGGAAATCGCCGAACACGATAAATATAAAAAAATAAGGCAGTCTTGGTTTGACTGCGACTATTCATGAACGGTATTGAAAAGCGCTTGGTAGCGTTCACGCCCTTTAGACCCGGGTTTAACCACCCCGAAGATGGTTCATATGATGGTGAACACGGAACCTTCAATGAGGTATTTTCATACCATTCCATTGCCAGCGGTGTATGGTCCTAGTTTCTAGCAAAATGCTTTGCCCTGAACGAAAAAACAATGGGCGAAATAAACAAAATCGAATTTATTATGGAGCAGAGGTTATGAAGCCTGCGTATCAACAATACATGTTTTAAATGTAGGTCGTTTTGTTTTGTTTATTATTTATAAAAATGTTTTGTAGCAGACGTACGTTGTTTTAAGTAACACTTTACGGTGAATTTATTATATTAGTGTGGTGAAACCTGAGGGTTCCGCAGTTTACAACGGTACCAGTATGACTTCACAATTCCCAGAAACGCTAGAAACCAGATTGTACACTGACCGCCATAGCATCCAGGTGTATTGGAAGAACTGTGGAGGTCAATCAGCAATCGTCGGTAAGAATTTACTTCTAGTAACGCCATCCCTCTCGGAGCTGGACCGGGGATTCGCCATTGGTAAGTAGATTTTACCATATTATGTTATGTTGTATATGTAATTTATTTTTAAAGAAAGATGTAAATGGATTTTCATGAAACCATTCATTGAAGGCCTTGCGGAGTTTTTAAGGATATAAAACATTTGCGGTAAGTTAAAATTCGTGAGGTCCGAAGGACCTTTCGATAGTTTCAAGCTATCCAAATGTGTTTTGCTTGTGTAGTAGAATTGGCCATGTACATTTCCAGTATATTAGCTAACCATAAAGGGAGGTAATATCCAACATTCGTTCACTTGCCTTTGACATGCTACAGGTTATTATTTATATTGCCATGTATGGTTTCTTGATTTATTTAAAGGGCATATGGCATTTATTGATCTACTTGCGATGATGTTTGTTTCCAGTATAATACTTAACACCTTTGTCTTTATATTGGTATGCGGTTATATTAACCTTAATTTAGAACTTATGGTAGATGGACTATAAACCTTAGAAAGAAAGAAAGAAAAAATCCTTAGAACAACAACAACTGCACTGTTAAGTAAGTGTCATCGGAACAAAGTTATTATGTTTTTAGATTTATGAAAAACAAAAAAAAAGGACCATATAGTACTAAACCCCGTCAAGCCCGGTACACACGGTAAGATTTATCTTATAAGATATGTCTTGTGAGACAAATTGCATCGTGTGTACAGGGGCTTAAGACACAATTTATGGCCTGAAAGATAGAGCCCGGTACACACGATAAGATTATCTCCTAGGAAAAATCTTATAAAACAAATCTGATACAATCTATTTTATGAGATTGCCTGTACACACGGTGAGGTTAATTTTATGGGATTTTTTGGTGACCTTCAAATAAGTGCACACTGGATCTTTCCAGAATGTAAACAAATGAAAGCGCCTTGTCATACATCTTTCTTTTCATAGTCTTTGTGCGTGACTGTCCACAAAACTTCCGCTTCCTCATAATATCCCAGCAATTCATCAATGTTATCATTCGTCCAGTTTCCTGCCATGTTGCTATGTATGAACTAAAATATCCGCGTGTACAAATCTACAATGCATGTAGACCCTATGCTGCGAAGTTTATGTCAAATCTGGAACGCAGTACACCTTGGCCACAGTGTCACCATGAGTGATTGGATGGCGGCGCTTTTGATCTTGTCTTATGGAAATAGAGCATGTTCTATTTCTGGAAGACATCTTTCAGGTCATAAATTATGTCTTAAGCCCCCTGTACACACGATGCAATTTGTCTCACAAGACATATCTTATAAGATAAATCTTACCGTGTGTACCGGGCTTAGAACATGCTCTATTTCCATAAGACAAGATCAAAATCACCGCCATCCAACCAAACATGGCGACAGGCCGAGGTGTTCTGCGTTCCAGATTTGACATCAATTTCGCAGCATAGTGGCTACATGCATTGTAGATTTGTTCACGCGGGTATTTTAGTTCATACATAGCAACATGGCAGAAAACATATATATATCATTTGTCTATGAATAGGACCACAGACATGTCTTTGCATGTCATAACTGCATTCCATGTGTAGGTGATCCGTGGTCCGTGTCCTGGTCCATTTCCTGGTCCGTGTCCGTAAACAATCGGTGAAGTAGAGAAAATGTTGGGTATATTCCATGTATCCGTTCTGAGTCCGTCTCGGCGTACGTGGTAAATCACTGTGCGTTTTTTTACGGACACGAATAGTCACGGACAAGCTGTTGGGGTGTCAAGTCACAATTTCTCCAATATTGCTCACAAAACCGACATGATGGAAAGCTTTGAGGTGTGTTCGAGTCGAACCCATAGACTTATACTCCTGTGCTGTATTTACTGAACGTGTATGTGTGTGTGCGTGTATGCGTATGCTAGTAGGTGATAAGTGTGTATGTGTGTCTATCTGTGTATGTGTATGCAAGTATGTGTGGATGTACATATGTGTGTGCACGTATGTACCTGTTTATGTGCGTATGTGTGTTCGTACATACGTCTGTATATGTGTGCATCTATGTAAGTAGGTAAGCAGGCAGGCAGGCAAGCAAGCAGGCTGGGTGCGAGAGGGTGGTTAGGTAGAGGGTGTGTGTGTGTGTGTGTGTGTGTGTGTGCTATTATTTATGAAGGTCACCAGAAAATCCCATAACATTAATCTCACCGTGTGTACAGGCAATCTCATAAGATAGATTATATAAGATTTGTCTTATAAGATTTGTCCTATGAGATAAGTCTTACCGTGTGTACTGGGCTTTAGGGTCGTATCTCTCAGTTACAAGAGAAAACTTCGTCAGATGGCCTGATTACCAAATTAGTATAATTGTAATCAGCACTCACATTATCGCATGAGCATGAATGTTTTATATGTATTTCTAACTTTTATAGCATTATTGTTCGAAGGCCACATTGAAAATAAGTGTATGTATTTTATATGCATAACTTAATGTGATTTAACCTTCGTTAAATAAAGAAATTATTATTATTATTATTATTATTATTATCGGGAGCAAACTCCTGTTAATTTAATTTATACAGTTCTGTTAAATTAGTGATGGAATAGATTTTGGATTCATTTTCATATTTTAGAGGTCAATAAAATGTGTTCGAGTACATTTGCGACTTTGTTGTTTTCCTGAAGTACAACAGTCTACACCCCGTGTACGAACCTGGGGAGAAAGTAGCCTCTCCCGTAGGGATAATACCGCCGTGCCTGTTTGCTATCCAGTGACCAGACACGGTGTTGTTCATATTTAGCATAATTTGTCGTAGACAAATAATGCCAGTGCGTTCGTCTATGCATATGCAAAAACACACTCAAAACGGCTGCACTTGCAATCAGGACTGTTATTCATTCCAATCTTTGGAGATCGCAGTCCGATATTTATATACAAATATCGGTGGTACATTCTTAATTTGTTTTCTTATTTTAATTTCGAATAGATGGTTCCGCAACTCCAAATCTAACCCATCGTGAATCATGTTCGTTCTGCTCTAATGAACTAACATTAATATCATGCATTTCAGGCATAATGTAACACGAGAAGTAGTCTTGGAGCAAAAGCAAAAGTTTCGGAGTCTCTGTTCCATTTTGAAGTGTAGTGTTTGTTTGAATGGTGTTTACGTCGTTTTTAGTATATGTTAAGCCATACATGACATATATTATGGTAAAGGCAGTCGACCCCATTATTCCTGGATTGAACCAGTACAGTATACCTCCCGCAATCCAGTATTAATGAACCAGTACAGTATACCTCCCGCAATCCAGTATTAATTGAGTATTTTGACTGTTGCTTGTGATACGCAGGCATTATAACCGCTGCTTCTAACTAACTTTCATTTTGTTTATTGTTTTCTCGTTTAGGGCAAAGTATTTTTTAGGTACTGGGATCGTTCACCGCTGGCCATGGAATGGTATGAAAATACAATGAAGATTCCATGTTTACCGTCATATTAACCTCAATATTTCGTACTATTGCCTTTTTAAATATTGCGTTCTGCTCGACCCGGGGCTAGAGGGATTGAACGGCAGCTAAAATTGTTTACTACCGTTCATGAACAGTCTCAGTCAAACCGATATCCAAATTCCTCGGGTGGGGAAGTGGTAGGGAGTGTGTGTTGTGTGTGTTGTGGGGTGGTGATAGTGGGGGTGGAGGGATTTTCTCTTCTGTCTGGATAAGCAGTGGCCCGAAGTCACGCGTAAACTGCGTTTGTTTTTCGTCAGGAAATGAAGATAACAGGGCGAATTACGTAAATAGATCTGTAAATATTTTATCTTGAGCATACAGTAACAGCGATACATCACATTCATTTTTTAAACACATTTACCACAAACATTCTTCCAAACATTCACCTTACGTATTATTATAAGATCGTCCATGGGTATCCGGTGAAGATCGGAAATTCCAACAGGAGGTATAACTGTTTTTATCGGAACCGAGACTCTGCCGAGGTTCCGATTAAAACAATTCTACCGAGGGTTGGAATTTCCCTATCTGAAACGGATACCTATGAGTGATTCTTTTTCTTGCCTATAATTTACAATCTGCGCATTGACATCGCCAACTACTAACGTATTGCATGTGTATTACGCAACGACGTCAAGCAACTGTCATTGTTGATATCAGCTCTCGACTTTTATCTTCCCCATGTGTAAGATCAGACTTTCCAGCACCCATGTAAAACGCGAAAAACCTTATCCGGTATGCAAGATAAGTGAGCTCCAGACGGCTGTTCTATGCATGACAGTTAAGCCGTCTGGTCGAAATGATGGCTAGACATTTGTTGTCGGAGGATGAGATCTTACATATAAACCGAGGTCATCAACACATCTAAAAAGTTACGAATACGAGTATAATGGCATTTTTTAGCTTTCTTTACATCGTGAAACTGCAAACTTCAATATAATATGTCATTCCAATTCCACACATGTAATTCAAAATCTACTAACTATCCAATGATGTTGATATATAAGTTAAAATAACGTTTTACGGTGGAATAATGTGCGATTTACAAATATATCATACATCCGTAAAAACCGAACACAGGTCATACATATCAAAATATAGATCCCTGAAGCACTAAAAGTCAAGTGTTTTGATACCAACGACTGTAATCTAGAACAATCAGACAAGTTCAAAGTATACTGAACAAAAAAAAGACTAGCAAAACTTTATAGGGACATAGATTAAACATATGAACATTGATATAATTATTTCCTAAAGATTTTAGAAATGCTGGGTAATGATGTGATTTTCAAAACATTGTGTTACTTTATTATTTTCTAAGTGAAGTATCAGAATTACCTCCCATATATTAACTTATTTTATTACACAAACGTATAGCTTTGAACAAATTAAATGTTTGACATTGACAAGATTTGCACATTCTGTCATTGTTTAAAAACTATTGAATTTGTTCACAAACGATTGTTATTCTCAAAGAAAAACGTTCCAAATTTTCTTAACTTCAAAGTTACCTACCTTTTCATTGAAATGTGAATATCTGATTATGTTTTCCGTCATAATTGCTTTATTTTATCACCGAGTTTGTTTCAAAATGATTTTTTAGCATTATAATTTGTCATATCTATGTGACTTTATCATTGACTCCAAACATACAAGGCTTTGTAGCTGGTCTATGGAAATGACATGCATTTTATGTGCTAAATTTATTTTGCTTAGTATACAGTTTACGTTATAGATAATGCGTCGTTGTTTTGATTAAACTTGATTGATATTACAAGTAGTTTTACAAACAAAGTTTATTTTTCTTGCACTCCAAATGTTATTCTGTATTGACGGTAACTGATCCAAACGGATCACACGGATGACCTGATACGTTGGACAAACAACTTTAAAAGAATGCTGAACAATCATATAAACGACAATTTATCAAACACTAAACTTTACAAAACGATTCATTCTTCTACTGTTTTTAATAATATATTCGCTCTATTATGTTTTTTAAAGGAATATATTTACTCTATTATTGTAACAAAATGAATACAAATGTTCTTTTTATTATTTTGTAGAATTTCGTTGGGGCCTCATTTGCACTGATTTCGCGGAAACGTTGAATCGCGGAAACGCCGAGACGAACTTTACAGCAACCAAAATATAAAGATGAATCTAAGCAATCAAAACATTGATCTTCAGTGACATAGAAAGAACTGAGCTCATGTGGTAACAACATCTGCGGTCGACAGGAAACCGCGGCGCGAATTTATTTTTCGTGAAACTTTAATTAGCTTTCATCACTTTATCATCATCATCATCTGCTATTCATTGGATTTGTAATATAATATTCATGTTGTTAATAAATTTGTAAATATTTTACTTTGTGATTGTTCCTTGGAGGGTTGTCCCTACTGTTCTATTGATATGACCAATCGGTCCCCACGTACAATTATGTTGTTTAAATGATAACTAGATACCTGTCATTACCCCTTGATAATCTACATCATGATGTGAGATACAGCATATAAAGTTTTCATTTATAAGTAAAAATAAGTACACATGTCATGTCAATATGCATTGAATCATACAAAAGCATAATCAATATACCTAGAAAAAACGTTCTATCTATTACTTGGTCATGTGTGGAGTACAAGTTAATAATTTACAGAGCTTTTGATAAGCTGAGTATGTAAGGCTAAACGCTAATAATTTACAGAGTTTGAGATACTAAAGAGGAGATTCACAGTCTTCCTGCAGTTTAAAAATAGCATGGCATATACAATTCTAAATCCTGTTAACGTTTATAAAACTCATGAGGCATATTCTATTTCTTTGAAATCATAAATACTTGTTGCAGGGTAAAACTCTCTGCAACAAAAAAGGCAAGATCATATGAGTTACCGCCCTTAAAGAACTTCAAATAAATTGGCAGCTCTGTAAACGATATTTTTAACATTAATACGATAACAACGCTGTTGCAACTAACTAAAAATATTGAAAAACAAATTTTACCCATGACCTGACGAAATAATCAATATTGTAATTGTAATTGTAAGGTGATCGGGGGATGGCCCTCCCCGACCTTCAAGCGCCAATGACGCGGAGAATAAATGGATCACCAAATTGGTGGTTGAAAATTAAAAACAAAAGATTTATCCTGACCTCGATATTTGTCTTGTTAGTTTATGATTAAGAAATAAAATATTTTCGGTGGGTTTATACTGTGTCAGAGCAATATCTGGTTGGAGGGATTTGAAGATCATCGACATTAAGGCCGTAGGTCCACGATTTCGATAATGTTCAAATCCCAAATCTCACACGATATAAACCTTCTGAGATATGTTTTATTTGACATGAATATTTATGTATACAAAACACACTTTTTCGAGCGATTGAACAAACTACAAACAAATTCTAACAACTTACCATGTCCCAAATTCAAACGAAGAAAACATGAAGCTTCATCCTGTTTTTAACAATTTAAATATATTGTTGGAGCATACATTTGCATTAAAATAAAGCTTAACGGTTAACGGACGTGACGTCAGAGCTACTGATAGGAAATGTAACACTTTCTTAATAACGTCTGAGCATTATATATTTTAATAAATTATTTTAGATATGTCATCTTCACTCTCATGTGCTGTTCTTTTAGCAACGATAATTGTTATCTAGTCCATCGTCAAGGATGTTTAGTGTTTGGGGAACTAGCACAAGGACTCATATTACACTATTTACACGTTTTATGTAATATGTGCGTGATGCGCATAAAATGGTGAACATAACGTCTGAGCTAAATTCTTAATGACCTCCTACGACCCTCACATGCATGTCTTCTTGAAAGGTTGTATCACTGATCTTTGGTGAATGTCGATATCTTCCAGATTCAAAGTGCCTCTCATATGTTACTATTCCGTCATAGTGACTATAGTGTCATTAGAGCCCTTATCCGGAACTGGTCTAAAAGGGTTTTACATGTACATGTAGGTACAAACATGGTACGTGATCCATTTTGTGTTTAGCTATATAAAGGAATTGTTATGCATTATAGAAGAATGCCGTCACCCGAATTTCAATGGACATATATACACACATGACGAATACTAAATAAATACAACAAGTATCTTGCTAAACGCTTCTAAGAAAAACGTTCATCTCCCTAATGTTACCTGTGTCACTGTCTTGTTAATTTGGGCGCTAGAGATGGGATAATAGCGATGTTGTCTACATATAAAAGCGATTTAAGTTAACCAGTAGGCCATAAAGTCTACTGACCGTTCCAAGTCGGTAACCTATCGTCTCTGCTCATTGTGTTGTATATCGTCCTTTTCATTGCATATTTAATTTACACTTTGCGATACAGCGCAGATCTACGATGCTATTTCTGTAGGACCATTTGTCTTATGTTTGAAGGTTATTAGGCAACGTTATATATTACTTCACACATGTATCTTGATACATACTTGTCAGAAGAATTTGAGAGTAGAATTAACTTATACTTGTTGCCACCGACCGTTCAAAGGCGGTAACCTTATTTTCAACCATTTTTATCTTTGAGATGTCTTATACATGTCCCTGGCCTTTTATTTATCTTTGTAATTTTTATTTGTTTCTATGTGTGTTTTATTTGACTGTTGTCCTGGAATGATACATTTCCTGTTCGACTGTTAAATCTACTTTTATAATTGTTCGGCAATTAAAAAGGTACGCGTTTGTGTCCCCGAAACGTTTTAGTAGGATTTCGTGTTGCCATACATTCTCCATGTATTCTATGTAATACATACATATTATTATATAATCTAATAGTTGTGCACCACCTCCAATGTCAAATTATTTATCCACCCATGGGGAGGGTGCATGCCCGATTTTTTCTGTAGAAACAAGACTTTATTTTATGGATTTATACAGACTGGATCCGCCCATGCCCCCAACCCTCTCCCTAACCAACAACCAAAAAAACCCCACCAAATATACTTTTCACATTTTAGGTGGGGGTGCTTCTGGTGCTCCCACTGGACTCACCCCTGCACCCATTCCACTACCCACCTGCCCCACCCCCACCCCCATCCCCACACACAAAAAAAGCTTAACATATATAATTATTCCTTTTCAGATTTTAGGTGGATCCGCCCCTGCCAGCCCCCAGCCCCCGCCCTCTTCTCATCCCATAGATTTCTTTGCCTCGGTGTCAGTTTGTGTCTAGTTACGGCACTGTGCGAGAAATTTATGCATAGCATCATGACAGTTGTATACTTCGTGTTTTGTGAATTATAGCCTAGCCTTATAAGGAAGAAAAGTGTCCCCAACACGCAATTTTGTTTTTTATTCACGTTTTCTCTGATTTTTTAAACTGTACGTTATATCATTGTACTTGAAATTGAAAACATATCCGATACAATATATTATGTTTTCATATATGCTTTATTTGTAAGAATTAAAAAAAAAAATTACCGTCACGTAATGAAAATGAGTTGAATTTACACTGTGACGGTAAATGTCTTTTTTTCTTTGACCATAATAAAAAGTTAAGTCTTTAGAAAAGTGTAACCTTTCTATGTATTTACTGCATTGATTTATTTTTAAAACATAACATTGTTTAAAAATATATATGATGAATCTATGCATTATTATATATAAATAACATATTGATTATTTGCTACACATAAAATATTGTCCCGTCTGAAATGTCTTTACCGTAACGCGCTTTATGTAGCACCACTCGAGTAACGTCCCTTTACACAACACTCGTCATTCATGCGCCAATACACAGAACAGAAGCTGTGTCATTTTAATGCTGACGAAAGGTAAGTAATCTAGTTTAAAATCAATAAAAACATTATGTAAATTTGTGCCAGTTGTTGCGTATGTCAAATGTGTGTCCTCACCGTGCATACATTTGTGATTATATATTGAACTTTACGAGAAATCCATCAAGTTCCATTTCAAATATTTCCCGCCTTCTCACTTACCCCACCACCACTCATGCGATGTAAACATAAAGAACCCGGATATAAGAGATAACCATGTAAAACGTCTTTACCGTCACAGTCCATTACCGTCACAGAAAAATGTGACGGTAAAGACCTAAGTGTGGCGGTAAAGTCATTTTAGTCAATCTGATCGATGATTAACTGTTGATCGTCAGGCTTGTTGCATTATAAATTTAAACTTGTGTTGACGATTTTATATTCATCTTGTCTGCTATAGCCACGCATAGCCACATATAAATATGTATCTTGTTGAACAACCATATACAGTCATATTGTCAAGTAAGTTACACAGCACATAATAAATAATAATACAAATATGAATATTCAACTCCCTCCCCTTCCCATTTGACACACAGTTTTACGACTATTGCGGATTCCTAGATGTTAAAAATTGATTTTTCTATTTACATTACATATTTGAGAATAACTAAGAATTTGTGCTGTGTTTTGGTGAGTGCAAAGTGATAAATGCGAGCCTCTGGTGACTATTTAACACTTTTCGACACAAGCCAAAATACAACCGAAATTATAAGTTACTCAACATATATTATTTTTTACCATGCAAACTGTTTTTATTAAATAACATACTTTACCTGAAAAACAATGGAAACAACAGCACACGTCTGCTGAGGTCAAATTACAAATGGGAGAATCTTTTGTACAAAAAACGTTAAGTACATGTATATGGATGATACATGTGAAATACTTTCTTCTTATAATGCATTGCATTCCTAAATTGATAAGTAAAAAAAGGAAAAAAAAAGGTAAAACAACATAACATATGGTATATATTTGTAGTTCAAGAAGTATAAAGATATCGGACAGGGAAAGCAGCATTCAAGGACGACAGTCAACCACAAAACACAAAAACAAACACGCAAACAGACAAACGAAAAGGCAAAAGTAATAAAAAATGCAAACGACATCACAAACACAAAAGGGTTGACAATACAAGTTGTCGAACAAATGAATCACATTAAAAATGGTAAAACCGGCAGCAGAAAGAGTACGAACGTATAGAGTCAAGCTAGAAAATTACCCAGTACTTTATGCAAACTATCTAAAAAAGGAAAAAGAGAGGTATCAACGGAAAAAAGAAAAGAACGTACACAATATACATGATAAACATTAAAAGAGAACAGAGAACTATAAGACGAAAATGGCGAATTCAAAAAAGGAACAAAGACAAAAGAAAAAAAAGATCGAAGGAAGTGTACAATACATGAATATAAACAGCCCGGTTTCGTCACAAAATGAATCCGCTATTAACAGTCCTGAATCTCACAGGAACAGTACACAGAAGCAAAGGGGGAGTCAAAAGGTACGTAGAGATCGCACAAAGGCTTATAGGACTATAACAAAGTTGAAACTGGAGTTAGAGAAATGTAAGAAAGACAAACATAGATTCAAGAAACGATGGCAAAGGTTAAGACATCAGAATGAAGAATGTACGCATAGTAAGCAGCAAAACGGATCAGAGAAAAGTCCCCAACTACACAATGTCGTGCTGAAAGAAATTCGAGAAAAGTTTAAGCGCCAAACAAATGAAAAAGGAAAGCAGATATTAGGAAAACTTATACCCAAAGATATCTTGAAAAAGTATCGATTGACCAGGAAATTTATTCAAGCAACTGGAATAAGACGTCAACGGTTGCAAACAATGAAACTCAAAAGTAAGGCCCTAGATAAATATGAAAAAACAGGACGATCTCTTGTATGGAATATAAACATGAAAAGGAAATTGTCGCAATTTCTGCGACAAGATATATGTAGTACAATGGCGCCAGGAAAGAACGATGCAATAACAAAGAGAGGGATAAGAAAACAGGAGAGGTTTTTAAATGACTCACTCCTAAATTTACACAAGAAGTTTCTCACAGAAAACCCGCATGAAAAGTTATCTTACTCAAGCTTTTGCAAATTCCGACCGTTTTGGATTGTGCAGAAACATGTTTCAGAAAGGGATACCTGATTGTGTAAATCGCACCCCCTACGAAAATATCAGATACAAAGTCGCGAAACTGCATCAGCTAAGGCTCATTGATACGAAGAATCCAGATGAACTGTGTGAAACCATGGTATGTGAAATCAATAGAAAAACTTGTGCCTACGGAGAGTGTAAAAGATGTGTACTTTAGAAAAATATATAGAAGAAATGGGCCTCCTGGCTCAGCTCTCTCGCTGAGCTCATCGCTGAGCCAGTAGCGCCCATTTCTTCTATATATGGTTGATTCAAAATCCCAGTGATTTACAACCATCCTTATTTTAGTCACTTTTTTTTCTATATTAAACACGAAAAACAATAGAGTATGAATGAAAAAAATGGCTTTTTCGACAGCATAAGTTTGGAAACAACTCCTAGAGTATAATCCAAATAGCATGAAAAAATAGACAGGATACGTTACAAAAAAATATGATGTCAGGGAAGTAAACAGGAGAAGCCTATAACTCTTTTGGGCCATGCTCTAAGTTCTACCTCTGGGATTTGTCAGTTACGTGTAAGCCGCGAAGGAGAAGGGAGGCATTTAAATGTAAAATTGTCACTCCCCCTTATGCCTACTGATCATATAAGTAAGACCGCAACCATTACGAAGGAACAAGATGACAAGTTTACAATCAGTAATTGATTCAATTTGGTATGGTTAAACCTCAAGCTTGATATCTAAGCGCTTAGATTATCAAGTTTGGAGTTTAATCCTCAGAGTTAGTGTTTAAGCGCTTGGATACTAACTTTGATGCTGACCGCTATTTACTGCAATCTCTAATATATATATTTAGGAGCAACGATTTATGATCCGCGATCTGAGATATATGCGATTTATAAATGTATATGTTAATCTATTTGTTAATTTATTTGTTAATCTATGTATCTATTTTGTTAATCTATGTTTACAGGTATGTATGATCCAGGATCTATGTATTAACACTTAAATGCTGACCAATAAAACTAATAATATAATCTATATATCTATGATCAATTCTATAAGCAATCTCGATTCCAAATATAAATGAAACTAAGAATATAAATCCATGATGAAAAGTTAAACCTCAGACTTGATGATCATAGCGCTGTGATTATCAAGGCTGGAGTTTAACTGAGAAACTAAAAAAATACAAATCTATATATCTATGAGCAATTTATTAATCTATGTTTGCAGGTACATATGATCCATGATCTATGTATTATTATAACTCTGGTATCTTTTTATTTTTTTTATTTGGGTTGTTATTTTTTTTATCTGCGCACATATGCATACCCGATTAACAATACCGCATCCAGATAAAAAACAAATCCGCTAATGCAGATTTGTTTATTATAATATTATAATTTTAAATCTCTCTTTGTATCTGTATTAAGCTTGCATCAAGTTTGCATTAACTGATCTGGTTGTGTTTTTATTTTTTTTATATATGGTGGGTGAATTTTTTTTATCTTCGGAGCTGCAATTTGCAACTCATCAACTCCACCGTTAAACAACCATCCTAACCTCTCGCACTCAAATGTATATCTTTTTGCATTATAATAATCTATAGACTTTCTCACTGACTCTGCACCACAACCAACACATATTTGATACTTTGCTGTTGTGCCTTACGTGATTTGTTACTTCAAGACTCCTCATGGTAATATTAACCAGGTGGATGGGGTAAGAGTTCCAAACAAACCTATAATTGTTGTTACGAGCACTGCGGCATAAATAGTAATATAATAACAGATAATGTTGACCACTTATAGTCTTCAAAGATATCCCGTTCCCTAACACACTTGTAAACATAATCCCATACTTCCTCTAGCGCTACAGGTTCATACTCTTCTGGCTCAGATTCCATGTCTGGTTCTTGTTCTTCCATTTTTTTTCATCATATAATTATAACATTATATTTTTTAAAAAAAAAATAGTTCAAAGACTAAATTTTTAATATTAAATTATTAAACACATCTTTTAAGGGCAAGCTCTCAATACCCAGTACACTAATTATCATACTGTTATACAATTTTGTATATAATATATTTTTTGTTGATACAAAAATCAAGCCAGCTCGTAGAATTAAATTAAATTAATTCAATTAATAATGATGCCACCGTATTTACAGCTGTAGCGTTAGCAACCTTGCATACAAAGTTAACAACAGAACCAGCACCAATCTCTAAAGGTTTATCAAAGTTATCATGATTGCGTGGAATGATGTGAAGCGTTATACCATAATTTGGTTGTTCAACACCATTGACAGAAACTATTACAGTTACGTCACCAACTAATCGTTCACATGCTAAACCTATTCCCATAATCCGTCCACGGCGTGTCATTACATGCCCCACATTTTTTTCTGCCCCGCCGTTACCAAATGAGAGTATTCTATTCAACACAAGTGGGCCCTTAGCCTCTGCAAATATTGTTATAATTCCATATTTAAGATTATCAACTCTATTTTTTAAATGATTAAACTGGTCAACAAAAGGCACAATTCGCCTACATAAATTTTGAACATCATTTATTAAAGCCTCTAAGTCTTCTGTTTTTTTAGGTCTTGTTGGTCCAAATATACTCATTGTTTTTTTTAAAAAATATATTTTTTAAATAATTTCTAAAACACAACTCATAGGCAAACCGTGATTATTTATTTTGTTGCCATACTCATCTCTGACTTCTATTTTCAATTCTGAAATTGCACCATTCATAAGACAGTGATATTCAGGATAAAAAACTTGTATATACTATATCTCCAAACTGCTTATTTATTACAGGCACAACACCTATAATAGTGCTTGGTGCACCATTGAAATAATTACTACTCGTATTAACTTGTTTCAGATGAACATATAGCTGTTTGTAAGGAGCTAAATCCATTGGGTAATCTCCTATATTACTACTTGTCAACCATTTTCTGTCCTTGTATCCCAGCATTTTTGAAAGACCGCTTGACATTCGTGTTTCTATTGGCGGATGCGAATGTATAATTACGAAGCCAGCTTGGACAATATTGTCCAGAATAATCTTTTCATTTAGCAATTTAAACTGATGTGCCAACTCATGAAAGTTATAAAGTCCACCTTGGTAAATGTTCTTTTTTAGCTGGGTTTCTTGTCTTTATGGGTTTCATTAATAATATTATACCAACCGATAGTGTATGTAAAACTTTTTAATCCAACGCGCTTAGTTCCATCTCTATTATCGATATACTGTTGTAAATTAATAGAGTTGTCTATGTTTGAAATTGTAATGAAACATTTTTTTTTTTAATATATATATATAAAAAACACAAATAAAAATGATTTCTAAAGAATTCAAATATAACCCGGATGCTCAATATTTAAATACTTTCAGCAAGAAAGTGATAGATATAATAAATCAAAACATAGTTATAACATCAGACGGTAAAGACTTTAAAGCATCATTTCCAAATGTCTTTAAAAATACAAACTTTCATACGTCAAATCAGATGCTATAGTCCAACGCTGGGGAACAGATTGGATGTTATTTTGGCAGAATCAGTTAAACTTTGCTATTTGGTGTGCAACAACTGGATGTGGTATTGATTTTAACAATCATCTAAAAGCTGATACTCTGGTTGGTTCGTTATTTCGATTTCATGTCTATTACCAAGTCAGAAGAATATTATTTGAAATGAGTGTAGCAATGCCGCAAGACTCAAATTGGAATGCGTTTAATAACACATATAACCGAAACGCATACGAGAGAATATGCAAGGAGTTTAACGTTGACTTAAATTCAGACTGGAGACAAAAACAAAGCTATAATAATGGTCTAGGAACAATTTATAATTACTGGACAAATATTGGTTATCATCCTTTGGTAAATACTGTATACGACAACAAAACGATGAGTTTTACAGTCTATGAGAGTGATAAAACATATCACATTGATTACATTGCACAAGGATCTGAGGCTGACAATAGCTGGTCTACTTTTATACTAGATTGTTCATCTGGATTTACAAGGGCAGGAGTAGAAAGAATCAATGACAGCATAAGAACATACTGCTGGGCAATTCTTGGCTCACAATCACAAACAAGAACAGATATACTTGGAACTGGAACGGCATTTGATGCACAGAAACAATTTTTTAGCAAATGTAGAGGACGCAATAAACAGCCCCATCGACTTGCCCAGTCAAATTTCAAGATATGAAAACACTTTAAAATATGCAAGAAGTAAAGTAAATTTTGTTTATGGAAGTGGATTGTACATGTCTCCGAGTGACATGGAATTAAGAATTGGAACAATACAAGACTACAATAATGAAATTGTAATAGCAACCGATGCACAAGCATTAGGATTGAATAATGATGTAAATGTAAAACCAAGTGCCACCAAAACATATTCAACCTTTTCAAGGCACCACAACAAAGAAATTTTTACCGGAACATTCTGACTTTGATAAATCATCAATACATAAAACTATGGAACATAACCCACCAGAAATACAAAAAATAGCGAATTGAACACGAAGATAACAAAACAACTATAATTGTTGGTACTATAGTAATAGGTCTTGCTGCATTACTTATTTACGAGATTTACTGAACCACTCTTTGGCTGCCACATACAACAACCCGGAAACAAACACAAGCAAAGCCCATAGATTGTTACCAAGCCAATTAATAACATTACCTGTTGCAGATAAAAGCCATGATACTATTGCACCAATAACTCCTGGAAGTGCTGCAGCAGCTTTACCAGCTAGGTTGGCAAGAAGTTTACCAAGATTAGATTAAATAGTTTTTTTTTTATCCAATCTTTTACACTTGATGGATCAGGCTTGGGGGTTGGAGTTGGAGTTGGTGCAGCACTTGATGTGGGAATAATAAAATTAATTATCACCCCAAGAATCATACCAAATGCAGTTAAAATACTAACAATAGTAATACCTTGCTCCTTAAACAAGGTTTTGATCCTCTCACCAAGTGTTGTATCCTCGTTTAACATTTTGTTTATTGTTTCTTTTATCCTGCTTACTTGGTTACGAAAAGCTTCTCTGTTTTCATTGATGACATCCATTCTTGCACCTCTTTCAACTTCAAGGTCTTTGATGCGATCGCTAATTATTTTTATCTGGAATTCATCATTATCAGTCTTAGCTTGTTCTAACTTTTGTTTTTCTCTTGTTATGTCTTTATCAAGTTGTGTGAGTTTTGCTACGTTATTGGTAAGTTCTTCCTTGACAGTTGTCATCGCTTTTACTATTCCATCCATTTCACGCCTGTCTATATTTGTTTGTGTTTCAGCATCAGGACGCTCAATCACATCCCAGCCATAAAGAGCACTTTCCATTGACTGTGCTGTGTCATTCGCAACACTTGATAAATCTTGTAATGGGATAGCATCCACATTATCTGGTAAATCGTTTATTGTGCTCTCCAATACTTGTCTAAATTTTTGTGATACTTTTGTTTTACTGTCATACTCCGGCAAATTCAAAAATTCTCTTATCGCCCTTGTTCCCCCAGAGCCAATAATCCTGTTATATTCGTTTGCCTAAGAACCAAGGGAAAGAAATGTTGCATTACCTTGCTTGGCAGTTATTCTTATTTCTTTATCACCAACAATCCAGTATAATGTTTTACCATCATCTGATACTTTAAACTGGTCATAATCCATTTTGTCAGGTGTCATCTTATATCGTTTTCCTATTTCATTATAAAAGAATTTTACAAGATTGTTTTTGTGTGCTTCAAGTTCGGATTCTCTTACTTCCCCCCGAAGGTCAGCAAGATGGTCGCTTTCATTAAGAAGACTTCTTAGAACAGGCTCATCAGGCACCATTGGTAAATCATCATAATATTCATCATAATCATCTGGATCATACGCAGGATTGTCATATTCAAATCCTCCTTCAGCCATTGTTTATTTTATTTAATTTTAAAAAATATATTTAAAAAATAAAAACAATGTCGGCTTACGGAAACAAACTCAACCCTCATAGAAAACTAAGAGAACCTCATGGTGCCAAAGGCATCCGCACAAGTGTAGTAATAACTAATAATCCGTCAACAATAGACCATAACCAGCAACTGCTTGTGAGATTTCCAAATCTAAGTACTAATGATGTGATAGTTCCAAGTACTGCTCGTCTTGCCTTTGAAATAGAACTTAAAAGCAGAAAAGACGCCAATCGTACTTTATATCAGAATCTGGGCAGAACAATTGTGAAAAAAATGACAATAAGAATAAGTGGCAACGAAGTCATGTCAATAGATGACAGTGATATATATCATTGTTATGTAGATTTATGGAAAAGCCCTACCGAACGATTAAACACAGCTTACCAAGGTATTGGTAAAGCAAACATGTTAAAACATAGAGTTGGTGCGGGAGATGCTTCCTCAGACACCGGAGATGAAGCTATAACAGCAGCTTATGGAAATAGATTTTGTATTCCACTGGACTTTGAAATGTTAGAAAGTCATATGCCATTTTATCAAGCGGGGCTTGGTGATAGGTTTGAATATGAATTAACGTTTAACGATTATAACAAAGTTATCAAAAGCACTGATGCTGATGCATCTTATGTAATAACAAATATCTGCTTGGAATTTGATACAGTTAGTGATGTTGAATTAGCCAGACAAATAAGACAGCAAATCAATGGTAAGATGTCATTTATGTATGATCGTATCTTGCGACATAGAAAAATAATAGCAAACAAATCTGAAACCCTTTGGAACATTAACATTAATGTACCAGCACGGAGCATGAAAGGTATTCTAATGCTGTTTGAAGACCCAGAAAGAACAAGCGCAGAAACCTATTACAACCCAATGATTGAAAAGGTTGAAATGACAATAGAGGGAGTACCAAATCAGTTGTATAGTCAGGGCATGAAGGCATATCAACATTGGGATGAAATTAACAAATATTTTGCCTTAACATCAAAAAGAAACAAAGAGACAGAAATAGCAGCGAGGGACTTAAACTTTACCAGTGTTTCTCTTGAGACCTATTTGACAAAATCATATGCTTTGTGGCTTGACCTTAGAACATGTGAGGACAATTTATTACACGGCAGTGGAAGAAGAATAGAAAACGGCAGTGAAGGCATAACGATATTAATAAATAAAAAAGCAGATGCAGATCAAACTTTAAATATTTATATATATATAATACAAGATGCGCAAATCAATTTCGAAGATGGAAGATTCAAAGAAGCAGGATACTAGTTTGCAACAAAAATATCCTAAATATTCACACAGTGCCATTATTTGTGGTCAGACAGGCTGTGGTAAAACAGAGTTTGTTCTTGACATACTTGAACAAGAGTATGTTGGAGTTTTTAAACATATAATTATATTGTGTCCAACCATAGAGTGGAACGAGGCTTATAAAAATAGATCCTGGATAGGAGATGTGAAAAACCCAAAAGATAAAAAAATAATAATTGTCAATCCCGTGAGCAACGGTAAAGAAATGTTACAAGAACTGTTGCGTTTCTTTTTCAAACTATATGCTGGCCAGCCAACATTATACATCATTGACGATTGCTCAGCCACAATTAACAAAGAAAAAAGATATGTTATCAGAGTTGGCATTCTCTGGTCGCCACGCCAAACAATCAGTGTGGGTTATTTCACAGAGATATAATTCTATATTGAAAGATTTGAGAGAGCAAGCAAAATGGTTGTGTATGTTTTACACTAAAGACAGAGATAGTTATGAAAATTGTTTGAGAGAGAATGATGTTATTTCAACGCTGGAAGAGAGAACCAGAATAAGAAAAGCTTTAGCTAAGACTAAATATTCCAAGTTGATATTGAGGACTGACCAACCAACTGGTTATTGGGTTGAATAATTTATTTTATAATTTTTTGCAAAAGCCACATGTTATGCGCATGTATTTTACATTAACGGCTGTACAAATTCTTTTTACGCAGCTGTGCACAGCCGTTAATGTGTCACCTGGTTTCAATTAGGCAATCTGCCCTTGCGCTCATCCCACAATCCGTTTAACTTTTCAATGGGCTGGCTCATTCCATAGACATCACCAGAACTCTATTTGACATATCTCAACCGAAACGAAACGCAGAGATACACCTAAAGTTTGGCAAGGTCTGTTACCAGCAAACACATATCAGGGAAGAATTATTTAGCAGCTGCATCCCAATATTAGTTTGCTAGTAACGGAACTACACAGATACCATCTACTAAGCGCCACAATTGTGAGACTACAACAAGTTAGCAAATAACTGTCATTTTCACCAGGTAACCAACACTTGCCAACATATAACCGATAGATATGTAACTCGATCTCCTATATATACTATATCACCGACCGCTTGACTTTAAAAAGGGGTTTTAAATTTGCATAAATTTAAATTATCATAGTTAGTAATTCTAATTAGCATTGTGCTGCAATACAATCTGATAAATTAGTTGTGTTGGTATTAATAGCGTTGACATTTGCTTTAATAGTTTGTAAAAGTACTTTAAAATATTAATTAAAACAAAAATTGTCACAAAACGTAAACGGTTGTGTGTTACGGTGTATAAATAGACGGTGTATAAATAGACGGTGTATAAATAGACGTTTATAAACGGTCATGTGACATTGTAAAATAAAAAGAGTTACTTCCCTTGAAAAAAAAAGAGAGTTACTTCCCTTGAAAAAAAAGAGAGTTACTTCCCTTGAAAAAAAAGAGTTATTTCCCTTGAAAATTAAAATTACCTCCCCTGAAAGATCAGGGTTACCTCCCCTGATAAAAGAGTTACATCCCTAGAATGAAAAGAGTTACTTCTGGAAATATTGGAGAATACAGTAATGCTTATAGCATTGCTCATAGTAAAGTAGCAATGTTAATAGCAATGCTTGCAGCAAATTAACAATGCTAATAAAAAAATAGCAATATTAATAACAATGCTATTAACAATACTAACAATTACTAGTTGCATGAATATCGCAGCTGGTTGTTTTATGTTTTATTTTTATTTGAAGATAAAAAATAAAATTATTAATATAAAAATGAATGCGGAAGAACTATTACAAGATATATCGGAAGGTTTCACAGAACGTGATGAATCAAAGCAACAAGAAACAAAAAAAGAAAGATTATCAGCCATAGTGGCTAGCGGTGGTAGTCGTCAATATTTGGGTAAGGACATACAACTCACAAACATAGATGGCATGTCACCAGATGAAATTAACAAACTTTACTGCAGATATGAAGCAAGGCTTGGGGCAAGTATGACCAAGACTTTAGGCAATTCTTCTATTAACTTGTATGTGATGGGAGTATCAAAATATTTCAATGTGACAAATCCACCAAAGCTGATAGAAGATTTAGAGGAAGACCCATTTATTAATCATGCTTTGACAAGTGCTTGTTGTGAGTTGTATTACAGGTATGGAATGTGCTTAGCACCATTTACAGCAATACTGACAACTGTTAGACATATTGATTTTAATAAAAATAAAAATATAGATAATATAAATGGAGAACCAAGAGAGTAAAGTTATACCTGTTATTACACAACCTGTTGAACAACAAAAAGTAAAAAATCCAAAAAGAATAGAAGCTGGAAAAAAAGGAGCAGCGGCAAGAAAGGCAAAGCGTTTGCTTCAAGATGTTACAAATCAAAATGCTGCAAAGCAAGATGAAATAACAAAAATAACAATAGGTGAAGAAGAACCAGAAAAAATCAAAATAAACGTATACAAAAATTATATTCCACCGTGTCTGGTTTTATTAGGCATTGCTGGGTTGGGTTTGTATATTTATAACAAAAAATCTGCTACGCAACCTGTAGCTGTGCAACCTGTTCATGTTGCACCAAAAGACCCGTTTGATTTTTAATAATTTATTTTAAAAAAATAATCATATAAAAAAATGGCAGCAAGTATTGACGGAAAACAAATTGTAAATATGATGTATCACGCTGGAGTGGAAACACTTCTAACTGTTGGATATTCTGAGATTGGCAGAAAAATACTAAAAAGACCAGCCCCTAAAGTGGATTTTAATATGGTAGATGTTGGGATGCTGTCTGTGGATATAATGTTAGCAATGGCTACAAAGGATATGTTGATTAAGCAAGGTATTATTCCTGCGGATATTATGAAATAATTTTAAAAATATATATATAAAAAAAATGGCAAGTGCAGTAGCAATGATGATAGGTGGAGCATTAACAAACGCATTGGCGTTTAGCGGTTCAAATTATTTCTTTTCAAAAATGGGAAGTCATTCAGATGAGGAAAGACAAAGACATGACAAAGCCGTAGAACAATTAAACGCAGCACAAGCGGAGTGGAATAAAAAAAGAACAGAGAGATTAGATTTTATTAATAAGCAACTGCAAAAAGAGCATCATGCAGAGCAAACTTTTGAAGATGTGGATCAGGCTATGAAACAGTATTATTACATAACTGGCAAACATTTGCTTTTGGAACCGGAGCCCAAGTTGAGTGATTTTTATACACCATCTCCGGATCAACAGAATAGAGAAATTACGTTTATTGTGGTGGGCATGGCTGCAACTGGATTTGTGGCGTATAAATTGAGTTCATAAAAAAAAAATAGTTTAAAACTATAATTACTTTGGATTTCTTTGGAATAACTAAATATATTTACTTTGAAAAGACTAAGTCATATGCATGATACCTATTTTTTTTGTTGTTTTTATATGGCTTCAATCCAAGTGGTCGCATATAATATGGTGGTTTAGCACTCTTCTCTAATTTATCTTTGAGATGACCAGGCGCCCATACTTCACCATTGTCTAATAATGTCAATACCATGGATGGACCATATTCAGTTTCTATTATTTTCGTATCTGTAATAGTGTATATTTTATTTAGTTCCAAGTCTGTCCATTTCTTTGTGCTATTTTGATTTTGCTCTTCGAGCAGTTCATCAAATCGTGCAGTTGTGATTTCCATTTTTTCTTTATAGTTATATAAAGTTTAATCTTTAGTAGAAAAAAATGGAAAAGATTTATTACAGCCCAAAAGGATTTTGGAGAGGTTACACAGCAGTTAAAAAATTGTCAAAAGAGGCTGGTGTCAGTGAAAAAAAGGCATTAGAATTTTTAAAGAAACAAGCTGTGTGGCAGATTTATTTACCTGCGCCGAAGAAAATAGTTAGACCCAGGTTTGATGTTTCTACTAAGAATGGAGTGCATCAAGCTGATTTGTTATTTTTACCGCATGATACTTTTGGCTTTGGTCGTGGACGCAAGACATATAAATATGCGTTGACTGTGGTTGATATTGCAAGTAGATACAAAGAAGCAGAGCCGCTGACTTCCAAGGATAGTAACGAAGTTGCCAAAGCATTTGAGAAAATATACAGTCGACATTTGAAATATCCAAAGTTATTACAAGTGGATCCAGGTAGAGAATTTATGGGTGCAGTATCACAGTTGATGGCAAAACACAAAGTAAATATCAGACGAGGCAGAACAGAAATACACAGAGACCAAGCTTTAGTGGAAAGATTTAACAGAACATTAGCTGAAAGATTGTTTGGCTATCAGTATGCTAAGGAAATAGATTCGCAAAAACGTAATAGAGAATGGGTAAAAAGATTACCAGAAGTTGTCAAAGCCATAAATGCGGAGACAAAAAAGCCTCCTCCTGTTGAAACAAAAATATTAAAAGATGATCCTATCTGTATAAATGCAAGTGTAAGATATTTATATCAACCCGGGGAACAAGAAGGTGGAAGACGCAGAGCAACTGATCCAATGTGGAGTGTAGATATTCACAAGATTAAAAGTTATATGGTGACGCAAGGTATAAGAGTTTATTATTTAAAAGCACCAGCGCCGCAGAGAGGATTTGTCAAAGAAGAATTACTTATTGTTCCTGCTGATACCCAAATTCATAAGTTTTTATAGAAACCATAAGCATCAGTTGTGATGCCATCGTTACGGATGTATCTTTTTGTATAAAACGGAGATAAAGTAACTTTATTCATAGTCATGTTGTAAATTGTATGTTTTATTGATCTTAACATATTCATATCATGATTTGATTTCTCTTTGCTAAACAAGCAGTTTTTGTAACTTTCAAAAGTGATATCTTTTTTTAATAAATGCTTTTGCACGCCCTTTGCTTTTTTGATAGTATAATCTTCAGTTATTTTAATAGAATATAACTTTGGTCTCAATCCGACATACTCGATTATTGTAACACCAGAGCATTCATCTTTCATTTTACCTATTACTTTTTTATTTACATTATTGTATAATGGATGAGTTTCGGGGTACTCGCTTAAGTCAAATTCACTTTGCATCTCAAGCATATCAGCATACACATTTTCTGTTTTTATATCGACAAGTAAACTATCAGTATCCGTATATAGTAATTCGCAGTTGCTACCATATCTTTTTTTCAAAGTATTATAATACCAATCGTACATCATGTACTTTGATAAATCCAATACTGCCATTCCAACATAAATTGGTTTGTTTAATGTTAGTTTTGTTTTATGAGTATGGATTGCAGATAATTCTTCTGAGAATTTGATACGGCGATTGAAATTCGGATTAGAGATTATTTTTCTTATCTTTTCATTTTCAGACCCATCCGTTCTGACTAATTTTATGTCAGTGCGCTTGCGTAGATTTTCCATTGTTTTTCCAGTCAAACCTTACAGAGTTGTTCATAAGTTTGTAAAAGTCAGTTTCAAATTTCGATTTTGCTTTTTTTCTTAATTCTGTATTCAAATTTATATATCCTGCCATCCATGGTTTTTCGTTAAACTCTATGCGTTTTTGTTACTTTCATTCCCAAGGATAAATACAATTCTAAATTCCTATAATGGATAACATAGTTTTTCTTATCCATGAGATTTGGAACTAACTGCTCTGTCAGGATATTCTTTTCTAATAATTCTTGTTGATAAGGTGACAGCCATTCTTTTTTTACAGCCAATCTCTCCGGCGCAAGAGGATAATTATTATGAGCATCATGCAATTCCTTAGGATAAACTAAATCAACTTCTAGTATCTGTCCTTTACCCGGTTTTGGTTTGTTGTAATTCCCATTTGTGTTTTTCTTTTTCCAAGCAAATCCTGAATACGGGAGTGATTGAATCATTGCCCAGCCGTATAAATTATTAGCATCATAATACATTAAAAAGTTTTTTTCTTGTTTTGAATTAAAACCAGGGACAAATTGATTGTTAGCTTTGGCATATCGCTTTGATACCATACTAATGCCTCCTCGTAATCCTTTTTCTATGAATAAGTGCATATCAATATCAGATAATAATTCTAATTCTATTTTAGAGTATTTTAATAACGCATCCCATGACAAACCAGGTGAAGTATAATAATGCAAAGGATCAAGCCCGTATGCGGACATGCAAGTTTTTCTAAAGTTCTGAAATATATCAGCTAGTAGTGTTATATCTGCTGTTAGGTATAAATCGTGATAATCACCAATGTCTTTACAATTAAAATGCTGCCACATCTGCTGAGCGTATTTGTAATCTTTTTGTGATATATTTTCATCGTGCAAACTGCTGTAAAAGTTTTTATTGGCGGTAATGTTTGTTCTTCAATTTTTTTTATGTTATCCATGTATTCGTATGGGTATACTCCTTTTCTTAGAAATGGTGTTTTGCTTGTTAGAGTGTGATAGTCTTGCATTGTTTTGCAGTTAAACTCATCCCAAATGTTTTGCAGGTATTTGTAATAATCTTCATAAGCAGTATCTTTATCTTTCAATCCTGCATTTTTAAATGCGGTTGTAAAATCTTTAAGCGGTGGTAATTCTGTTGCTAAACTGTTTTCGTAATTATTTGGATATATAATTTCTCTCATGCATAGTGTTTCATCCATAAATTGTTTTTTAGTAATTTTAAAATCACAAACCGCTGTTGCATCCACTAGAGCTGGCAATGATGCAAGTGTAAATTGTAAACTGTCTAAAAATACAAGTTGCCCACATCCAAAAGAAATATACTTTTCAGCATTGTTTTGAATGCATTTTATATGACCTTTCATTTTATGTATTTTTTGTATTATCAAATGACTGTCATAACCTTTAAGGTTATGAAACACAACAGGTATTGATGTCAGCCCCGGTTTTATTTTTATTTTTAAATTACAACCTTTGTGTGCTGCACCTCTGTAATTACCTGTAAAATGACAATGATCTTTTACTTTATCTTCTTTTGTTTCAGATTTGCAAACCCAGCATATTGTTTCTTTGTTAAAATTTTCTTCATCCTCTGCGGTCATGATTATCGGTTTGGGATGTTCAAATATAGTATTAATAGCTTGTCTTTCTTGCTCTATCCATTTTATAAATGTTTCAACTGTGTCTTCTCCTCTGTATATTACTGGTTCGTTAGCTAATCCGTCATATCTAACAACTTGATATCCAAATCCGCACGCTTGATGCACACCTGTCAGTTTGGTTTTACGGCCTCGCGTATCTGCATGCGGTTTGATTATACTTTCAAAGTCAGCATAAATTACATACGGTACTGGTTGCTGTTTGTGATGGTTTTTACATTTAGTAATTGTGCCTTTCTTTGGCATTTCGATTCTGCAAGAGTTTTTGTTAATACCGTTACAATCTTCTTGATGTTTTGTTAATAAGTTTTCTCTGGAAAATCCATGTAAGCAACGATCACAAAAGTAAGTCTTGCCGTGGTGTTTGTTTTGCGTGTATAGTAATTTGTTTAAGTCTTTGACAAGGGCATAATGATATTTTGTTTTTGTTTCTTTTTTGTTTTGTTTTAGGTTATCAGTTTTTCGGTTGTCATAAGCGCTGGGGTTGTAATTATCATCTATGATTCCTTCTGCATCTGCATTATCTGCATCAGTATCATCTGTATCAGTATCATCTGTATCAGTATCATCTGTATCAGTATTGTCATAATCAATATAATCTTCGGATGCTAATAATAAATTAATCCTTTTTATCTCCTTGGGCTGCTCGGAAATTCTAAATGGAAAAACAGACAGCTTTCCAGCTTTGCCAGATACTGTAAATCCGTATACTTTAATTGCTAGATTGTTTTGAGTTTCTATTTTTGATATCTGTGAAATCGGAGTTGGAAAATCAACTCCATCCGATTTTAAATCTATAGCAGGATAAGATAAAACTCTATCACTATTCTTAATGACAGGATGCAATGCAGCATTTATAGAATAAAGAATACATTTATCATCATAGTTTTTTATTGTGATAATTGCTTTCTTACTTTGGATTACTTTCGGCAGGGCAAAGTATGATGCGCCTTTTAGTGGTTCGTACTTTGCAAACTTTAAGTAAAGTGTATCACAATAATCTACTTCTAATCCTGATGCTGTGTTAGTAAATCTTTCTAAACTTTCTTGTATATCAGCAGATGATTTCACATATAAATCATCCAGATGCTTACATGATAAAAGTGTATTCTGTTCACTGTGTAACACAGCTGTAACATTCTGTCTTGTTGTTCCATTGTCTTTGAATAGTTCTGCGGTTAAGCCCAGTTGAAACTTTATCCCTTGCACAGGTTTGAGTTTCTCGATTATTAGTTTTTTTATTATAGATTTTTTATCCTGCAGCAGTTTTAATGGATCTTTGTAATTGGCAACAGGCATTTCATATGCTTTGAAATAACCGCATTTAGGATTATCAACTAATGTCATTTCTGTTGATTCCTTTTCAAATATTCTTTTGTAATTTGATTTTTTTATTTGCTTGGGTTTGGATTGTTTGGATTGCGGTATTGCAGATTCCGTTTTTAACTTTTCAACTTTTAACTTTTCAGCTTGCTGAGCCAAGCGCTCATTAACTTTTAATTTTCTTTTTTCTTTATTGCGCTGCTTCTTAGCACGACGCCTTTTGCGCAGATTTTCCAATGCATTGTTTTCTTTTACATCTGTAGTATTAGCATTTGCATTAGCATTAGCATTAACATTTGCATTAACATTTGCATTAGCATTTGCACTAACCGCACCAAGATTATCAATCATCTTTCGTAGCTGCTCATCATTTATAATTCCCTTTCTATACAGTGAAACCATATATTCGGTATCGCTTAGACTCATTTTAGTAACGTATATCTTAATATTTTTGTTCTTTTAAAACAAAAAAAATATAAGCAGTATCAAGAAAGCGAGAATGGATAACATTTGCAAGTTTCTTAAAGTTGGTAATCATACTCCGTGTCAAGATAGAGCGGTGAAAAATTCTTGTTATTGCAAGACACATAAGTTTAAAGTTAAAAGTTCTAAAACAAAACTGTGTTTGAGATGCGGTAAAGGCACAACAGCAAAGTATCAAATATGTGTTGGTTGTGGTGCAGAGTCAGTGAGAAAGTCTATAGATTATTATAATGCAAAAAGATATACATTTGAGTGCGAGAGGTTAGGATGGTTGTTTAACGGTGGAGTTGATGAGTTGCAAATTGCAGCTCCGAAGATAAAAAAAATTCACCCACCATATATAAAAAAATATAAAAACACAACCAGATCAGTTAATGCAAACTTGATGCAAGCTTAATACAGATACAAAGAGAGATTTAAAATTATAATATTATAATAAACAAATCTGCATTAGCGGATTTGTTTTTTTATCTGGATGCGGTATTGTTAATCGGGTATGCATATGTGCGCAGATAAAAAAATTAACAACCCAAATAAAAAAAATAAAAAGATACCAGAGTTATAATAATACATAGATCATGGATCATATGTACCTGTAAACATAGAATAATAAATTGCTCATAGATATATAGATTTGTATTTTTTTAGTTTCTCAGTTAAACTCCAGCCTTGATAATCACAGCGCTATGATCATCAAGTCTGAGGTTTAACTTTTCATCATGGATTTATATTCTTAGTTTCATTTATATTTGGAATCGAGATTGCTTATAGAATTGATCATAGATATATAGATTATATTATTAGTTTTATTGGTCAGCATTTAAGTGTTAATACATAGATCCTGGATCATACATACCTGTAAACATAGATTAACAAAATAGATACATAGATTAACAAATAAATTAACAAATAGATTAACATATACATTTATAAATCGCATATATCTCAGATCGCGGATCATAAATCGTTGCTCCTAAATATATATATTAGAGATTGCAGTAAATAGCGGTCAGCATCAAAGTTAGTATCCAAGCGCTTAAACACTAACTCTTAGGATTAAACTCCAAACTTGATAATCTAAGCGCTTAGATATCAAGCTTGAGGTTTAACCATACCAAATTGAATCAATTACTGATTGTAAACTTGGCATCTTGTTTCCTTCGTAATGGTTGCGGTCTTACTTATATGATCAGTAGGCATAAGGGGGAGTGACAATTTTACATTTAAATGCCTCCCTTCTCCTTCGCGGCTTACACGTAACTGACAAATCCCAGAGGTAGAACTTAGAGCATGGCCCAAAAGAGTTATAGGCTTCTCCTGTTTACTTCCCTGACATCATATTTTTTTGTAACGTATCCTGTCTATTTTTTCATGCTATTTGGATTATACTCTAGGAGTTGTTTCCAAACTTATGCTGTCGAAATAGCCATTTTTTTCATTCATACTCTATTGTTTTTCGTGTTTAATATAGAAAAAAAAGTGACTAAAATAAGGATGGTTGTAAATCACTGGGATTTTGAATCAACCATATATAGAAGAAATGGGCGCTACTGGCTCAGCGATGAGCGCAGCGAGAGAGCTGAGCCAGGAGGCCCATTACTTCTATATATGAAAAGGATATTGATTTTGGCAAGCAAGTAAGAGTGTTCAAGTGGGTGAACAGAACAGAGAAGTATACGAAACATGACAAGACAATTAAGACCCAGAAAACAGTAAAAGAGGAAGAACAATTAACTGTTGAAACACTCATTAAAGAAACGAAAGAACTAATTCAAGGAAAATACATTAAACGCATGTTCAACATCAAGCATCAGTTCAAAACATTAAAGACCCTGAAAGAGACTTTGAACGAAGAAGAGGCGGTCATCCATATATACTTTTCTGAAAATTACGAGTGTAAGGCTTCCGAGGAGGTACAGGGAATGCATTTCGGTGTGTCCAGAAATCAGGCAAGCTAACACACGGTAGTTGTGTACGTGCAGGGAAAGGTTTTCTCGTACTGCAGTATATCAGATGACACTCATCACGGCCCTGCTGCTATATGAGCCCATCTCCGCCCCGTGTTAGACCATCTTCAAACGTTATCACCAAAGATAAGATCTCTCCATTTCATAAGTGATGGTCCAACTACACAGTATAGGTCAAAGGTCAACGTCTTCCTGTACAGCATGTACGTTCATGACGTGTACAACTTTGAACTTGCCAGTTGGAATTTCACAGAAGCCTGGGGCGGCAGATGGTATAGGAGGCGTTGTTAAAAGAACTGAAGACAAATTGGTGGCCTCTGGAAAAGACATAATTGATGCACAGTCTATATATACACATATATACACATCTTAAAGCAACGGAAACGATCATTCGTCTTTTCTTTGTAAGCGGAAATGATGTAGATCTCATTCGGGAGGACATTCCACCAATGTTAAAACCCCTGAAGGGTACGATGAATCTGCATCAGCTTACACGCAGCCTGCACTTACCAAAGACATTGCATGTCAAACTCCTCAGTTGTTTCTGCAAATGGCCATCCGTATGTAACTGTTATGTGCCTTTAACAAATCCGGCTGTTCAAGTTTTTACAGAAACAAACAGCACAGTGAACGTATCTGACAGTGACATAAATGTGCCTGACAGTGCAAACTTGTCGGAGAATCATGATACAACTGACTTGGATTTAACTGTCAAGGCCGTACAAGAACAACAGACAAATCCAGAAACTGACATACCATTGGAAAAGTTGTCCCAGATGCCAGTGTCATTGGTCAGTGGTGTGCGGTCATTTATGATGGCTTACCATATCCAGGAATTATCCAGGTAAGTTGAAATCGAAAATTTAAAAAAAGTTGAATTAGTACTATATATTCTTAAATCGTCGTACTGCATCTGTATACGTACACCTTTTTGACCGATTTATGTTTATGAAGACAGGATAATAGCGAGGATTGTGCGCATATAAAATCGATTCAAGCTAACCAGTAGGCCTTATTGCCTACTGACCGCTCCAAGTCGGTAACCCTGTCTTCACCACCCTTTCTGTTGTTTTTTGTCTCTTTCATTGTAGTTTCAAGTCCTGTTTGCAGTACAGTGCGGATCTACGATGCCACCTACGTTCGGACGCTGTGGTTTCTATAGGACCCTATATATCATTTCTTTAATTGACATGTTATAAACATATAAACTCCCTTTTTTTCTTACAAGAAATGTAATTATGTAAAATTCAAATCAAAAAAATACTGTAAGTAACTTTCAAAATAAATGAATTTTTCTCAACAAAAATGTTATTAAATGATTGGAACATCTGAAATAATCATTACAGGATTTAGATGAAGATTCCGTTGAGGTTCAGTGTTTGCACAATATAGGCAACAACATATTCTTTTGGCCATTGGTGAAAGATATAATTTGGTACCAGTGGGACGCTGTCGTAACTCTCATACCCGAACCAAAACCGGTTACAAGCCGGCATGTCCAGATTGGTCCAGATTGATCCAGATGTATGGAATGAAAAAAGTGACGCAGTTTAATATTGAAGTATATTGAATGAACTGAACGGTACATAATTGAAGAAAAAACAACACTACAAGCTGATATCGGTCGTTTTACTTTTATATCCAACATGTGATGTTATGGAAGACTTTACAAAGACATTCTGACCGTTTATTCTGAACTGAGATGTTCTTGTTACACAGTTAATTGCGTTGTTTGTTATGTTTTCTAAGCATTTGCTGTTTGCAGTTTGAAGTTTGATTACAGTTTTATAAAATGCATGATAAATGTTTAGACTGGATACGAATGTGTACAAGTTTATATAGCGCATAGATGTATGTAACATGCATTGAAAATGTATGGTCGTGTGCCACAGTGTATTCCAAATCAACTAAACTTAGCAGTGAATGATTTAGTATATACGTTCTGTAGGACCAATTGATGACATATAAATCGAGTACATTAACAATTGAATTAAATCAAAAGTCGGTCTAAGAATACGCATTTGTATTCAATATCTATTTCATATGTTAGCATTCATACTGTAATACAGTTCAAATGGTAATTTGTTCTATTTTTTTAAAATCATTAAGAGTTTCAATTTAAATTAGGTTGGTATATATACTTTTTTATATTAAAGTGTTTATAAATCTGAAATCAATTTTATAAGCTGACTTTATAAAAGATAAAACTTAAACACAAAGTACAAACAAATATTTATTTATTTTTTACATTACCGATTTGACAAAAAAGTATTAAAAACGTGAATAAAATAGCAAAGTTAACTATAAAATAAACTAAGAATTACTGTATTAGTATTTCTAGAAAAGAAAAGAAGATTTGTTTTGTTGTTATTTTGTTTATTTCAAAAAAACAAAGTGCGTTACGGTAAAGACAGAAAATATATGCACGTGAAAAGTGGTCACGTGATTTATATTATGAGGTACAGAAAACAGCTCTGCAACACTTAAAATATTTATCTATACACATATATCAATAAAATCATGCAAAGGATAGTCAGATAAGTGAAACTTAAATATGACTAGTTTAATTATGCCAATGTGTATAATTGTCGTAGAATGCCGATAATATTATAAACACATTAGAACATGACATCCGAGACATATCAGGACGTGATTCGCAATCAATTGTAAAGAGAAAAACGGTATTGAAACACAGGTTGAACGAACGTGTTTGGACCTGAACAATTTTTTTTTGTCTAGGCTTGTATACAAACATCAAACATATCAAATAAATGAAAAACTGTACACCAAACACAATCCTACCCAAAATTCCTACCCTATGTAAGACACCATAGTCAAGAACAATCCTACCCAAAATTCCTACCCCATGTCAAAACATATCAAATAAATGAATAACTGTACACCAAAAACAATATAGTCAAAAACAATCCTACCCAAAATTCCTACCCCATGTCAAAACATATTAAATAAATGAATAACTGTACACCAAAAACAATCCTACCCAAAATTCCTACCCCATGTCAAAACATATTAAATAAATGAATAACTGTACACCAAAAACAATATAGTCAAAAACAATCCTACCCAAAATTCCTACCCCATGTCAAAACATATTAAATAATAGAATAACTGTACACCAAAAACAATCCTACCCAAAATTCCTACCCCATGCAAGAGACCATAGTCAAAAACTAACCTACCCAAAATTCCTACCCCATGCAAGAAGACCATAGTTAAAAACAATCCTACCCAAAATTCCTACCCCATGTAAGAGACTACAGGAAGTTTGGGTAAGATTGTTTTTGGTGTACAGTTATTCATTTATTTGATATGTTTTGACATGGGGTAGGACTTTTATATACTAGATATATATACTATAAAATATATTGTTGATGCTTATATCGAGATTTCAGCATTTCCTGTACTTTTATGGGATGAGCAAAATAAAAACACACGTTATGCGAATGCAGATTCGTATTCTCATCTTCTGTCGATTTTGTTGCATATTGGAAGCAATGCATTTTAAAACGTGTATATAATGTATTTGTTCTTATTTTGCTAAGTATATTTACAGTGGAGCCATGTTTAAATATGCTACAATTATATAACTAACTGATATCAACTCAAGCTAACATAACACCATTTGTATCGATTATTATTCCGATTAAAAATACAAAACAAAAAAAATAAAAATAAACAAAAAACAAAAACAAAAAAAACAAACTTTTAACACAAAACAACACATTTTCATTTGGCCACATTCCTCCATATCCTTATTTTATTCCGAAAAGTGACTTCTCTCAATACTGCGCACAAGAGAGGCCCTCCCAGGGGGTCAATATTCCCCAGATCCCTTAAAGTAATGGCCATTGTTCACTAGATCTCCAAAAGTATTTGCCAAAGTTACCCAAAAGTGTTTTGCACATGTTCCCTCGATCCCTAAAAGTATTTACACTGTTTCCTAGATCCCCAAAAGAGTTAAACTTAGTTTCCAAAAAGCATAGGAGTCCGGTTTATGTGATTTGTCGCTAAATACCAGTTGAACTCGAACACAATTATACTACATGAGTTAGGAAGACATCTGAGTCCAGCAGCCATATCATATAAAAGAACTGAGTGGTAGGAAAGAAGAACATGGTGGACTCCGATGTCTTCCTAACTCATGTAGGATAATCATAATTTTGTTCGATTTCAACTGGTATTTAGCGACAAATCACATGAGCCGGACCCCTATGAATAACCCTGATTTAAAACGTATAATGTAGTCTTCTCTGGACTGGTTTTATCTTGTACACATCATAATAAAAACCACCAGCGTTCTGTGGGTTTTTCTTAGCCACTTTTTATATAACCACAGTAACAGGTACAGTTATAACGCTCAGAATTTTCGTATTGACGTATATGGCTCCACTTTCTTTTTTACATTTTCACAAAACAATTAATGATGAAACAAGAGGTCCATGACCTTGAAACGCTCTTGAATATATCTAAAAAGCTAGAAATTGGAAAGGTATCATATTTTGTTTTTAATATTTCTCAAAATGAAAACCACAAGTTTTCCCTATGTAACTATGTGTAAACAATGATGGCTGCTGGTGGCCATGTTTGATAACAAATAAAAAAAATGCAGTAGTCGCCACAAAATTGTATTTTTAAAATATAGTTTTAGCTGTGGTGGCCATCTTAAAGTATCAGCCAATTTGATATTTACCTCGAACCAACTAGACATCAAGAGCAACATTCCTATAAAGTTGGATGAACATCTATCAAGTAGTTTCAGAGGAGTAGTCGCCACAAGTTGTTCCTATATATAACTATAAACAAAAATGTCCGCTGGTGGTCATGTTTGAAATAGAATCAAAATGAATTTTGTTTTGATCCAACTACATGTTTTGATAGTGATTTTGCTATAAGTTCAAAATCAATACCACTTGTGGTTTTGAAAAGTACTAGTCGCCACAAACTTCTATATTTAAAAAATAGTTTTAGCTATAGTGGCCATCTTGAATTCCCGGCAGACATTATTTCTTTACTTAGGATCAACAACTAGACATCAAGAGCAACATTCACGTAATGCTTCATGTAAATGCATCAAATAGGTTCAGAGGAATATTCACACAAGTTTTGCCTATATAACTCTATGTAAACACAGATACATAACACTTCAAACTAGATATTAAGAGCAGTATTCATGTAAAAAAGAGTATGATAATGGACCTTTGGAAACGGTCGAGCACGACACATACGAAATATTGCAGTCTCGGCTTGATTGAGACTGTTTATGAGCGGTAGTGGTATATGCTAGCTACCGCTCACGCCCTCTACCCCCGGGTTGAGCAGAACTCAATATTCATAAAAATCAACAGTACAGAATTTTAACCATCCCGAAGATGGCAAGCATATGACGGTGGATATACGGTGGCGTATGGTCCCAGGATCTAATAAAATTGTATGCCCCGAAGAGCGAAATAAACAAAAAGGAATTTAGTTGGCAGCAGCGGTTGTGAAGCCTGCGTATCACAAGTAACAGCCAAAAGACTAAATTAAAAAGCAGACAACAATACCCAGAGCCTTTTATCGGCGGAGTAAAGGAACAACCGAATCGAAAATTAAGTAAGAAAACAAAAGAAATTGAAAATGTACCTCCGATCACTAAATATAAGTATCGAGCTCAGCGATCTAAAATTTTATAAAAATCCATCAAAAGAATGTCCACTGGCGGTCATGTTTAATATCGAATCAAAATTAGGACCATCACTATGTCATGCTAGTCAATTTGGTAAAGGTTCCAAAGTAATACCCTTATGGTTTTTGAGAAGTAGTCGCGAAAAAAGTATATTTTTAAAATCTATTTTCAGCTTTGGTAGCCATCTTTGATTTCATATCAACCTGAATGTTTGTTGTTTGTAGGATCAACTAGCCCTTATGGGCAACATTTCTGTAAAGTTTCATGAATATCCATCAAATTGTTTTAGAGGAGTAGTCGCCTCAACAATACTTATAGTTTTGGAGGAGTAGTCGCTATGCACTTTTTTTTAAAAATCTATTTTTAGCTTGGTGGTCATCTTGGATTTCACAACAACCCGAATTTTTGTTAGGGATCAACAAGACCTTATGGTCAACATTTCTGTAAAGTTTCATGAAAATCCATTTAGTTAGAGGAGTAGTCGCCGCAAAAATGAAACTGGACGGACGGACAAACAGACGAACGACGCACCACTGCAATAAGCTCTGCTGATCTGTGATCAGTTGCGCTAAAATGGACACACATGGCAAATGTTCATCGCCGTGCAAATGCTTTCAGTTGAACAGGAAATTTGATATTTTCAGAAGTTAGCGATAGGCACAAATAAAACCCGTCATCAAAGGTAATACCGAAAGCCATCAAAAGCAGTCACCAGTGATCAGCAGTCCAAATGTCGCGTTTTAAAAGTAAATTACAGGAATTATACCTAGAATTAGCTACTTTTTCATTTGTTTCCCTTTAGGACACTGTTCCCTAGATCCCTAAAAGTAGGCCTTTGATCCCTGGATCCTTTAAAATAATTGAAAATGTTCCCCACATCCCTAAAGGTAATTGTCCGTGTTCCCCAGATTCCCAAAACCCCTGGGAGGGTCTCAAAAGACGTCAACGATAAATTTGCGCCAAATTATGCGACGTTTATCACAATTAGTCCATGGGCAAAGAGGTTGGTCGGTACCATCTGAGATGGCATATCCTAATAACTATTTTTGAAATTGATGCATAAATACATTCACTTCAACGTGATTGTATTGCGTGAGGCATGGCTTATTCCATATTTTTGGGCCAAATATATCAACATTAAACAAAAATAATCAGTGGATTCATTTCAATATATAACTTTGATGAATACATTCCTAAAATACATATGCTACGAAAAAACACACTGAAAAGTGGAATAATTATTTTAAAAATAATCTGACAAATGTTGAAATATTGTTTCATTTTTAAATTGCTAAATTTGGTTCCTTTTACGTTTGATTAAGTTTTATGTGTATAAAACCATTACTTTGCCAATCATTTTTGGGGTAAAAAAACGAAATAATTAACAAAATTCTCTAAAAATGGAATTTTTAAATGAAAAAAGTGGTAGTTTCTTACAATCATTGGATGCATTTCAAAGTTTAATTTCATTTCAACTCATGTGTTATGCTTCCGTTTACAACGTCTTTACGTTTCTTAGTTATTATGTTAGTTTTAGTAGCTCTACTGGCCAAGGGCCAGCAGAGCTTATGGAATGGGGAGTTGTCCGTCGTCCGTCGTCTGTCCGTTAACTTTTACCTCGTTAAGACGATATAGCCTTCATTTTTCATCCGATCTTTACCAACCTTTAAAATATTTTTTTTTTTTTTTTTTAACATTTTATTTGAATATCAAGTGTACAAACATTTATATACCATACATATATAGATGCATTATAGTCTACCTGCTCCTATAGTAAATAATATCTTCATTAAATATGTGGAATGGATTTAACTTCCTTCCAGTTGTAAATAAAAGCATTAGAACTAATGTATCACAAACATTTTACACAGCTTATATTATATCACAACATATTTTGAACTGCATTCCACCTTGATTTAATTGCATTAGATTTGTATAAGGGGTACATATATGTTGAGAATAGTTCCATAGCTCTGTAACTTTTCACTTGTTCTAAAAATATCGTATAGTTAGGTAGACATTTTCTCAGTTTGCAAGAATAGACATACTTCTTATAGATAAGCACAACTAGATACAAAATATAATCAATATCTGTTGAGCATGGTGTGCCAAGAAAAATGGACTCCGGTTTTAATTCTATTGAAATATTGCATTTTTCAAATAAATCACTAAACAACTTTATTAATATGTTCTTGGCTGACATACATTCATAAAATAAATGCAACAATGTTTCTTTGGAATTATTACAAAACGTGCAAAGTTCAGTTTAAAATAAGCGTTTTCCATGGTGCGAATTTGTCAGGGTCTAAAATCTTTTGTATCCAAGATAATTTAAGTGAGTGACTGAGTGATTTAATGTGTGGAATCTTTAATCCACCTTCTTCAATAGTGTTCATCATCACATTACGTTTTATTTTATCTGGTTTACCTGACCACAGAAAATCGAACATCGCATTTTGAATGTCGCGATATACATGTTCGGGTGGATCAGGCAAGACAGTGATACATTGAATGAGTATTGGCCGGGCAAGTGTTTTAAAAATAGTTGTTTTACCTATTAAGGATAAATTTCGAAACGACCAATCATTTACCATTTTTTTTATTTTATCGAATTTACTATGAAAATTGTGAACCACATAGTTGTCGTTTTGCAAATTGTATTGTATTCCTAAAACTTTAAAAGAACCACTTTCATTCAATTTTACCGGTATGCATGTGTTCAATATGTCTTTACATCCTTTTTTATCAAAGTTTGCTTTTAGTCCAGAACATAACGAGTCATCTGCATATTGATTTATAAGGTATTCTGAACCGTCTATTTTAATACCATTAATATCAGGATTATTTTTTAAAGCTGCACTTAAAAGTTCGACACATATTATAAATAGATATGGCGATAAAGGGTCTCCCTGACGTACACCACGCTGTATAGAAAAATAATCGGTACAGTGACCATTATTTAATACACAACTCTCAATGTTATTGTACCACGTTTTAAACCACTGAAGTATGGAATCCCCAAAATTGAAGAAACGTAATGCTTTTTCTATAAAACCCCATTCAAGAGAATCGAAAGCCTTTTCAAAGTCTAATAAAACTAGATACCCGATACATCCAATTCTTCACATTTCTCAATAATGTCAAATATAAATCTAGTTGATTCTCCAATATATCTACCTTTCAAAAATCCCGATTGACTTTCTGAAATAATTTTTGGAAGGATTGTCTTCAGGCGGCATGCAATAGCTGATGAAGCAATTTTACATTTAGTAACGAGATAGGTCTCCAGTTTTTTAGATAAAATTTAGATTTTCCCTCTTTTGGTAAGCACGTTATAACACCTTGTTTTTGAGTTACAGATAATGATTCAAAATTATAGCCAAAATTAAGCGATTTAATGATCCAATATCTTTCCAGAAAAAATTATAAAATTCCACTGAAAAACCATCCGACCCTGGAGATTTATTATTTTTCATATTTTTAAGACATTTTAAGCATTCTTGCGCAGATAGGTCTCCTTCAAGGAGTTCGCAATCTTCATCAGTAAGTTGATTTAGAAATGGGTTATTTTCAACAAAAAACTCATTTTCAAATTGTGGCTCTCCATGTATTTTTGATATGTACAGATCATCGTAAAACCTTTTCTGTTCCGTCAAAATCTCTTTTATATTACTTGTTTCTTTTCCGTCTTGTTTAATTAATTTTGGTATAATTTTTTCTGTACATTGCCTTTTCTCTAAATTACAAAAATATTTAGTAGATTTTTCACCTTCTACTTTCCATTTTGCTTTTGTTCTTAGAATAATACCTTTAATTCGTTCATCTCTTATAGTTTTAAGTCGTACTGTTAATATTTCGATTTCGTTTTTGACTGAAAAGTCTCCATTATCTAATATTAAATATAATGACCTTAATTTATTTTCAGTTTCCTGTAGTTCATTATCTTTTTTCTTTTTAACATATGAAGCATACGAAATGGTTTTCCCTCTAATCATTAATTTTAAGGTTTCCCAAAATAGTCGGTCATCTATACTTAATGACCTGTTAATATTACCATAATCATTTGGCAATGTATATTGGCTTTCCGTTTTGGCTATGGCTGTTTTAACAATATTAACGTAATCGTGATCGGTCAATAAACTATTATTGAATTTCCATATTCCTCTACCTCTAGGTTGGTCGATAAAAGAGAATTCAACTGATATAGGTGAATGATCAGATTTATAACAAACTCCTATATCAGTTTTACTGATAAAAAGTTGAAGATCCGACGAAATAACGAAATAATCTAAGCTTGCCATTTTATTCTGAGGACCTCGCCATGTATATCTTTTTAAATTTTCATTTTCAATTCTCCATGCGTCGTGTAAATCAAAATTTTCCATAATATTTAAAAGGGTTTTATTCGACTTTATATTATTTTTATGTTTATAGTTGTATGTGTCTTTTTCGTAATCTAATGGGACGCTCCAATCGCCACCTATGACTATTGAAGTATTTCCAAAGCTTTCTATTAAATTAAAAAAATCGTGAAAATTACCGTTGGGGTCTTTTGTCTCATTATGAATATTATAACTAAATGTGTTTTTAAATATAATTGCTGTACCTCTACTCGCACTAGAAAATGAACAGAATTTAGCATCAAAGTCCCACTCACTCTACCACTGAGACTCAACATGATCTGTAGAATGTGTATCAACCAAAAAAGTAATATCATAATTGTCCTTGCATCTAGAGAAAATGTCCCTCCTTTTTATATCGTCTGAGAATAGGCCCCTACAATTTACACTACCAAATTTAATAGTATTCATAACAACATTTTTTAGACAATATATACATAGAGAGCATGTAGGTACAACAAATGGTAGTTCGACTAAAACATATAAAAAACAAGATGGTGTACACACTAACATTCAACATTTTCTTGAATACCCAATTAACTTCCTTCAACGTTCTCATTACTAAGTATGAAATACATATTCAGTGTATGTGATGTGTTTCATGGATATACATAAATAATATTTCTCCTTCATCTGTCCACAACGAAAACATTAATCAGTCACTTCTTTTTTCATCAATAAAATAGTAATATAGTAAAGTATACATACAAGACTGATTATAAAGCATACTCTTATTGTTTTATTATGGTGCTTTTATATTATGCGTATGATAGCTTAAGAGTATTTATAACATGCATTCAAATCAAGTTCGAATTCAACTAGCAAATGCTTACACTATATACACATGTAACATATTATATTACTATCCGACGACTCCGTGCTATGCACGAATTGGATATTCCAACTTACAACAATTAAAAGAAACAATATATTATCAAGCATAGAAGTCAATCATTCATCAAAGTATACATTACTCTGACAAGCTACTTAAATGAAACATAATACTATTAATAGTTATAATTAACTATTTATGAACAAGTGTCTATTTTGCATATTACAGTTTATAAGTTATTCTAGCATGCAGCCAAATCACGTTCGAATTCAAATACAAATGTTTCGTTTTTTTGTAGTAATAGCCGACGGGCCCATGCTATGCACGGATCAGATCCAACATACGATGATTACATGAAACGATGTATAGAGTCCATATTGTTATGAACGAACATATAAGTCAATCATTAAGTAAAGCAATCATTAAGTAAAGATATACAATACTCTTGCAAGTTACCTTAATGAAGCATACGAATACTGTTCAAGACTAATTAATATTGATGTATAAGTTTCTGTTATGCATACATGAGTATTTCTAATATTCAGTCAAAACAAATTCAAATTCAACTACTATCAAATGTTTACACTATATACAACAGTAGCACGTGCTAATATCCGACGACTCCATGCTATGCACGGATCAGTTAGTAAAATGACATAAATACTGCCAGTATATTGTTATGACCAATTCTTTAAGTCAACAAAAGTCATTTAATCCATCCAGATGAGACAAAAATCACATGATTTTACTTCCAGCGACAGCGCATGACGTGATTTATATATATATATATATATATATAAGGGTGAGAAAATACATACATCTACAAAATACCTTTCAAAAAGCACTGGATCCCCGAGGGGATACGAAAATGTTGGAATAAATTAATAGATGGGGAAAAAAACATTTATACAGTGCTATAGTTTACAAAAACTCAAGCGCTTTCGGCTAACGCCTTCATCAGGAGTACACAAACACGAAAATAACAAATACGAAACAAAAAACACTAAAATACACTGCTTTTTCACATTTTAACTCTCTCTTCATAACTAAATGTCAGGGTACAGTTCTTCCCTCATCCAACCAGATATGTTCTTTTATTAGTATCACATTTGGCTCCAGAGTGTCTATTCAAAGAAAACAGTTTCTGCAACACTGCCAAACGATAAGTTGTTTCTCAAAGAGTTTTATTTAAACTGCCGTGTATTTTAGTGTTTTTTGTTTCGTATTTGTTATTTTCGTGTTTGTGTACTCCTGATGAAGGCGTTAGCCGAAAGCGCTTGAGTTTTTGTAAACTATAGCACTGTATAAATGTTTTTTCCCCATCTATATATATATATATATATATACATATACATACACACACACATACACTTATACACATATATATTTTTTCTTTATCTCACAAAAACGTCGCGCGTATTTTATCTCAAATACTATATAAAACATGTGTAATAACATATCTGACTATGTCAAGTTATGCACGTCTTGGACAGTCGATATTCAGTAAAATCCGTACTTTCGTCGTAGTACAAATACAAACAACAACAAAAACAACAACAAGTACAAGATAGTCCATCTAACCAAGAGCAACACTTCTCATGACACTGTCATTACTTCCCATGTACTGTTAACTGCTAAAAAACAGCTAAGATTATTAAGGAAGACATCTAGCCAAAGTGTTTTCGTTTTGTACTGATGTTATGGAAACTGCCATCATGGTCACAGAGTTATCTGAAAACTGTATACCTAGCTAACACGCGTACATCGTGAAAAGGACATGCTGGTAGCTAGTGGACTACAAATATCCTAATAGACCGCGTGACTGCTGGTTCATTATAATTTGCTAACGCAAAATCACGACTCAATTGGTTACAATGTCACGTGGTATATATGGAAATAAATATATGGGCGTGTCCATGCTGCCATGCTTTAAAAGATTGTTAATATCAATGAAAGCTCGGACAAGTTCGAAAACCAGCAAGATCGGACTAGTAACAGCGGAGTTATGGATATATAGTGGGTTCAAAATCTCGCTAAGAGCTTATGTTGTATTGTTGTATGTCTTGCCGACTCAAAATAAAGTTTATCTAATCTTATCTTATGTTATGTTATGTTATGTTATCTTTTCTTATCCGATCTTTACCAAAGTGTACCATAGTGTTACGATTAATGAAAACTTGGACAAGTTCGAAAACCAGCCAGATCGGACCTGTAACAGCGGAGGTATGGCCCTTGATTTAGTTAAAACATCTATAATTTGCTTCGTTAAGATGATATGGCCTTCACTTTTCATCTGATCTTTATCAAACTTTACCAGATCGTTACTATCAATGAGAGCTTAGGCAAGTTTGAAAACCAGCTAAATCGGCCCAGTACCAAAGGAGGTATGACCCATGATTTAGTTAAAAGTGCTATAGTTTGCCTCTTTAAGACGATAGCGGCCTTATTTTTCATCCGATTTTTACCAAACTTTATCGGATTGTTACTATCAATGAGAGCTCGGACAAGTTTGAAAATTGGCCAGATCGGACAAGCAACAGCGGAGGCATTTCCCTAGATTTAGTTAAAATGCTATATTTTGCCTGGTTAGGACGATAGGGGCTTCATTTTTCATCCGATCTTTACCAATCGTCACCAGATTGTTACTATCAATGAAAGCGCGGACAAGTTCGAAAACCAACAAGATCGGACCAGTAACAGCGGAGCTATGGCCTTGATTTAGTTAAAAACGTTATATTTTGCCTCGTTAAGATGATAGGGGCTTCATTATTCATCCGACATTTACAAACATTACTAGATTGTTAATATTAATGAAAGCTTGGAACAGTTCGAAAACCAGCCAGATTGGACCTTTACATCGGAGTTATGGCCTTTGATTTTTTGAATATGCTATATTTTGGCCTCATTAAGATGAAAGGGCCTTCATTTGGCCGGATTTCAGTGAAATTGTGCAGGGATGATCAGTACCAAGCCTAGTTGTATATATAGTCACCGTGTTCCGATTGAATGCTTTTGGTGGAGTAATGGCCCCTTAAATGGTTTAATACACAAACTTTATATGGACTAGTTCTCCTGAACGCCTCGCCGAATTTCAACGAAACTTTGCAGGGATGATCAGCATCAAGCATAGTTGTGCATATCGTCGTCATGTTCCGGTGTACCTATTTTCGGCGAAGTTATGGCCCTTTAAAGTTTTTTGATACACAAACATTTACCGGGCTAGTTCTCTGACAAGGATGATCAGTATCAAGCCTAGTTGTGCATATCATTGCCATATTCCGATTGCATGATTTTTGGCAGAGTTAAGACCTTTTACATGTTTTAATACACAACCTTTTTCCAGATTAGTCTTTTATGAACTCCTTACCGGATTTCAACGAAACTTGGCGGGGATGATCAATACCAAGCCTAGTTGCAACTGTCATTGCCGTGTTCTGGTTGAATGATGTTAGGCCCTTTTAAGGTTTTAATGCACAAATCTTGTCCGAACTAAATCTCCTGATCCCCTGTCCGGATTTCAATGAATCTTGGCAGGGATGATCAGTATCAAGCCTAGTTGCAGATATCATCGCCATGTCCCGGGTTGAATGATTTTTGAAAGAGTTATGGCCCCTGATACATAAGCTTTATCTTTAGCAAGTAGAGCGTCCACAGGCCCTCTTGTGCCTCTTGTTATTTTACAGTATTTTGGGAGAACAAGTTCAAAACGTTTAAAAAGAATCACTGAAAACTGAAATGTTTTTATAAAGAATAATGGATGCATTTGAAAGTATACAATGTCATGTGTTTGAAAAGTTATGTTAAACGCTTTTGTTTACCATTTCTTAACTATTAACTTATTATAATTTTAGAAATAATGTGTTTGTTTCTTTCTTTCTTTCTTTGGTTGTAGTGTGTTTTACGTCACATTCAACACATGTAAGGCTATATATGACATTAGACGTTATTGTGGTGGAGGCAGACCACCCAGTATTGTACACTTCCCGCAGTCCGTAATAATCGTAGAAAGAATTTGTTTACAAGTTCATGTGTAAGTATAATAGCGGAAATATCGTCTTGGTTCTCCTTGTTGTCTTTATAGCTTAAGCTATTGTATGATCTACCCATGTCTTCTACACTAAGCTCATTCATACCATTAATACTGTATGTTTATTGATCAGGGATGGTTTCAGCGTCTTCTTTGACGTTTTTCTCCTGTCTAAAATACGCAAGTTAGTTGTTTTTCTCGTCGGGAACCCCTCTCCAATCACGATAGACCAAGGCATTGAATTGTTTTTAAGGCTTACACTGCATGAAATAAGGATTAAACTACACTTAAATTCTTAGTATAATTAGGTATCTGCAACTTTAATTCCCCCTTCACCTTTAAATGGCATTTAATTTTTCACAAAATACCTGAATTTTGTTCTAGTTTAAGTTTGATTTAAACTCCACTTTAATACGAAATTTAATGGAATTTTGTTGAGGTTAAATGTGATTTAGGAAACATTGTTGTCCGCTAACATTTTACTTAAACTCCACTTTTTCATGACATTTAATGACATTTTATTGCGGATAAATGTGATGTTGGAAACACTGTTGTCTGCTTAAATTTCACTTAAACCCCACTTTTATATGAATTTAATGGAATTTTGGTGAGGATAAATGTGATGTAGGAAACACCGTTGTCAGCTAAAATTCCACTTAAACTCCACGTTTACATGCAATTTAAAGGGACACTGTCCGTAACTTTTAGCTTATAAAACACCCAATAATTATGTTCGCAAACATTATACACTAAACATTATTCAATATTTACTAATTAAAAGCAAGATTGTTTAACGGAATTAAATCGCGGTACAAAAAAAGCAAATCTACTTCGTGGGTTTAAACTCGCAGCCCAAACTCGCAGTAAAAATAAGTGTTCTTGAGCGTAAAGTTGTCGGAACTCGCTCCCGACTGAGCTAAGCGGTCTATACATATTACGCAATACATACTATGGTGAAAACCTTGTGCGTTATGGAAAGAAATATAAAAAGATCGGACAGGGAAAGTAGCATTCAAGGAGGACAGTCTTGTGAACGCAAACGCATAAAGTCACGTGAACGCATAAAAGGTAAATATTGTGGGTCCCACTTTATTTACATTTAATAATTAAAACTTTTTTTTTTCAAACTCACGAATGTATTCCTACATACTTCTTAGGGTCTATCCTCATGTTTTCATGTATACATTTCAATGAATAAAAGTCAGACAGTTATTTGGTTATTCTCAATATCTGCTTACTTACGGACAGTGTCCATTAACTGAAATTTTATTGCGGATAAATGTGGTGTAGGAAACACTGGTGTCTGCTTAAATTTCACTTAAACGCCAATTCTATTAGAAACTTAATGGAATTTAGGCTGAGGTTAAATAGGGTGTAGGAAACCCTGGATTTCACTTAAACTCCAATTGTTATATGAAATTTATATATATATAATACTACAGCTCAGCTCACGCACAAAGTCAGATTCACCTAAGCATAGACCCTACACTGTTTTATTTCTAATTATATATTATATAATTGTCGCAAGATGACCTTCCTCGCATGACATCGAAATTAGAAAAAGGGAGATACAGAGGTATTCTTAGGAATGAAAGGGTATGCAAACATTGCCGAAACACCATAGAAAATGAATATTACTTTATATTTGAATGCAAACTGTATGATGATTTAAGACTGAAATATTTACCAATACAATTTACACATAATTATTCTCTGTACACATTTTAATCATTGTTTTAAATGAAAATCCATTAATTATAAAACATTTAGCCATGTTTATATTTCATGCTTTTCACAAAAGAACAGGTTTGTTAGAGACTTTGTGAATATGTAGTTTTTCGCGATGATTGCCTAAAATATTGGTGGTTTTGTATATTAAATCTATGTATATATGTTGGGTGCACCAGTTACATATTTGTTTGTTTGTATATAAAATGAATTGTGTTATGGGCCGGAGGCCAAAATAGTAATAAAGAAATTGAAATTGAAATATAATTGTCGCAAGATGACCCTAGTGGTTGGGATTAACTCAGGAAAGAATCAATGTCGGTGACTGCATTTACATAAGTTTAATGCATATTTAAAATATGTTAAATATATACAATCATTAAGAAAAACAAGCGAATACACAGATGAAATATGAAAAAGACTGTTCTCATGAACGTTTAAGACGTTCGTAGTCTTATCACAAATACTGAATGCGTCGACTGACTATATATGACACTAAAGTGTAGTTGCAGTTACAACAATGTTGATGATCACAAACGTTACAAAGAATGATGCACGAGAGCTCATGAATATGATGCGCGTCTCCAATGATCGGTGATGGTCATCAAAAGCCTTCTATAAGGGTTGATAACTCAATGAATATGATGACGCGATGATGTCCCGGGGGTTGTTGCTCCTAAGAGGACCTGACCATGTTGTCCAGGTACTTGGACAGTCTCCACCGCTCGTTACGTTATGCGTGATTCCCGTTAGAATCACCTAGAGGGTCTACACCCCCTAAAGGCACATAATTTCACCCTTTCAAACGACTGCTCCAAGCAAAGCAACTATCAACATTTTCCGGCCATGACTGGAGAACAATGCACTTTATAACCAACGTTACGCCCAAAACCATCATTTCCCACGTTCATTCCGTGAGACACGTGGCAATAGATGCAATATTCATATCTACACCAAAGGACCTTAAACAATATTGCCCTTTAGAGAGATAGATTGTAAACACTATACTTTTACATACATATAAACTTATTGAACGGCCCTGCCGTACATCCTCTACCGGCGCTATAAAATTGCTCGCTTTTCCGTGGGACATGAAGATATCATGCAACTGGTGATTTGTTTCAACTGAACGATGTATTAGCATGTGACTGACAGATGTCGTCAAGTGCTTACAAGAGCTATGTACGACCAATACGCTCTACTCGAGATATTTTGTGACAATAATACATTGCTGAACCATGAAACTGTTATGGATGTCTGATCCGATATATGGTATAACTATTTTATATAAAGACTGAGATAAGATGTTTATGTAACTAGCTTCAAATAGCCCAAGATACAACAACACCACATACTGTGTTATAACTGCCTCTGCGAGAGTATTAGCGAAGGTGTGAACAATTCTTTCACAGATATGCCGCAACACCATATTGCCTTTTAGTCGAAGCGCTCTTTAACAAATGCATCAATTATTAATTAATTAACAATGTTATATTGCCTGCATATGTATCAAACACAATATTATTTTTCTCTGAAAGAAATATAAAAATATCGGACAGAGAAAGTAGCATTCAAGAGGACAGTCAACCACAAAACACAGAAACAAACACGCAAACAGACAAACAAGAAGGCAAAAGTTATAATAAATGAACGACATCACAAACACAAAAGGGTTGACAATAGGGCTACGCCTTGGAACGGTCAGTGGTAAAGTAGGCCACTGGGGGTTTAAACCGTTCTAGGGTGCACCAAACCTCACACTTACCCTACTTCATCCCATTAATAACAGGACAGTGTAAATAAAGAAATCCCCGCATGCTCTAATCTCTAACCAACAAGGCAGCATCAATATACAATATAAGTAAAACACTTGATGTCATTAATATTCCCTTTTCAAGTTCTAGGTTATGTCTGTAAACTCTAGTGATTACATTTACATATACATGTTTATACTAATGTCAAGTAGGACGGCTATACTGAAGTGTATATATTCATCATGATTTCTAAAATACTATCGTCCAGAATGTGATTTCTTTCCAACGTATGTCTTGATGTTGGAAGCTACATATATAATACTGTAGCTCAACTCACCCATGAGAGAGAGAGAGAGAGAGAGAGAGAGAGAGAGCGAAGAGGAGAGAGAGAGAGAGAGAGAGAGAGAGAGAGAGAGAGAGAGAGAGAGCATATTCATGTTTGTTTAATAGCAATTAATTCTATTAATTCAATATTAGACATCACTAAAATTAGGTATTCATTAAATGTGTAACTTGTATGTGTCATTACATTTAATTTGTATCAATTGTAAGTATGATATGTTGGCGTACGCACTGTATAGAAATATTTCGTTAAAATTTAATTTAATTAAATGCCATGAAATTCAATATAAAATACCACATTTAGCATTCATTAAATGAAATATGTTACATTTATTGCAATTAAATTCCACAAATCAGTATGAAATACCACTGCTAGATTTAAGCTATCATTATATGTGCATCAAGCTGATCGTTACCTTTAATTGTGATTAAATGCACTTAAATTCCAAATACAACTTGCAAACTTTTATTTTACCTTTAATTGTAATTAATTTCCAATTAAATCCCCCACATGGAATTTATGACATTTCAGCAAATTTCTGTTTTGATTAAATCCCTTATTTCATGCTGTGTCACCGAAACACGCGAAAATGAACCTTCAGACAACATTTTGACATTTTATGTTTTTTGATGTTTATGAAACACGGTGATTTTCTCTTTAAAAATCTCTGTATTTTATGTTGATATCTTAATTAAAATTTATTTAATCTCAATTTGAAAATTAAAGTTTGTACTCACCATTAATTTTGACGTTAACGTCAGCGTATTGGACGACGTCATCAATTGCTACTTTTATGACGTTGTTGTTTAAACGTCCGAAGGGACCTTTTTGTGTGTTGCGGCTCATTTTATTTCCTATCGAACTGATTGAGAGACAGGGGAGGCGACATAGGAATGTGGAAACATGCCCTACTTTATTTATATGATTCTTTATCGTACTCGGAGGACATACTCTGATACACGGGACCGTCCGGTTTAAGTCGCCATATTATGGATGATGATGCTAGAGTTACCCCAGGACTCACGAAAGAAATCAAATGGTGCCGGTAAACACGTAAAAGTGTATGCTTTAGCACATCTTTCATTTATAGTATACTTTGTGCTATTATAATAAGTTGTGTACAAAGCTTACGATCAGCTTTCAGAACTTTATATTTCCTGATGGTTTTGTTTGAAGTTATGTTTTATCTCACTGTACTTTATGCTTCAAATTAAACTGCTGATTGTGTCGTGAAATTTTGCTACAAGGACTATCACAACCTGACTTCTACGGTGATGTGATTTATAAACTTCGTAAGATTCTTGGTCATGATCACTTTTATACTATCTTTGTTAAACTTGTTAAAAAGTTTATCAAAAGAGGTTATGACCCTATCATTTTGCAACGTACTGCATGCTTGGTGGTGGACCCTTTTACAGTTCGCCACTATGCTTTCCTCTTTAATTGTACGATGACCGGACAGGCTGTGGACCCTATGATGACGCCTACCTAAAGCCCATTGGGACGGTGGCGTTTGATGTTTGTCTATGATCTTTCCTGTCGTGCCCCTAATGGTTTATTCTCTTGTTGCTCTGGCTTCTGCCAAGTCATTGAGTACCTTCATTGTGGCTTTCTAGGCTATTGTTTTTTTTGTATTATATTTACACGAGCATATTTGTGTTTTACTTATATTGCCTGTTGATGCTGCCTTGTTGGTTAGAGATTATATCATGGCGGGGATTTCTTTATTTACACTGTCCTGTTTTAATGGGATGACAGTAGAGTAAGTGTGAGGTTTGGTGCACCCTAGAACCGGTTTAAACCCCAGTGGCCTTTGTTGCCACTGACCGTTCCAAGGCGGTAGCCCTATTGTCAACCCTTTTGTGTTTGTGATGTCGTTTGCATTTTTATTACTTTTGCCTTATCGTTTGTCTGTTTGCGTGTTTGTTTTTTGTGTTTTGTAGTTGACTGTCGTCCTTGAATGCTGCTTTCCCTGTCCGATATTTTTATATTTCTTTGCTTGTGATACTGTACGCTTGTTCCAAGTCATGTTTCACTTTTCTAACTTTTCAATGGCTATCTTGTCCAGTTTTGTTTGATTCTACAAATTGTTTTCTATGTCAGACTTTGTCATCTTTCCCGTTGATATGCTAACTGTAGTACCGTGATCCCCTTTGCATAGATTACTCTTAATTGTTTTCAGTGAGCACGTTTAAAGCTTTTAGATCCCTGTTTTCTTTTGTATTATTTTGTCGTTTGAAGGTCTTTATTCAGGACACCAGCATTTCCAACATTCGAATAGGTGATTATGAACTCTTTCTGAGGTGAGATAATCGTGGCAAACTGCCTTAGGTTTAAGACTGAATCCATTTGTGCCTCCGGCAGTCTGGGTGTCTTTATATACAGTTTCCTCTACTACTTGGTCTTCTGGTATTCTTCCAATATAATTGTTTGTTCATGTTTGCACTGAACAACCACCACTTACCATGTAACTGAGAACAGCTGGTTGCTCAGTAGACCGGCGATTTAAGATAGATAAAAGTGTTAGTTCTGTAAATAAAATGGTATTTGGTACCATTAGCTAGTGTCATTAGTGTATTATGTGTTATGAGTGTATTTTTGTTTATTATATATCGAACGTGTTATTGTACTTTCTGCAAGGGAAGCATCAATAGGGGATTCAAAACAACCCTATCAACGTATTTACATAATATATATGCTTCTTATATTCAGTTCTCTGTCAAATGTGATAATATAATGTCATTGATCATCTATTTATGAACCGGTAAATATTAAACGTGAGCAATGCAACCCGAGACCTGACACCAAAACATACGGTGTCAATACATCTGAATTGGTAGTTGTCGTACCGGGATCCTCACTTTCGTACTAAGGGTACATTTGTACAAATGTGTATACTTAAATCTTACATATATGCTTTAACGTCTACTGAAGCGACCATGCGTAAAGAAAATAGGGCTAATGATTAGCAGATGTTCGATACCAGTTTGATATATAACACAATAAGTGTAAGCATAAGTAAAGAAATGTACACTGAGTATACAAGTGGGCCCCAGCTAAGACAATTACCCAATCAGCGTAAGTATACTAATAGAAACTTCTAACGCCCTGTAGTATCAAATCCGAATTTCACTCGATTTGCACACACATCGATGATTTTTCTGAAGAAATCGTATTGCGCGTGCACCAGGCTTGACAATACCATATCCAAAAATAAATCGAACAAAACTTAATATGTGCAGTAATGTTAGAATATGGTTTAAATGTATCCGTATGAATTTTTTTAAGAAGGAAATATATATAAAGAATATATATATTTTAATATGCCAAATATTTTGAATGGAATCGGGCGCAACATTCGTATATTAACCCTGGTGCGTAACACAGCATAGCAAATACTACTATGCAAAATGAATTTTCTTGTAAATCAGATGTCATTTTTAGATTTATTTATTACGTTTAGGAACTTTAGATTATAACATATCATAAACTGTCAATTTTAAGTCGGACCTCTATACCCCAGAACAAAGTCTGACGTACCCACGATCAATTTGCTACTGGGGCAGCTACTAATACTGTTGTAAACAGTATAGGTCTGAATCCCACTGCTGCCACCAGTGTTGTAAAAACTATCGTCTGAATCCAACCGCTCTGCCAGCAGTGTTGTACGAACTATTATATTTATATATATGTATATATAGTCCTCAAAGTTGGATGTTTAAATCACACATAAATCCACTGTTTGGTTACACACTTTTATTTCCTACGTTTATAACAATATTTCCATTATAAAAGCAATGATACTTTCAAACACAATTTTAAGGATGATAATGAAGAATAATAAAATCCAATATAAAGAAATATAAAAAGATCGGACAAGGAAAGTAGCATTCAAGGAGGACAGTCAACCACCAAACACAGAAACAAACACGCAAACAGACAAACAAGAAGGCAAAAGTAATAATAAATGCAAACGACATCACAAACGAAAAAGGGTTGACAATAGGGCTACCGCCTTGGAACGGTCAATGGCAAAGTAGGGTGCACCAAAACCTCACACTTACCCTACTGTCATCCCATAAAGAATTCCTAAATCACATCCAAAATCCTACCTAAAACTTCCGCCCAAAACCACTGTGCCAAAAAATGTGTCAATGCATGCGTGCGGCCCTTTTTATATGGGCTGCAATCTTATGAATATTAATGTGTTAACATGTAGGCCATTGCTAAGCTTTAACCTAGATGCTGCATCTCAGTGAACTTTCACCAGTGAACTTTCGCCATCAGCGGTCATAAATTAGTTAGCAGGTATGCCTGTGCTATGTAAATGATACTTGGCATGCACCGAGGAACCGAGGAACCTATATCTGATACATTGAATGAACAATCTAATCAAACTAATACAGTATCTAATCAAACTAATACAGTATCTAATCAAACTAATACAGCATGTAAAACTCATAACACAAATCATAACAATACTGTTATTTGTCAGAATGAAATCAGTTCACTTCAGAGGTAATTATCCTCTGATACCGTGAATAAATAAATACAACACCTGTTCTGTAAAAGACCCTGCTTTACACATGTTTGGGTTTCTAAACAAATGACCAAAACAAAGTATGCAAATGGTAAAACTGAAACAAATGGCATACTTTTATAGAAGATAATAAGGGAAATATAGTTTAAATGTTTATGTACATGCAAATAAAGAGTATTGGTATGCATTTGAATAAAAATAAGTAAATTTCACTACTCCGACAATAAAACTCACACAATTTCACTGTTGTGTGGTATGGCTATCAGGTATACTTGATTCAAAACTTTTGTATGCAAATACAACGAGTTTACTAATATATATGTATGGTATAATTTGGTAGCAATAAAATAAAGGTCGGAAATAGCACGTTTAACAATACATAAACAAAATAATATTGAATATTTTTTTATATATTTTTTTTAGAAATGATTCAGGTTTTCAGTGAGTTTTGTTAAAATTATATTTTTCTTGCCATAAACATCTCAAAGTAATAAAAAAGCTATAACTAGTAAATGTTGTAGATCGAAACATTTTACATGGTTTCTAAAAACACCTTGAAATGCCGTCTGCCACATTTGGATGCCTATTCCAGTTCTCATCGAATTTTGATAAATTTTGAATGTTTTTATTAAACAATTGTAAAGAAATAAAACTGTGGCTACAACATATAAACTTTGTAGGCAGATATATTTAACATGTTTCTGGTATAATATTATACTTTGGAATACATCCATTGCTGTTTAGACAAACTATTCCACTTATCGGAGGTTTTATTAACATTTGATATTTTACCATAAAATGTCTGGCATATTAATGATTATATACACATGTTGTAAAGGGTATACTTTTTCACAATTTAAAAAGGAAATAATAAATGAATATTCATCAGATTACTTTTCGGTGATATCTGGGGTTAGATTTTTAGCGATGTTTACCCAAACAATTGGAAAAAATCAGCAGTGAACTATGAAATCGATACACTTCGTAAACACAAGTATTTAACACAATTTTTAAACTAAATATTACCCTAAATTCATTTATTTTTATTTTTAAAAAAATATTTCAGTTTTCGGCACTTTTTTTGTTGAAATTTGAGATTTTTGGCCCCAAATCCGGGCATAAGCTGTGTTCCCCACATTGATATTACGTTGAAGTATTAACCTGAGGCATCAATAATTAAAAAAAATAACATTATTAGAATTTGCAACCTCAGATGGTACCAATATGCCTTGGTGTGATTTAAGGAATGAAGCACTCAGGAATTGGTCAAATATTTACATATCGAGGTGTAGACGTGAGCTCTCTGGCGCGTTGACCAATCAACACTCTCGAAATTGATTTCAGTACGACTTTTTCTTTTTCTTTTCGTACCTTGTTATTAGTTTATCTGAGTACGAACTTGAACCTTATACATGTATATGGTATTGACAGAAACATGCAGTTCGAACTATTATTGTTCGTCTTTATCTATTGCATTCCCATATATTTATGAATCGATTAACATTTATAATATATGTTGCGTTTTGAGAATATGTAAACTGACTATAGAAGTCAGATGCTGGTTATCTATTCGAAGGAGACGATTTCACTGTTTTTTTCTGTTTTTTTATTAGCCTTATTTCTTCTCTTCTCGTATAGATGGCATGAACATCGTCAGCCAGTCCCAATGCTTCTATTTCGAATTGAGTATAGCATTCCAAGCTCGTATAATGCATCTTTCTTATGGGCTGAAAAAAAACAAACAACATATCTTAGCTATCTGATAAACAGGACGTGTAGTAGGATTGCATAATGGATTGAGACAAGCCATTATAACTCAGATGAAGAATGCACTTAAAGCTACAGACTCTATATTTAACTCGCACGCCGCTTTGAAGGCTGTCTTTCATGTTCACCAGCTCGTGGCGAAATCGGGTATTTAAGCATTCAAATTTAAAATCAATTTGTGCACATCGTACCTGTACACAGGTAGAACAATAATATAAGAAAAATATGTTTGCCACTCTCGGGGCTAGAACCAACAACCTTCTAATTTACAAACAGATGATCTTACTACTGAACTCTGACGACTTCTTGAGAAAATTGCATATTTATTACCATTTATTAAAATGCAGAATAGCATATTTGAACGCATCGTACTGAACGTATATAGTCCATTATGTCGCACAATTAGCATTTCATGGTATTATGCAATATTTTATCAAATTTGAACTTATGTTTCCGGCTCAAAACAACACTATTTCGATTTTTAACATTGTGCTCCTGTCTGCGCTCATTATCGCGTAATAGCGATTTAGTTTCTTGATTTAGATCTCTCGATTGAAAATGGTAAAATAATTAGCAAAGTCTATGACAAGAGAGATGATTTTAATTTTGACATTGTTAATTATCCCCACTTGGATGGGGATGTTCCCCGAGCAATTTCTTATGAGGTGTATGTGTCTCAACTTATTCGTTTTTCTAGAGCTTGTACTCGAGTTGAGGACTTTAATATTCGTAATCTTTGTATAACTAAAAAGTTACTAAATCAGGGTTACCGTTACCATAAACTTCGTAAAACCTTTGCAAAATGGTATTATCGTAACCCTGATCTTCTTTCCAAATATAAAAGTAATTTAAGGACTCTTCTGCGACAAGGACTATCACAACCTGCCTTCTATGGTGATGTGATTTATAAACTTCGTAAGATTCTTGGTCATGATCACTTTCATACTATCTTTGTTAAACTTGTTAAAAAGTTTATCAAAAGAGGTTATGAGACCCTATCATTTTGCAACGTACTGCATGCTTGGTGGTGGACCCTTTTACAGTTCGCCACTATGCTTTCCGCTTTAATTGTACGATGACCGGACAGACTGTGGACCCTATGATGACGCCTACCTAAAGCTCATTGGGACGGTGGCATTTGATGTTTGTCTATGATCTTTCTTGTCGTGCCCTTAATGGTTTATTCTCTTACTGTTCTGGCTTCTGCCAAGTCATTGAGTACCTTCATTGTGGCTTTCTAGGCTACTGTTATTTTGTATTATATTTACACGAGCATATTTGTGTTTTACTTATATTGCCTATTGATGCTGCCTTGTTGGTTAGAGATTAGATCATGGGGGATTTCTTTATTTACACTGTCCTGTTTTAATGGGATGACAGTAGGGTAAGTGCGAGGTTTGGTGCACCCTAGAACATGTTTAAACCCCCAGTGGCCTACTTTGCCACTGACCGTTACAAGGCGGTAGCCCTATTGTCAACCCTTTTGTGTTTGTGATGTCGTTTGTAATTATTATTGCTTTTACCTTCTTGTTTGTCTGTTTGCGTGTTTGTTTCTGTGTTTTGTGGTCGACAGTCCTCATTGAATGCTACTTTCCCAGTCCGATCTTTTTATATTTCTTTTTAGTGTTAAAATGCTACAACTTACCAGCACATATTCTTGATCTAGCCTACGTTACTAAGAACAAATAAAAGTCCATGAAGGTTCCTGGGTCAAATGATTTTTATGGAATTACGAAGGCTAGATAAAAATGTGATATTTTACGCATCTATTTCTGCCTGATATATCGACGTTTTGGTTGTACTTCGAATTAAAACTATTTCACCCGTGATTCATTCATATCCATCAGTAAGTACTAGTTTAAGTATAGGGGTCTGTTGCCTTAAACAATATATTGTTGTTTTAGAGATTAACGAGGAAGAAACATACCTATGTCCACTGGGCAGAAAGACGTAGGCTAAACGATTAAAAGCATACTGCTTCTTTCTGATAGAATGAGACAAAACAACAACCTTCTATCTGGTTTATATGTACATGGGCTGAAACAGGACACAATTGGTTAAATGTGTTAAGTTGATGTACTATGATTCACGCGTGATTCATTAACATTCATCAGTAAGTACTAGTTTAAGTATAGCATATGTAGACTTGAACAATATATTGTTGATTTGGAGATCAACGAGGATTTGGAGATCAACGAGGAAGAAACGTACATATGTCCACTAGGTAGAAATACGTAGGCTAAACGATTAAAAGCATACTGCTTCTTTCTGATATAATGAGAAAAAACAACAATCTTCCATATAATTTGGGGTATAATTTGGGCGTCCGTGGCCGAGTGGTTAGAGTCTCTGACTTGCAATCACTTGCCCTCACCGCTGTTGGTTCGATCCTCAGCGACCTAGGAATCTTTATGTGAGGAAGCTATCCAGCTGGCTTGCGGAACGTCAATGGTTCTACCCAGGTGCCCGCCCGTACACGAAAATTGCCCGGAGGGGCACCTGGGGTCTCCTCTACCAATGGAAGCTGGAAAGTCGCCATATGACCTTAGCTGTTGGTGCGACTATAAAATCCAGTTCAATTAATCAATCAATCCATATAATTTATATGTATGATGGGCTAAAAACAGGACACATTGGCATTATGGGACGTATATATCAAAAAAGGCCACGTAACAGCCTTTCGCGATAAGCCGACGTTATTGGCACGCCAACAGTACTAAAACCGTACTAAAATACATTGATACGGTATCCATTATTATTTGACAAGGCAGCCGTACTACTCTTTTCAATATTATAATTTAAAACACTATTTGTTTTATCTTTTAACTTTGACATTAATTTGCATTCGCTAGTAGTCGGAGTTCAAACGTAGGAAAACAACGTTATTGTTTGTTAAAGTGTATAAACAGAAGTTGAAACAACGAAAGTTGTATACGCTAAAAGAATCTGCCCATTTCTTTATAAGGTATAATGAAATAATTATATAATTGTTCAAACTGGTAGCTATTAGTATCTCACTCTGATTAGTCCTACCAAACAACAAGCCAGTCTCGTTGTTTTTCAGTTTGTTGGTGATTCTTACAACAATTAACTTAGTCAACGGAAATGTCAGCTTTATAACGGATCCGATAGCAGAAAACAAAAGCAAATGATTCACTGCATAAATGTAAAACGTATGCTCACTATTATCCGTCTATGGTGTTGATAGCACTTAAATCAATGAACTCAATACCTTTAAATATGAATCTGTAAAAGTCAGTCAGTGTGTCAAAACAGATTCTGAGCCAGGACAGTTGTTATCTCCAACGGCTGCTCAATGGATATTAATTCACATTTTTAGAATATCTTTAAAATTAAATTGATTGCTCATCTTTAGAAGTACTCAAACAAAAATATATGTCTTAAGACCAGCAGTAATAAAGAAGGCTAAATATATCAAACTATTTACCAAACAATTAAACAAATCAGAGCCTAGTCAATCTTTAGAAGAGGATATTATTTTAATACGTGCAACTAAAATAGCTCAATTAACAAATTCATTTCTACTTAAATCCTGACAGGACTGTAATGTTTGATGTTTGTCTCCAATCTTGTCTTGTCGTGCCCTTAACGGTTTGTTCTAAGTCTTGATGCTATGGCTTCTGCCAAATTATTGAGTACTTGCTTTGTGGATTTTTATGCCTTTGTTTTTCTTGCATAGCGGACAAGGACATCTGTCATTTTACCGGGGCTAGATATTTCCATCTCAGCCTAGGGTCGAGATAAAATTCACGCGCGCCAACATCCGGTAATCAGGAAAAGATGCAAAACGTTAGTAGCTGGCGGCGTCAAAGCACCACATGTCTCTGACAGGTAAGAAAATAATCTATCAACGGTATTCGGTTCAGATAGGGAATTCCAACCCACAGTATAAATGTTTTAATCGGAATCTTGGCAGAGCTTCGGTTCCGATAAAAACACTTATACTTCGGGTTGAAATTGCCTATCTTCACCGGATACCCATGAAAGATTCTTATAATACATGATCCTCTTTGTGTTATACTGATGTTGCCTATAAATGCTGCCTAGTTTTTTTAGAGGATATAGCATGGCGGAGATTTCTTTATTTACATTGTATCGTTTAACTGTGATGCCAATAAGGTAAGAGTAACATCTGGTTCACCCTAAACCCTGGTTTACGCCCAAGCGGCCTTATTGGCCACTGACCGTTCCAAGGCGGTAGCCCTATTGTAATTCCGTTTATGTTTAATTCCGTGATGTCATATAAAAATAAGTATAACAGTCGAACTGGAAATGCAGCTTTCACAGAACACAGTAAACCCCAAAACACTCAAAAAGACAAACATGACTGGCAATAGTAATAAAAAATAAAGGCATATGACGTCACAAACACAAACAGAGTTCACTATAGGGCTACCGCCTAGGAACTGTCATTGGCAAAAAAGGCAACAGGGGGTTTAAACCAGGTTCTACGGTGCAACAAACCTCACACTAACCCTACTTCATCCCAATAAAACGGGACATTGTAAATAAAGAAATCTCCGCCATGAACTATTCTCTAAGCAGCAAGGCAGCATTAATAGGCAATATAAGTAAAACACAAAGATGATCGTGTATATATGAACATAAAAAAACAAAAGCCTAGAAAGCCACAAGGAAGGTACTCAAGGACTTGGCAGATTCCAGAGCAACAAGATAATAAACCATTGAGTCATCTTCAGACGACGAAATGTAAGCATAGGTTGTAATAATGATGGATTAGATGTATATAACGTTATTCTAGTATCTATGATTTTAAGAATTTGTTTCTTCCAATCATTGAGCGCTTGGATATCTGCCTTTTTTCATTTAGCACTAAATCTGTCAAAAGATTCAGCAATCTGAACACGGCAAGTATTAAAATCAATTAATGAAAGTAATATATATTTAGGTACATTTTAGAAAATAGAAAACGAAGGCGTTTGTCGATTATTTCAAAATTGCCAGTAATAACATGACCGGCTGGAGTATAGCAGAATTTTGGGCCTTTACAATCTCATACGGATAGAGTATATCTAAATATCAAGATTTGAAACAACTTTATTATAATTTAAAATTAATGTCTCTAATAGGTTGTTTATATTTAGAACAAATCATAGGATTTTCAGTGTTTTTGAAATATTTTGGAATAGAATCAATAACATTTTTATCTCTAACAGTACTAGGTAAATCAATACAATATATAACCTTGTTAAGATAAATGCTATGGTCATCTATTGGCTGTGTTCGTTGCTTCCGAGGAATCCACTTATTGAACTTAGACTTGTTTTCGTTTGGTGCTGTGTGGCCGTTTTAAAAAGAATCCTCGCGCTATGAATCAGTAGAGCTATTGCTAATTGGTCCTTTGGTATCATCGATCCCTTTCATTGTGATTTCAGAGTGGAATACTGCTTAAGACAGTACCAGTAGATCGTGAGACGTGTTGCATTTGATAAGTCCTGTCATGAACAGACTCCATACAATCGAGTCTGCTAAATGGCAATGCTTTGCTGAACTGAACATACCAATTATTAGATAATAATAAATACTGACAAATAGATCCCTTAAAAGCAACAAACACAAACAAGAGATACAAGTAGCAGACTGTGTTAAAAATATGTTCACTAAAGCCTATCTGGTATTTAGTATAATGAGTAATACTTTACAATACTATTTTAAAAATAATTGCTTTATTGTTAACACGAATGTTAAGAACATTGTTCTTAAGTAGTTAGACTCATTTTTTATTCTCATTATAATAATGGTTTTAAGAATTAAAAAAATATTTTCATCGCACATTTACATTTTTTAAAGTCACTTACATTATACAAATAGATACAAAAGTTAGATAGGATATGTAGCATTCACAGAACGTACTTAACCAAAAACAGGCATGCAAAATAAACTACATTTACATGGACGAATACTCATCAACGCGACATCACAAATATTGAAGGGTTGATAACAGTGGTACGAAATGGGAATGGTCAGTGGCAACCATGTCGCTGGGTGTTTGAACTAGGTTATATGGTGCACCAAATGCACGTTTACCCTATTTCCATATTAATTAAACAATTAAACAATTAAACTGAACTGCGTATATACGGAAACGTCACCAGACTGTATCCTCTAACCAAACTAGGCCGAATGATCAATATACGTAAAACACAAAGAAGATCATGTGTATGTGCCATAAAAAACTACTGATTGAAGACAAACACTTAATGTTACATTTGTTTTCAGGATTTAAGTAAGAGTCATTATTAGGTCCACACTCCGGCGGTGTGTAAAGTTTCTTTGAACAGTTCAAATTATTCATTAATTTGTTGAAAGTAACGCATACCAAGATAGGTACTATTGTTCAGGGCGCTTGTTACAGCCAATTCAATTATATACCATTAGAACTGGTATTTTTAGTGATAAATAAAAATACCTTATTTTTGAAAATCGGTTGAGAAATAAATATTTTAAAGCCAAAATGAGTTTTTAATAGTGCTTTTACCATGCAAATTCCTTGTTGATCGAACAGCAGAAAATTAAGAAATTTCATATGACTTCAGTTAGCCATCATATTTTGCAACAAAACTTTCAGGTTGTCTTAATTTACGAATATCCAACGTTTTAAAACCATTTTCAGATAAAAGACCTGAAAATAAGTATTTATCACATTTTTCATGCAGAAATTTGCATTGAAAATGCCCCATCAAATACAGCTTTCGAGCATGAACCTTTTATTTCTCAACCTATTTTGAAAAGTTAGTATTTGTATTTACCACTAAAAATGTCTGTTTCACTGATATACAACTTATTTAGGTAAAAATTGTAAAAATTCTGAAAAGTCCAAAAAACCTTTGGCTGAAACAAGCGCCCCAAACATTTTAGCGAATTCCTAATTTGTAATTTGGTACGGTATTGCATATGTGGAAGAATTTGAATATTTTTATTTGAAGTAATTAGACATTTTGGGTCGATAAACGTTTATGAGTCAAGTACATTGGTTGCAACAAGTGCTTTCAAAACGAAAAAAAAAGAAGAAGGTGATAAGGTGAATTTTATAACTGTGTAATACTACTATCGTAATAGAGTCATTTTCACATACTAGTAAAGAAAGATAAAAATATCGGAGAGGGAAAGCAGCATTCAAGGACGACAGTCAACCAAAAAACACAAAAACAAACACGCAAACAGACAAACGAGAAGGCAAAAGTAATAAAAAATGTAAACGACATCACAAACACATAAGGGTTGACAATAGGGCTACCGCCTTGGAACGGTCAGTGGCAACAAAGGCCACTGGGGGAGGCGGTTGGGGGGGGGGGGGGTTAAACGGGTTTTAGGGTGAACCAAACCTCACACTTATCCTACTGACATCCCATTAAAACAGGACAGTGTAAATAAAGAAATCCCCGCCATGATCTAATCTCTAACCAACAAGGCAGCATCAATAGGCAATATAAGTAAAACACAAAATGCTCGTGTAAATATAATACAAAAAAACAATAGCCTAGAAAGCCACAATGAAGGTACTAAATGCCTTGGCAGAAGCCAGAGCAACAAGAGAATACACCATTAAGGGCACGACAGGAAAGATCATGTAGTATAGTCCTTTCAATTACTTCTTCATACAAAATACAAAGTCAGTTTTTAACTAAGTAATTTAATTTCTGATCGTATAGCCTTTGCTAATACATATATACGTTCTAACTGCTTAAGTCAACAATTAGTGCCATCTCAGAGCGGGCCTATTTATACTAGAATATCAGGATGTTATGAAACAGTGTTTTTTATTCTGTTCTATTTCCTTCAAGACTCGAGTGCTGACGTTAAAGTGATCGTACTTGGCACAATTGCCTTATTCATACCAATTAATGTGAAACCTAACCCTCTTCGTGACTTGACTAGGGTAGTACAGACAACTTATCGTCACCGTTTTGATCGTGTTTTATGGTCAAGCCCGATCTGAACTTAGGGTTGACCGGTCGCTAATTACTTTATACTTGATTAACACACAAATGTTCATTGTTAACGATGAGTGGCCGAAGTTAATTAAACGGCTCTATTGTTTTTACAAGTGATTCGGTACGACCCGTGTTTTAGTATTTCCTGAATTGATCATGACCAAGTTATTAAGCTGTCAACATGTGCGTCTTTCATATATTATACGCCTTCAATATACATTGAGGCATGACTTTTTTACAATCATAGACAAACATCAAACGCCACCGTCCCAATGGGCTTTAGGTAGGCGTCATCATAGGGTTTACAGCCTGTCCGGTCATCGTAGAATTAAAGAGGAAAGCATAGTGGCGAACTGTAAAAGGGTCCACCACTAAGCATGCAGTTCGTTGTAAAATGATAGGGTCATAACCTCTTTTGATAAACTTTTTAACAAGTTTAACAAAGATATTATGAAAGTGATCATGACCAAGAATCTTACGAAGTTTATAAATCATATCACCATAGAAGGCAGGTTGTGAAAGTCCTTGTCGCAGAAGAGACCTTAAATTACTTTTATATTTGGAAAAAATATCAGGGTTACGATAATACAATTTTGCAAAGGTTTTACGAAGTGTATGGTAACGGTAACCCTACTTAAGTAGCTTTTTAGTTATACAAAGATTACGAATATTAAAGTCCTCAACTCGAGTACAAGCTCCTGAAAAACGAATAAGTTGAGACACATACAAGTAATGAAATGACTATAACAATCGTGAAACCATCTCTTCTAAATGATAGAAACCTTGGTAGTATAACTACACGAAACATTGTATAAACCGCGGATAATATGGTATCCGTTTTATCATTAAACTTCCAACGTTAGGCCAAATATTGTATATGGGGACATGTAAAAGCAATTACCTGTTTCCACAGTAATGGGCAACGTATGTGCCAATCTTCAGACCACATCTGTGCTATAAGCTTTGCTCGGCTACGATTAAGATTCTTGTTTGCTTCGTTGTGTGCTCTCTCGTACGTGTCACTGAGCTGAGCTATAAAGATGTTCAGCAGGATCACTATCGTAACGAATAGGAATATCAGCATAATCGTTATGCTCACAGGCCTAAGGAAAAAGAAAGATACTAATTATATTAACATTTCGTCAACACATACCGCTTCACCTTTTATGGAAAAAACCAAGGCCATGACAAAGTAAGTTGCACAAGTTGTTCACGATAAAATGTAGAATGTCATAACGACATGATCACATGTCATTTACTTTATACACATACAATAGTCTAAATGCTAGTTAGTAGACGTACAATCAAATCGCCAATATTGATTAGGCTGCAACGTGTGTCAAATGTGTATCATCGTAGGTATATTGTCTACACTTAACTTCATTACCGTTTCAAACGAAATGACGTTTTGTTTTAGTATCTACAAGGGTTTTGCAAGCATTATTCAGTGTGGCTTTCTAGGCTATTGTTTTTTTGTGTATTATATTTACACGAGCATATTTGTGTTTTACTTATATTACCTATTGATGCTGCCTTGTAGGTTAGAGATTAGATCATGGCGGGGATTTCTTTATTTACACTGTCCTGTTTTAATGGGATGACAGTAGGGTAAGTGTGAGGTTTGGTGACCCTACAACCGGTTTAAACCCCCAGTGGCCTTTGTTGCCACTGACCGTTCCAAGGCGGTAACCCTATTGTCAACCCTTTTGTGTTATTGATGTCGTTTGCATTTTTATTACTTTTGCCTTCTCGTTTGTCTGTTTGCGTGTTTGTGTTTTGTGTTTTGTGGTTGACTTTCGTCCTTGAATGCTGCGTTCCCTGTCCGATATTTTTTATCTTTCTTTACAATCCCATCGCAGACGGATTTGTGCTCGTGGCAATGTCTTAAATGTATAAGCTTCCAGTGTGTACTAGAAATACGTATATTGTTTTCCCGACTAAAAATCAATAGACGTTACGCACGGTGATGCTACGAATTAGCGTTACGCACTATGTTGTATGACTAAGATAAGCGCATAAATTCGTTCGATTCGATGTCATCGATTATGATTGAAATTTTTAAATCTACATATTATGTCTTTTCAGATAGTTTAAGTAAATGTGTTTTTATGGTAGCTTTTGTGAAAACTTTACTTTTTACAGGACTGACAACGTTAAAAAAAAGCTATGGTCACTGTTACACAATTTACAGTTGGTACATGTTTAAATCGGTATAACTCGAACAATTTTCGATAGATTCAGATGAAATTTGGCGCGAATAACGTTGTGGTCATTTTTGATATGATGCCGTCACGATGTTGACGTCAGAAGAAAACAACTCCACGAGATCGGCCGTTTTCTTGTAAAATCGAACCTCGCATTATATTATTATTTTTTTCACCAACAACAAAATAAATAAATAAATAAATATAGATAAATAAGAAAACCCAAAAGAAATAATAAAAAAGTTAAATATACAGTAAAAAATGAATATTACGAATGTAGTATGCATATCTAAACTATTCTATATAATTTGTACAATTTTGAAGTACTTTAATTAAATTTATACCCAACAATTCTCCATGACGAGGTTAAAGTCTTGAGTATATGCATCACATTTGTTTGCAGATTTCGTGTCTCCTGCAGAAAAGCCTAAATTATACCGAGTAAAGAAAAGAAATAAAGAAAGAGAAAGACAGTTAAAAAAGTATCATTTAAAGACATTTACAATTCCAAGAAAATACAAATACTGACTAAATCAAATAGCAAAATCAGTTTAAAAAATGCTATAAGACAAAAGTTGTATAGGCAGAATAAAAAAGAGAGTAACTTGAAAGAAGAAAACCGGAGAAAAGAGAAAAATGCTAGGAAGAGAGAATACAGAAATACATTAAAACTGAGTAGACATTCTGAGAGCATTGCTGAAAATGAATCAGATGTAGATCTTGAAGGCGTTTTCAGTTCAAGAACGAAGAAATTTCGCGCTTTCAAAAAGATGAAAGATAACATGCCAGGATCACCACGAAAACGTGCTCTACTTTTAACTACGTATCTAAAGTCGGAAAGAAGTCCTACTGTCAATTTAATGCAGCGGCTTAAAGTAATCCCTTCGCCTGAAGACAGCAAAAAAGTTGAAATGGCGGACACTGTACTTTCTGACATAAAATATGTTGTTGATCAGACTAAAGTTATGCGCACGGACTATTCGAGGGCTGCAGTCAACTTTATGAGCGCTGTTGTTAATGGTGATAACATTAGAATATCTAAATGTGTAACTCAGTTGGCAAATAATCTTGGTCTTACTCCCAGAAGAATGTCTACAGGTATATATATATATATATATATATATATATATATATATATATAATATACATATTCTTTTTCTAAGGAGTATATGGACAAATACTAATTGTATTTTGGTATAAAAGGAACAAGTGACTATAACTACTATAACTTATATCAATAGGTGATACAATAAGACAACATAATTGTTCATGAACAGTCTCAATCAAACCGAGACTGCAATATATTTTATATTTAAGAACTGTACACCAAGTCTATTCAGTAACAAATGAGCGTTAAATAATGCTCAGGAACTTGTCCTGTTACACAAGTGAACCTTGCATAAATGGTGAGTTAGATCAGTGCATTAGTTTTGCGCGGGCTTTTACGTATACGAAGCTGAAACATGAACATAAATGTTTAACTGAAAGAGAACGTAAGTCTAACTCATTGACTGACGTAATTCAACCCGGAGTAATTCTGGCTATCTACACAGATGTTAGTACTTGATGTTGTGCGAGTTGGAAGAACATATACTGCTTAAACATAACACTGATGACTCGGGAAATACTTTTCGACCCGGTACCAAAGTTATTTAAGGCCTATATTTTGACAAAGTAAATGGACATCCACTGAAATTCAAGTTGTTAAAAAACAAAAAAGTAATAATTCTTTCACTTTCTGTTTTATACATTTGTTTAGAAAAACAAATAAAAGATTGAAATATTTTATTAGGTATGGATACACATGATGAAATCTTAAACGCATGTCATGAGGTGCAAATATAATGATATGCCTGTGCTGAACGCGCTAATTTTTATATTTTGATATGTTGGTTCTGGTGTAATAAATACATACGCAGTGGTTAGTTTTTCTACGAACTGTGTTTATAAAGACTTAGTAGAATTGGAATACTTAGAATTATACATAAAACTGTCATTCTCCAGTCATAATTATATCTGAAATAACTAAGAATAAAACTGATACCACACAAACTGACCTGCGTGTAATACCCGAAATAGGCCTGTCACATTATATAATTATATATACAGAAAGTAGCAGTAAAGGCCTGCTTATGGAAGAAAACAATTAAATACTGGTAATTCATATTTGCATATTATATATTTTTCGAAAAAAAAAAAAATTAAAAATATAAAAAAATGAGGGGGTTAAATTTATAAAGACATATGTGGCGTCTCTGTCAAAAAAAGAGTCAAATATTCGACGACGTCATGTAACGCTAATTTGTAGCAACACCGTGCGTAACGTCAATAGTGTTATTAATTAATGGTCCTTTGGGATCAGCAAATCCAATATTTGTGGCTTAAAGTAGAATATAGATTAAGCCGGTGCTAGGAGGAGGGAGAGGCGTTGCACGTTACATTACCTCTCATAAACAGACTCAATAAAACCGAGCCTGCTACTTTTACCTATTACATTTGTTTGTTGTTTCAAAGAGATCACCTTTTCAGTACTTACACATTCGCTATTTTGCAACACAGGAAGCTAAAATATTATTTTAATATAAAGAAAGATATTTGGTCTATAATGAATGTAGTGTTTCTTTTTTATTATTTTATTTAAACACTATTTAAGTTTATTTTCTTTAGTTTTTTTACATTTCCTTCTCGGAAGCAATGACTTTTATTCGTCAATCTAAACCACATGGTTCATACACTAATGGTATTTATATACACTGTTTAACACGTTCTCATCCGCTCTTTTATTTTACATGACTGTGTAACGTCAATCTGTATGTACAAGTATAACAACTATATATATATGTATTTTGGGTGTTCTGGGCCACTAGGAGAATCACCCAAAATAATCTAAAATCACCACACAAAAATTTTCAGTAAACGGAAAATTAAGTCAATTAAACTGGTTATTTAGCATGTCCCAAGCGCTAATTTGTAGCAAAACGAAGACGATCCAAATAATGAAGAAGGAATTATAGATGACAACTATAACCCTGATGATTATCCCAACGAACCAAAAACAATAACAACAAAATATCACTATTGCTGGATTAAAAATTTAAATAGATTACTTTACGATCAAAACAAACATCATGGTAAAACTTACTTCTGCGATCGTTGCCTTCACGGCTTTTCTGGGAAAGGACTACTTACCAAACACAAAGAAGACTGTGATGGTATCAACAAAAATTCTTGCAGAATAGAAATGCCGCAAGAAGGTAAAAATACTGTAAAATTTAAAAATCATCAAAATCAGATGCCTGTGTCTTATGCAATATATGCTGATTTTGAGAGTATAATCAAACCAGAATCAATTAAATTTGGAAAGAAATCTGAAATCACAAGTGTGCACGAAGCTTGTGGATTTGGATATCAAGTTGTCAGATATGATGGTAAAACAGAAAAATCTGTTATTTACAGAGGTGAAGATACTGTTGAAAAGTTTTTAAATCACTTAGAATGTGAGAAGAGCAACATTAATAAAATATTTGCTCACCCAAAACCCTTAATTATGACACAACAAAATGCGGAAGATTATGAAAAAGCAACACACACCCGGATATGCGAAAATGAAATAGGTAGGAAATGTGGCAAAAACTGTAAAGTAAGAGACCACTGTCATTTTACAGGAGAATACAGAGGTGCAGCACATAAAAACATCAACCTAAAACTGAAAATAAAACCAAATAAAACAGTCATCCCTGTTATATTTCATAACCTCAAAAAATATGATAGTCATCTCATCATGCAAAAAATACATAAAATGACAGGTAATATTACATGCATCCCAAACAACGCTGAAAAGTATATTTCATTTAGTGCCGGACAACTTAGATTTTTAGACAGTTTCCAATTTATGGCTTCGTCTCTGGAAAAATTGGTTAAAGCAACAGACAAATCTGATTTTAAAATTACCAAAAATCAGTTTGGAGAACAAACAGATTTACTTTTACGAAAAGGTGTTTATTCATACGAATATATGGACAGTATGGAAATATTTAAGGAAACGCAATTACCGCCTATAGAAAAGTTTTACAGTAGTCTTTCAGATGAAAGTATAAGTTCCAAAGATTACGAATACGCTCAAAAAATATGGAAAGAGTTTAACTGTAAAACTCTTGAAGACTATCATGATTTATATCTAAAAACATGTATGAGTGCATACAAACTTGATGCTTTACATTACTATACAGCACCTGGATTATCTTTGGATGCTTTACTTAAACATTCAGAAATAGAATTGGAACTTTTGACAGACATTATCATGCACTTATTTATAGAAAAAGGTATGCGTGGTGGAATTAGTATGGTATCAAAACGATATGCCAAAGCAAACAATTCACATGTAGCTGATTATAACACTAGAGAAGAAAACAGATTTTTAATGTATTTTGATGCAAATAATCTTTAAGGGTGGGCAATGAGTCAGCTACTTCCATATTCTGGCTTTAAGTGGGTGGAAACGTTGCCAGAGCCAAAAGAAAGAAAAGAAGGAAAAGGATATTTTCTAGAAGTTGATTTGGAATATCCTAAAGAACTTCATGAATCTCATAATGACTATCCGCTTGCACCGGAAAGATTAGCAGTGAAAAAAGAATGGTTGTCTGAATACCAAACAGATCTGTTAGAAAATAATAGCATGATAAATACAGAACAACTAGTTCCCAATCTTAGGGACAAAGAAAAATATGTGATACATTACAAAAACCTGGAACTGTATTTATCTTTAGGCATGAAACTAAAGAAAATACACAGAGTATTAAAATTTAATGAAAAACCATGGATGAAATCATACATAAATTTAAACACAGAACTAAAGAAAAAAGCTAAATCACAATTTGAAAAAGATTTTTACAAGCTTATGAACAACTCTGTGTTTGGCAAAACAATGGAAAATCTACGCAAGCGGACTGATATAAAACTAGTCAGAACTGACGGCTCTGAAAACGAAAAGATAAGAAAAATAATAGCCAAACCCAACTTTAACAGGCGTATAAAATTTTCAGATGAATTGTCAGCAATACATGTGAACAAAACAAAATTAACATTAAACAAACCAATTTATGTTGGGATATCAGTATTGGATTTATCAAAGTATATGATGTATGATTGGTATTATAATACTTTGAAAAAAAGGTATGGAGATAACTGTACTTTATTATACACAGATACTGACAGCTTGCTTGTAGACATCAGAACAGATGATGCATACAAAGATATGGTTGAAATGAAAGATGAATATGACTTAAGTGATTATCCGAAATACCATCCAATGCATGAAGATACAAACAAAAAAGTATTAGGTAAAATGAAAGACGAATGTAATGGTGTTGCTATAGCTGAGTATGTTGGATTAAGACCTAAACTATATTCTGTTTTGAGAGCGGATGAGCAGATGATTGAAAAAGTAATAGATAAAATGAAAGATGAATGTCCTGGTGTTCCGATAGTTGAGTATATTGAATCAAGACCCAAACTATATTCTATTTTGGGAGGGGATGTGCAGATGATTGAGAAAGTAACAAACAAAATAAAAGATGAATGTGTTCCTATAGTTGAATCCAAACTATGTTCTATTTTGGGAGCGGATGAGCAGACGATTGAAAAAGTAGTAGATACAATAACAAATAAAACAAAAGATGATGGTGAGTCTATAGCTGAGTATATATCTAGAAATATTGGATTAAGACCCAAACTATATTCGATGTTTAGAGCGGATGTGCAAAATGTTAAGAAAGATGAAAATATTGGATTAAAATCCAAACAAGATTCTATTTTGAAAGTGAATGAGCAGATTATTAAAAAAGCAAAGGGTGTAGAAGAATATGTAACCAAAAAACAAACAAACATTGAAAACTACAAGGATGCATTGTTTAACAAGAAAAAATACACCCATGAAATGAATATGATGCGATCAATAAAGCATCAAATATACGGCATAACAGTAAACAAAGTTACATTATCCCCATTTTACTCAAAAAGATACATCCGAGAAGATGAAATTACAACTGATGCACATGGCTTCTACAAAAACTTATGAATTTGAGTATCAGCCGGAACAATAAGTAATTCTTCTTTGACAAATCCTCTCTGTGGCGCTGGTGCTTTCAAATAATAAACTCTTATACCTTGCGTCACCATATAACTTTTAATCTTGTGAATATCTACACTCCACATTGGATCAGTTGCTCTGCGTCTTCCATCTTCTTGTCCCCGGGTTGATATAAATATCTTACACTTGCATTCATACAGATAGGATCACCTTTTAATATTTTTGTTTCAACAGGAGGAGGCTTTTTTGTCTCCGCATTTATTGCTTTGACAACTTCTGGTAATCTCTTTACCCACTCTCTATTGCGTTTTTGCGAATCTATTTCCTTAGCATACTGATAACCAAACAATCTTTCAGCTAATGTTCTGTTAAATCTTTCCACTATAGCTTGGTCTCTGTGTATTTCTGTTCTGCCTCGTCTGATATTTACTTTGTGTTTGGCCATTAATTGCGATACTGCACCCATGAATTCTCTGCCTGGATCCACATGTAATAACTTTGGATATTTCAAATGTCGACTATATTTTTTCTCAAATGCTTTGGCAACTTCTTTGCTATCCTTGGAAGTCAGTGGCTCTGCTTCTTTGTATCTGCTCGCAATATCAACCACAGTCAACGCATATTTATATCTCTTGCGTCCACGACCAATCCCAAAAGTATCATGCGGTAAAAATAACAAATCAGCTTGATGCACTCCATTCTTAGCAGAAACATCAAACCTGGGTCTAACTATTTTCTTCGGCGCAGGTAAATAAATCTGCCACACAGCTTGTTTTTTTTTAAAATTCTAATGCCTTTTTTTCACTAACACCAGCCTCTTTTGCTAATTTTTTAACTGCTGTGTAACCTCTCCAAAATCCTTTTGGGCTGTAATAAATCTTTTCCATTTTTTTCTACTAAAGATTAAACTTTATATAATTATAAAGAAAAAATGGATATCACAACTGCACAATTTGATGAACTGCTTGAAGAGCAAAATTTGGACAGATTTGGAACTAAATAAAATATACACTATTACAGATACGAAAATAGTAGAAACTGAATATGGTCCATCCATGGTATTGACATTATTAGACAATGGTGAAGTATGGGCGCCTGGTCATCTCAAAGATAAATTAGAGAAGAGTGCTAAACCACCATATTATATGCGACCACTTGGATTGAAGCCATGTAAGAACAACAAAAAAAATAGGTATCATGCATATGACTTAGTCTTTTCAAAGTAGTCATTTTAAAAGTAATTATATTTTTTTTTATGAAATCAATTTATACGCTACAAATCCAGTTGCAGCCATGCCCACCACAATAAACGTAATTTCTCTATTCTGTTGATCCGGAGATGGTGTATAAAAATCACTCAACTTGGGCTCCGGTTCCAAAAGTAAATGTTTGCCAGTTGTATAATAATACTGTTTCATAGCTTGGTCTACATCATCAAAAGTCTGCTCTGCATGATGCTCTTTTTGCAGTTGCTTATTAATAAAATCTAATCTCTCTGTTCTTTTTTTATTCCACTCCGCTTGTGCTGCGTTTAATTGTTCTACGGCTTTGTCATGTCTTTGTCTTTCCTCATCTGAATGACTTCCCATTTTTGAAAAGAAATAATTTGAACCGCTAAACGCCAGTGCGTTTGTTAATGCGCCACCGATCATCATTGCTACTGCACTTGCCATTTTTTATATATATATATTTTTTAAAATTATTTCATAATATCCGCAGGAATAATACCTTGCTTAATCAACATATCCTTTGTAGCCATTGCTAACATTATATCCACAGACAGCATCCCAACATTTTCTATATTAAAATCCACTTTAGGTGCTGGTCTTTTTAGTAGTTTTCTGCCAATCTCAGAATATCCAACAGTTAGAAGTGTTTCCACTCCAGCGTGATACATCATATTTACAATTTGTTTTCCGTCAATACTTGCTGCCATTTTTTTATATTATTTTTTATATTATTTTTTTAAATAAATTATTAAAAACAATCAAACGGGTCTTTTGGTGCAACAGCAGGTTTCACAGCTACAGGTTGCGTAGCAGATTTCTTGTTATAAATATACAAACCCAACCCAGCAATGCCTAATAAAACCAGACACGGTGGAATATAATTTTTGTATACGTTTATTTTGATTTTTTCTGGTTCTTCTTCACCTATTGTTATTTTTGTTATTTGATTTGCAGCATTTTGATTTGTAACATCTTGAAGCAAACGCTTTGCCTTTTTTGCCGCTGCTCCTTTTTTTCCAGCTTCTACTCGTTTTGGATTTTTTACTTTTTGTTGTTCAACAGGTTGTGTAACAACAGGTTGTGTAACAACAGGTATAACTTCACTCTCTTGGTTCTCCATTTATATTATCTATATTTTTATTTTTATTAAAATCAATATGTCTGACAGTTGTCAGTATTGCTGTAAATGGTGCTAAGCACATTCCATACCTGTAATACAACTCACAACAAGCACTTGTCAAAGCATGATTAATAAATGGGTCTTCCTACAAATCTTCTATCAGCTTTGGTGGATTGGTTACATTAAAATATTTTGATACTCCCATCACATACAAGTTAATAAAAGAATTGCCTAAAGTCTTGGTCATGCTTGCCCCAAGCCTTGCTTCATATCTGCAGTAAAGTTTATTAATTTCATCTGGTGGCATGCTATCTATATTTGTGAGTTGTATGTCTTTACCCAAATATTGACGACTACCACCGCCAGCCACTATGGCTGATAATCTTTCTTTTTTTGTTTCTTGTTGCTTTGATTCATCTGGTTCCGTCTGTTCCGATATATTTTGTAATAGTTCTTCCGCATTCATTTTTATATTATTAATCTTATTTTTTATCTTGAAATAAATATAAAATACAAAACAACTAGCTGCGATATTCATGCAACTAGTAATTGTTAGTATTGTTAATAGCATTGTTATTAAGATTGCTATTTTTTCTATTAACATTATTAATTTGCTGCAAGCATTGCTATTAACATTGCTACTTTGCTATGAGCAATGCTATTAGCAATACTATATTCATGGTCAGTATTGCTATTAACATTGCTACTTTGCTGTTAGTATTACTATTAGCAACAGTTATAAAAAAAGGTATTATACCTGCTAAAAATAAATATATTTTGTAATAATAAAAAAATATTATATAAGAAAAAATGGATTTGAAAATAACAGACGGTGAGAATAGTGATTATAACAAAAATAAAATAGCACTGGATATTATGACAAGAGATGACGTATAATGTTGTATATGTGTTTCAGAAAGTAAGTTTTTACAAACGTACGAAAAAGGTGCACAGGAAACGCCTGTAATTTCTGTGACAAAGGATGACGTAGAATATTTTATATGTGAGCCGAGAGAGTATGTTTTACAAGACCCACAAAACATGAGTAGTGCTGTTGTACCAATATTGGCTAGTGCACTGATTGCATGGGTTATATGGGACACTCTAGTTTTTATTTTTAAAAAAATTATTCAACCCAATAACCAGTTGGTTGGTCAGTCCTCAAAATTAACTTCGAATATTTAGTCTTAGCTAAAGCTTTTCTTATTCTGGTTCTCTCCTCCAACGTCGGAATAACATCATTTTCTCTCAAACAATTTTCATAACTATCTCTATCCTTGGTGTAAAATATACACAACCATTTTGCTTGCTCTCTCAAATCTTTCAATACAGAATTATATTTCTGTGAAATGACCCACACTGATTGTTTAGCGTGACGACCGGAGAATGCCAACTCTGATAACATATCTTTTTTCTTTGTTAATTCTTTTGTGTCTGAGCAATCGTCAATAATGTATAATGTGGGCTGGCCAGCATATTGTTTGAAAAAAAAACGCAACAGTTCTTGTAACATTTCTTTACCGTTGCTCACGGGATTGACAATTATTATTTTTTTATCTTTTGGGTTTTTCACATCACCTATCCAAGATCGATTTTTATAAGCCTCGTTCCACTCTATGGTCGGACACAATATAATTATATGTTCAAAAACTCCAACATACTCTTGTTCAAGTATGTCAAGAACAAACTCTGTTTTACCACAGCCTGTCTGACCACAAATAATGGCACTGTGTGAATATTTAGGATATTTTTGTTGTAAACTAGTATCGTACTTCTTTGAATCTTCCATCTTCGAAATTGATTTGCGCATCTTGTATTATATATATATAAATATTTAAAGTTTGATCTGCATCTGCTTTTTTATTTATTAGTATCGTTATACCTTCACTGCCGTTTTCTATTCTTCTTCCACTGCCGTATATTAAATTGTCCTCACATGTTCTAAGGTCAAGCCACAAAGCATATGCTTTTGTTAGATAGGTCTCAAGAGAAACATTGGTAAAGTTTAAGTCCCTCGCTGCTATTTCTGTCTCTTTATTTCTTTTTGATGTTAAAGCAAAATATTTGTTGATTTCATCCCAATGTTGATATGCCTTCATGCCCTGACTATACAACTGATTTGGTACTCCCTCTATTGTCATTTCAACCTTTTCAATCTTTGGGTTGTAATAGGTTTCTGCGCTTGTTCTTTCTGGGTCTTCAAACAGCATTAGAATACCTTTCATGCTCTGTGCTGGTACATTAATGTTGATATTCCAAAGGGTTTCAGATTTGTTTGCTGTTATTTTTCTATGTCGCAAGATACGATCATACAAAAATACTATCTTACCATTGATTTGCTGTCTTATTTGTCTAGATAATTCAACATCACTAACCGTATCAAATTCCAAGCAGATATTTTTTATTACATAAGATGCATCAGCATCACTGCTTTTGATAACTTTGTTATAATCGTTAAACGTTAATTCATATTCTAACCTATCACCAAGCCCCGCTTGATAAAATGGCATATGACTTTCTAACATTTCAAAGTCCAGTGGAATACAAAATCTATTTCCATAAGCTGCTGCTATAGCTTCATCTCCGGTGTCTGAGGAAGCATCTCCCGCGCTAACTCTATGTTTTAGCATGTTTGATTTACCAATACCTTGGTAAGCTGTGTTTAATCGTTCAGTAGGGCTTTTTCATAAATCTACATAACAATGATATATATCACTGTCATCTATTGACATGACTTCGTTGCCACTTATTCTTATTGTCATTTTTTTCACAATTGTTTTACCCAGATTTTGAAATAGAGTAGCGTTGGCGTCTGTTCTGCTTTTAAGTTCTATTTCAAAGGCAAGACGAGCAGTACGAGGAACTATCACATCATTAGTACTTAGATTGGGAAATCTCACAAGCAGTTGCTGGTTTTGGTCTATTGTTGATGGAGTATTAGTTATTACTACACTTGTGCGGATGCCTTTGGCACCATGAGGTTCTCTTAGTTTTCTATGAGGGTTGAGTTTGTTTCCGTAAGCCGACATTGTTTTTATTTTTTAAATATTTATTTTAAAATTAAATAAAATAAACAATGGCTGAAGGAGGATTTGAAAATCCTACGTTCGATCCAGATGATTATGATGAATATTATGATTTTGATGATGATGATGCACCGATGGTGCCTGATGAGCCTGTTCTAAGAAGTCTTCTTAATCAAAGCGACCATATTGCTGAACTTCGTGGGGAGTTGAAAGAATCCGAACTTGAAGCATACAAGAAAAATCTTGTAAAATCCTTTTATAATGAAATAGGAAAACGATATAAAATGGCACCGGACAAAATGGATTATGACCAGTTTAAAGTATCAGATAATGGTAAAACATTATACTGGATTGTTGGTGATAAAGAAATAAGAATAACTGCCAGGCAAGGCTCTTTTACATTTCTTGCTCTTGGTTCTTTGGCAAATGAATATAACAGGATTATTGGCTCTGGGGGAACAAGGGCGATAAGACAATTTTTGAATTTGCCGGAGTATGACAGTAAAACAAAATTACCACAAAAAGCTCGACAAGCGTTGCAAGAGTTGGAGAGCACAATAAACGATTTACCAGATAATGTGGATGCTATTCCATTACAAGATTTATCACGTGATATAGATAACATAAACGCATCACTAGATAACATAGAGACATCATTGTATGACTGGGATGTGATTGAGCGTCCTGATGTTTCAACACAAACAAATATAGACAAGCGTGAAATGGATGGAATAGTAAAAGCGATGACAACTGTCAAGGAAGAACTTACCAATAACGTAGCAAAACTCACACAACTTGATAAAGACATAACAAGAGAAAAACAAAAGTTAGAACAAGCTAAGACTGATAATGATGAATTCCAGATAAAGAGAATTAGCGACCGCATCAAAGATCTTGAAAATGAAAGAGGTGCAAGAATGGATGTCATCAATGAAAACAGAGAAGCTTTTCGTAATCAAGTAAGCAGGATAAAAGAAACAATAAACAAAATGTTAAACGAGGATACAACACTTGGTGAGAGGATCAAAACCTTGTTTAAGGAGCAAGGTATTACTATTGTTAGTATTTTAACTGCATTTGGTATGATTCTTGGGGTGATAATTAATTCTATTATTCCCACATCAAGTGCTGCTACAACTCCAACTCCAACTCCAACCCCAAAACCTGATCCATCAAGTGTAAAAGATTGGATAAAAAAACAACTATTTAATCTTGGTAAACTTCTTGCCAACATAGCTGGTAAAGCTGCTGCAGCACTTCCAGGAGTTATTGGTGCAATAGTATCATGGCTTTTATCTGCAACGGGTAATGTTATTAATTGGCTTGGTAACAATCTATGGGCTCTGCTTGTGTTTGTTTCCGGGTTGTAATATGTGGCAGCCAAAGAGTGGTTTAGTAAATCTCGTAAATAAGTAATGCAGCAAGACCTATTACTATAGTACCAACAATTATAGTTGTTTTGTTATCTTCGTGTTCAATCGCTATTTTTTTTATTTCTGGTGGGTTATGCTCCACAGTTTTATGTATTGTTGATTTATCGAAGTCCGGCAAAAATTTCTTTATTGTGGTGCCTTGAAAAGGTTGAATATTTTTTGGTGGCACTGGTTTTACATTTACATCATTGATCAATCCTAATGCTTGTGCATCGGTTGCTATTACAATTTCATTATTGTAGTCTTGTATTATTCCAATTCTTAATTCCATGTCACTCGGAGACATGTACAATCCACTTCCATAAACAAAATTTACTTTACTTCTTGCATATTTTAGGGTGTTTTCATATCTTGAAATTTGACTGGGCAAGTCGATGGGGCTATTTATTGCGTCCTCTACATTTGCTAAAATTTTTTTCTGTGCATCAAATGCTGTTCCAGTTCCCAGTATATCTGTTCTTGTTTGTGATTGTGAGCCAAGAATTGTCCAGCAGTATGTTCTTATGCTGTCATTAATTCTTTCTACTCCTGCCCTTGTAAATCCAGATGAACAATCTAGTATAAAAGTAGACCAGCTATTGTCAGCCTCAAATCATTGTGCAATGTAATCAATGTGATATGTTTTATCACTCTCATAGACTGTAAAACTCATCGTTTTGTTGTCGTATACAGTATTTACCAAAGGATGATAACCAATATTTGTCCAGTAATTATAAATTGTTCCTAGACCATTATTATAGCTTTGTTTCTGTCTCCAGTCTGAATATAAATCAACGTTAAACTCCTTGCATATTCTCTCGTATGCGTTTCGGTTATATGTGTTATTAAACGCATTCCAATTTGAGTCTTGAGGCATTGCTACACTCATCTCAAATAATATTCTTCTGACTTGGTAATAGACATGAAATCGAAATAACGAACCAACCAGGGTATCAGCTTTTAGATGGTTGTTGAAATCAATACCACATCCAGTGGTCGCACACCAAATAGCAAAGTTTAACTGATTCTGCCAAAATAACATCCAATCTGTTCCCCAACGTTGGACTATAGCATCTGATTTGACGTATGGAAGTTTGTATTTTTCAAAGACATTGGGAAATGATGCTTTAAAGTCTTTACCGTCTGATGTAATGACTATGTTTTGATTTATTATATCTATCACTTTCTTGCTAAAAGTATTTAAATAGTGAGCATCTGGGTTATATTTGAATTCTTTAGAAATCATTTTTATTTGTGTTTTTATATATATATATTAAAAAAAATGTTTCATACAATTTCAAACATAGACAACTCTAATAATTTACAACAGTATATCGATAATAGAGATGGAACTAAGCGCGTTGGATTAAAAAGTTTTACATACACTATCGGTTGGTATAATATTATTCATGAAACCATAAAGACACGAAACCCAGATAAAATAGAACATTTACCAGGTGGGCTCTATAACTTTCAAGACTTGGTAGAAGATTTTAAAAAGCTAAATGAAAATATTATCCTGGACAGTATTGTCCAAATTGGTACAGCCATTATACATACGCCAATAGAGACACGAATGTCAAGCGGTCTTTCAAAAATGCTGGAATTCAAGGACAGAAAATGGTTGACAGGTACTACTTTAGGAGATTACCCAATTAATTTAGCTCCTTATAAACAGCTATATGTTCATCTGGAACAAGTTAATACGAGTAGTAATTATTTCAATGGCGCACCAAGCACTATTATAGGGGTTGTGCCTGTAGTAAATAAGGAGTTTGGAGATATAGTATATACAAGTTTTTATCCTGAATATCACTGTCTTATGAATGGTGCAATTACTGAATTGAAAATAGAGGTCAGAGATGAGTATGGCAACAAGATATTTAATCACGGTTTGCCTATGAGTTGTGTTTTAGAAATAATTTAAAAAATATATTTTTATAAAAAAAACAATGAGTATATATGGACCAACAAGACCTAAAAAAACAAAAGACTTAGAGGCTTTAATAAATGATGTTCAAAATTTATATAGGCGAGTTGTGCCTTTTGTTGACCAGTTTAATCATTTAAAAAATAGAGTTGATAATCTTAAATATGGGATTATAACAATATTTGCAGAGGCTAAGGGCCCACTTGTATCAAACAGAATACTCTCATTTGGTAACGGCGGGGCAGAAAAAAATGTGGGGCATGTAATGACACGCCGTGGACGGATTATGGGAATAGGTTTAGCATGTGAACGATTAGTTGGTGACGTAACTGTAATAATTTCTGTCAATGGTGTTGAACAACCAAATTATGGTATAACGCTTCACATCATCCCACGCAATCATGATAACTTTGATGAACCTTTAGAGATTGGTGCTGGTTCTGTTGTTAACTTTGTATGCAAGGTTGCTAACGCTACCGCTGTAAATACGGTGGCATCATTATTAATTGAATTAATTTAATTTAATTCTACGAGCTGGCTTGATTTTTGTATCAACAAAAAATATATTATATACAAAATTGTATAACAGTATGATAATTAGTGTACTGGGTATTGAGAGCTTGCCCTTAAAAGATGTGTTTAATAATTTAATATTAAAATTTAGTCTTTGAACTATTTTTTTTTTAAAAAATATAATGTTATAATTATATGATAAAAAAAATGGAAGAACAAGAACCAGACATGGAATCGGAGCCAGAAGAGTATGAACCTGTAGCGCTAGAGGAAGTATGGGAATATGTTTACAAGTGTGTTAGGGAACGGGATATCTTTGAAGACTACAAGTGGTCAACATTATCTGTTATTATATTACTATTTATGCCGCAGTACTCGTAACAACAATTATAGGTTTGTTTGAAACTCTTACCCCATCCGCCTGGTTAATATTACCATGAGGAGTCTTAAAGTAACAAATCACGTTGTTTTAAAATCCTGTTCGGTTGCTGTAAATACGGTGGCATCATTATTAATTGAATTAATTTAATTTTTTATTTATTAATACAAAATGAAGCAACCAACAGCACCAAGTTTATATCCTGAGTTGCCAGTGGAAGACGGACAAAATTATAGATTACAAAAGATTTCAGAGATTGAAAAAAAGTTAAATACAGAACGAGATATACGTCAGTCACTTTATAAAAAATATAAACGTGGTATTAATATTACAGATGGAATTGACACTACCTTGATATCTGCAGGTGTTATTATGGCTGGGATTGGATTTGTTATTCCAGTTTTGTTACCTTTGGAAATAGCAGCAATAGTCTGCGGAGCTACAGGTGTTTGTATTAATTTTATCAGACGCAAGCTTAATGTAAAAGCTCAAAAACATTATGAAATAAAAACTTTGGCAGAGGTTAAGTTGAATAGCATAAAGCAGTTAATATCAAAAGCGTTAAATGATGCACAAATATCTGATCAAGAGTTCAAGTTGATTTTGGATGAGTTAGATAAATATTATAGTTTAAAAGAAGACACTAAACAAAAAAAGGCTAAAATAAGTGAAGCTCAAAAAAAAGAACTAGTAGAGCAGGGAAGAAAGGAAGCAATGGCAACCTTACAAAAAAGTCTAAAAAGTGTGTAAAAAATTGTTTTAGTAATGTGTATGAGTACGATCCACCACCTTTGTATTCAACCTAAAACCTTCTAAAAATATAAAAATAAATACAAATTTAAAATGGACTTACCTTTCATGAAAAATAATCCTAGTTTTATCCTTACTTTTTCAGGTCTCTATTCCCATAGGGTATGTCACCGTGTGAAAGTAATACTAATCCGTAGTTTTCACCGCCTTTTATACCCGTCAGAAAGACCAAAAACTTTACCGATTGGTTGATATAAATAGACACTTATCACATGATCTTCACCGATTGGTTGATATAAATAGATGCTTATCACATGAGCTAATACATGTGACAATAATCACGTAACCTTACTCTGACATGACAATAATCACGTAACCTTACCTACTACACAAAGCTCAAAACCTAAAATTTTAAACTTGTGTTCTTCACTACCCCTCTTTTAAAAAAGTTTGTTAACATAAGTTTTAATGTTTAACCTCTATTTTGTAATAAAATTTAAACATCCAAATTTAAAACATTTTCACAATTCAATCTTAAAATCTTGGGTTATTTAGCGCCTGGGACATGCTAAATAACCAGTTTAATTGACTTAATTTTCAGTTTACTGAAAATGTTTGTGTGGTGATTTTAGATTATTGTGTGGTGATTCTCCTAGTGGCCCAGAACACCCAAAATACATATATATACTATATATGTACTGTGTTTTATGTTGTTGCACATTTTACCTTAAAACATATTTAAACGTCAAATAATAAATACAAGATGTTCAGCAAACTAATCGGAAATACAATCATTTCCAGAATGTTCGGTGATGTTAGCCATACTATTAAGATTACCTAATTACCCGTTGCGCATCAAAACTTCAGATCAATGTATTGAAGCTTTACTAAATAAATAATAGAAGAGCGCAATTTTGAATTTAACATATATGTTTGAGGAAATTACTTTTACAAGATGCCGATACCTTACCTGAAACTAACAGGTATAAAGTTTATTTAGGAATATATTGTGTGCTATGTGTAAGTTAATGAAAAAACTCTGGTGCACCTAATTCTCCACTTTCAGTAACATTGGCTGAAGTTGATGCTGTCTCAGTGCACTGATTTTAAGGATGGAAGAAAACCAAAAACGTTCCACTAACTGGACAAGCTTGTATGTTGTTTAACAAAAACTCTCCACCAATTGGACTACACGTAACTTGTAGGTTGATTAACAATGGGATTAATATATTCCTAATATGTATATTGTATCACGGTGGATTAGCTTGTATGTTATATAATCACAGGCAAATATGAGTACTTTTGCTATTAACCATATTTTAAAGCTTTTTGTTCATCTTCGAAATCATTGTGCTTTTTTCTCTTAATATATCATTGTTACCTATATGTGTATATGCTTTGTTGCATGTTTATTATTGATTGGCCTTGAAGAATATTTCAACATGGTATTGCAAGCAAAGGAAATTGACAAATATTTTCTTTGAGAAAATTGCTAAAATTTGAAATGGCCAATAGAACATTGGACGTTACTTTTACAGAGTGTTTTAATTGGAAAAGGCTGTGAGGTTTACACTCAGTTAAATGTAGAACAAAGTTCCTCATACCAAAGTGTTAACGATATTATCTAAAAAGCTTATGAATTGGTCCCTGAGGCATATAGGTAAACAATGAAATTGTAAGGAAGACAGTGATCAAACACATGTTGAATTTGCTCGATCAAAAGAACAATTACTTGATAGATGGTGTGCATCCAAGAAAATTAAGCGCAGTCATGATAAGCTAAGGCAACTGATTTTAATTGAAGAGTTCAAAAATGGTATTAACAATGAACTTAAACCCTATTTAGATGAGCAAAAGGCTAAAACTTTGGAAAATGCTGCACGTTTGGCGGATGATTATTCGCTAACTCACAAGGTTTCCTTTGTTCAAAAAGCAAGCCCACAGCAGCATTCTTCATTTAAGAAACCCTCGATAGTACGTCTAAATCTCAGTCTCGTACTTTCAGTATTTGTACTTCTAAACATCAAGCATCTAATGAGAATACTGATCAAAAATCATTATCTCAAATTGCTTGCAATTATTGCAAAAAGTAAGGTCACCTCATTTCTGAGTGCTTTACTTTGAAAAAGAAGCAATAACAAAAATAGTGTATAAAACCTACTGTTCTCACCTCTTTAAGGTCTAAACCCTAGTCTTGTATTGGGAACAATGCAATTTTTGACGTCAAGAAATCCTAGTCTGATTCTGTTATGGAGATTTATGAACCATTCATGTCTGATGTTTCTGTATCACTTATTGGTGATTCAACCAAACCTATCCCTATTAAAACAGTGTGTGACACAGGAACTTCTCAATCACTTGTATTAGCAGATACGCTGCACTTTTCTGAGAAGACTTATTCTGGTATTAATGTACTTATTCAAGGGGTAGAGTGCGGTTATTTGACTGTCTCTCTCCATAATATTTATTTGTCATCAGATTTTGTTACGGTATTGGACCTGTTGCTGTGGGAATAAGATCTTCATTGCCATATGAAGGTGTCCAATTGTTACTAGGCAATGACCTAGCTGGAAATAAGGTCGTTGTTTATCCACTGGTATCTGACAAGCCTTCTTTGGATCAATCCCCTGATCCCTTGAACAGGAAATACCTGATTTGTATCCGGCTTGTTCTGTAGCAAATAGAGCCATTGAGAAGGATCTTTTTTTCTGATATTAACTTAGCTGAAGCTTTAATTTTCAGTCTTATAATACAGAGGTTAACAAATCTCTTGATATTAGCCCATCTGAATCTCAGACGGACTACAGTGAAAATGCCATCATTCTGCTTCTATTAGTTTGAGAGACAAAGATCATGACAAACTATCGAGATTTCAACTTATATGTGAACAGCATAGAGATCCTGAGATTTCTAGCTTATTTGATATGGCCGTTAGTGAAGAAGTAGCTTCACAAGTCCCAGTTTGTTACTTTACTGATGGGAAAATGGCGACCACCTAATGTTCCCGCTGATGATGAATGGACTGTCAATTACCAAACTGTGGTTCCTAGTTCATATCGTTAGGAAATTCTAAGTTTGGCCTATGAAACTCATATGTCTGGTCATTTAGGCGTCAATAAGACATGTCACGCGATTTTGTGTCATTTTTATTGGCCAAATCTCAAAAAGGATAATTCACAATACTGTAGGTCTTGTCATACATGTCAAATGGTAGGAAAGCCTAATCATAAGATTCCCAAAGCTCATCTTCAACATATTCCTGCGTTTGATGAACCTTTCAGTCAAATAATCGTGGACTGTGTTGGCCCATTGCCTAAGACGAAGCTATTCTACTTAGGAATATTAAGACAAAGTCTATTGTGAAGGCTCTGGTCCAGTTTTTCCCATTAGTTGACCTTCCAAAATATGTTCAGTCTGATCAAGGGTCAAATTTCATGTTTGGTATAGTTTAACAGGTCATGTATGATTCTATCCCAAAATATTTCAAAAATTCCGAAAGTCCTGTAATTTGTTATAATATAAAAAACCTATTAGAAATATTATTTTCAACTACAACAAAATAGTTTCTGACCTTAATATAGTACTTAATACTCCTAAGGAATGTGAATGCAACACATCAAAATTTTGCTATGCTCCAGCAGGTCATGTCATCACTGGTAATTTTGATATTGTTGATAAACGTATTCGGCATTTGTTTTCGAAAGGTCCTAAATATAGATTACCTTCAACTATTGATTTTAATGCCTGTCGTGCCCAGATCGCCCACTCCATTGAAGATTTTAGTATAAAATGGTGCCGTAGAGAACATGCGGACCCAAACTCGCTTTCTACTTGGAAAAAGTCGATTCTTTAAATTATAGATACACGTATTAACTTTTATAATGCTAACCCCTCTTTACTACCTCCGAGACCTAGGTTTTCCTTTCGTAATCTAAAATCGGGAATTCAGGAATTTCATAATAAATTTGTTTTAAGTCCTGCATTATCTGCTAATAATGTAATTATTGTTTGACGCCTTCATTACGTCAATGTTTTATCTCTGGAACTCGGCAGCACGAATTCGTATACTCCAGTTAATTCTACTGAGGATGATGTTGTTTCCGCACATATCACTCGGTGCACTACTTTCAAGGCTGGTGTAAGCGATAAGCAAAATAAACTGCCTACCATGTACTGGATTCCTAAATTACATAAAAATCCGTAGAAGGCTCGCTTTATTTCTAATTCATTCTAGTGCCTGCACGACAACAAACATCTCCAAACTTTTAACTTCTTGTCTTACTGCCGTTAAAGATCACGTTAAACTATATTGTGATAAAACTTATGAAAATTCTGGGATTAATTTATTTTGGTCTATAAAAAATTCAGGAGACGTTCTTGATAAAATTTTCAATAAAGGTCAAGTTTCATCATTAAGTACTTATGACTTCTCTACACTATATACAACCTTACCACATCATCTTATTAAAGACAAGCTAATTTCTCTTATTCAAAAAACATTCGCTAGAGAAAATACTACATTTTTGGCATGTAATAATATTAAAGCGTTTTTCACTAACGGCAGTTTAGACAATTATACTATGTGGACTTGCTATGAAGTTTGTGAAGCACTCATCTTCTTATTAGATAATATTTTCGTCAGGTATGGTACCACCGTGTATAGACAAATTGTTGGTATCCCTATGGGTACGAACTGTGCACCACTTGTCGCAGATTTGTCTTTATTTTGTTATGAAAGGGATTTCATGTTGAGTCTTTCACCAGATACCTCTCGGTATCTGGATGACATACTGAACATTGACAACCCTTTCTTTCCAACTATGGTTCATAATAACTATCCTAAAGAACTTCGGCTTAATAAAGAAAATATATCTGATAATAACGCATCTTTTCTTGATTTAGATCTCTCGATTGAAAATGGTAAAATAATTAGCAAAATCTATGACAAGAGAGATGATTTTAATTTTGACATTGTTAATTAACCCCACTTGGATGGGGATGTTCCCCGAGCAACTTCTTATGGGGTTTATCTGTCTCAACTTATTCGTTTTTTTAGAACTTGTACTCGAGTTGAGTACTTTAATATTCGTAATCTTTGTATAACTAAAAAGTTACTCAATCAGGGTTACCGTTACCATAAACTTCGTAAAACCTTTGCAAAATTTTATTATCGTAACCCTGATCTTCTTTCCAAATATAAATGTAATTTAAGGACTCTTCTGCGACAAAGACTATCACAACCTGACTTCTATGGTGATGTGATTTATAAACTTCGTAAGATTCTTGGTCATGATCACTTTCATACTATCTTTGTTAAACTTGTTAAAAAGTTTATCAAAAGAGGTTATGACCCTATCATTTTGCAACGTACTGCATGCTTGGTGGTGGACCCTTTTACAGTTCGCCACTATGCTTTCCTCTTTAATTGTACGATGACCGGACAGGCTGTGGACCCTATGATGACGCCTACCTAAAGCCCATTGGGACGGTGGCGTTTGATGTTTGTCCATGTTCTTACTTGTCGTGCCCTTAATGGTATATTCTCTTACTGCTCTGGCTTCTGCCAAGTCATTGAGTACCTTCATTGTGGCTTTCTAGGCTATTGTTTTTTTGTATTATATTTACACGAGCATATTTGTGTTTTACTTATATTGCCTATTGATGCTGCCTTGTTGGTTAGAGTTTAGATCATGGCGGGGATTTCTTTATTTACACTGTCCTGTTTTAATGGGATGACAGTAGGGTAAGTGTGAGGTTTGGTGCACCCTAGAACCGGTTTAAACCCCCAGTGGCCTACTTTGCCACTGACCGTTCCAAGGCGGTAGCCCAATTGTCAACCCTTTTGTGTTTGTGATGTCGTTTGCATTTTTTATTACTTTTGTCTTTTCGTTTGTCTGTTTGCGTGTTTGTTTTTGTGTTTTGTGGTTGACTGTCGTCCTTGAATGCTGCTTTCCCTGTCCGATATTTTTATCCTTTTTTTTAGGCATTGAACAGTTTAAGTCTTCAGCTTATTATCCGGAAAGTCAAGGTGCTCTAGAAAGATTTCACCAGACACTGGAAGAGTATGATAATGGACCTTTGGAAACGGCCGAACACGACACATACAAAATATTGCAGTTTCGGTTTGATTGAGACTGTTCATGAACGGTCGTGAAATATGCTAGCTACCGCTCACGCCCTCTAGCCCCGGGTTGAGCAGAACTCAGTATTCATAAAATCAATAGTACAGAATTTTAACAATCCCGAATATGGCACGCATATGGCGGTGGACATAGAGATTTTCCTCCCCCATGTCCATCGGCGTATGGTCCCAGTACCGAACAAAATACTGTGCCCCGAAGAGCGAAATAAACAAAATAGAATTTAGTTGGGAGCAGCGGTTATGAAGCCTGCATATCACAAGTAACAGCCAAAAGACTAAATTAAAAAGCAGACAACATATCCTATGAGTGGTTAACAATACCCAGAGCCTTTTATCGACCGGGGTAGTGGAACCACCGAATCGAAAATTAAAAGCAACTGAAAACATGATTAGCTCATATTGTTTTGACACTAACAAAGACTAGGATGAAAGTATCCACTTGTTGCTTTTCGCCGTTATAGAGTCTGTTCAAGAATCTCTGGGTTTCAGCCAATTTGAACTAAATTTTGGTCACACTGTTATTGGAGCACTTAAGTTACTTAAAGAGAAAATTCTCTCAAAAGAAGAAACTTCTTTGAATCGTCTACAGTACGTGTCTGATTTTAGACACACTGTCTAAAGCCTGTGAGGTAGCTCAGCCTAATCTCAAATCATCTCAATCAAAAATGAAAACAAGATATAATTTGACTACTCAAGAAAGAAATTTCAAACCTGGTGATAAAGTTCTTGCTTTATTTTATAATTCCTGGAAAGCCTTTACAGACTAGATATCAGGGTCGTTATACAGTAGAGAAAAGGATCAGTGATTTAAATTATATTATCAATTTTCCTGGAAGGCGAAACAACGTCAACTTTGTCATATCAGTACGTTGAAAAAATACATTGGCAGAGATAGCCTTTCTTCACATTTAGTTAACGTAGTTTGCTCTGTCCCACTTGAAGATTCCAGTGACGGATTACAGAATGAGAATGAAGAGTTTGACAAAAATGAACAGGGTTTAGCGAAATTACAAAACAGTGACATGTTGAAAAATCTTGACGAGAAACTGTCACATATAGAACTATCACAGAGACATGAGCTGAAACAATTAATACATTAATATGAGCACTTATTTTCGGATGTTCCAACACGAACTGACAACATTTATCATGATGTCGATGTTGGAGTTTCTACTCCAATAAAACAGCATCCATATAGAATGAATCCTTCTAAACAACAATATCTCAAAATGAAATTCAATACTTTTTGGACAATGATTTCATTGAACCAGTCAACAGTGTCATACAAAACTGATTTATTTCCAATTCCACGACTGTATTGACAAAAGGAAATGCAAATACGTTACAAAATAAAAGGATTTTGGCAAGTTCCTCTCACAAAAAGAGCAAAAGAAGTTTCAGCATTTGTAACTCCAGTTGGACTATTTCAATATAAAGTTATGCCATTTGGAATGAAAATTCTCCAGCACGTCTCGTCAATATGTTAATCTCCGGTTTAGAGAGATGTGACGCATACAACAACACATGGGAAGATTATTTACAGACAATTAGAAGTTTCTTCGATCGTCTTACTGATGCGAATTTAACCGTTAACCTCAACAAAAGTGAATTTTGTCGCGCAATTGTCACATTGTTAGGACATGAAGTGGGACAGGGTCAGGTTAAACCTATTGAAGCTAAGGTAAAGGCTATTTCTGAACCTTTGACACATGTATTGAGTAAAAGAAACAGTCATTTGACAAATTAAAAAGCCATACTGATGAGTGCACCAGTGCTTTCAGCATCAAATTTGGAATATCAATTTACAATAGCAGTTGATGCTAACAATATTGGTGCTGGTGCTGATGCAGTACTTTTGCAAGAAGACAACAATGGTGTTGATCATCCAGTTTATTACTTTTCGATAAAGTTCAACAAGCATCAGAAAAAATATTCAACTATTGAAAAAGAGTGTCTTTCACTCATTTTGGTATTACAACATTTTGAAGTGTATTTAACTTCATCTATTTCGCCAATAGTTGTCTTCAGTGATCACAATCCACTCACATTCATAAATAAAATGATAAACAAAAATCAAAGATTGATGAGTTGGAGTTTGATGTTGCAAGAGTACGTTATTGAGATAAAAAATGTCAAAAAGAAAGATAATGTAATTGCAGATTGCAGATCTCGTGTTTAAGATACTTGCGTATATTGAACAAATGTGTAATTTAATATAGTGTTAACACTTGTTCATTTTGAAAAGAAAAAACATATCATGTTGTAATATATGTTTTGACATATGTGTTGAAATTGAAATATTATTAATTATTGTATTGCCGTTCAAAGGAATGCTTTATTACATAAATCGTTCCTTTTCTTTAACGTGGAAGGTGTTACCTATATTATTATTATATTATTATTGATTTGGCCCTGAAGAAAGTTAAAATAGTATAGATGTAAACATGTTTATCTGGTATGCAAATTATGTATGCAAATTCATTGATGATGTACACTGTTCTCATTGGAATATTTTATGCAAATTCATTTGTGATGAACTTTGGACGGTATATAAACAGGCTAGCTCTGGGAGCAGCCAAGCAATTGAGATCAGTTTCAGTATTCTTTATTAAAGTTAATTTTGAATTGGATGCTTTTAAAATATAAAATATATTTGTGAGAGAATTTACTTATTATTGTGTAGTTCAAAATAACAGTGAAATAGGATATTAAAGACAAAACCGGAAATATTGGAAATTAATTTAGACTTAAAGAGACACTTACTGTTTTGGATTAAAGAGACACTTACATTTTGGATTTAAGAGACACTTACTGTTTTGGATTAAAGAGACAATTACTGTTTTGGATTAAAGAGACAATTGCTAATCTGAATTAAAGGAACATTGGCCAATTTTATTTGGACTTAATTCAAAAATGAGATATTAATGAAAAACTTGATTTGTGTATTCTGTAAGTGAATATGTTATGTAAATAAATTTTACATTTTACTCGTAACAAGTATGACGTTTGTAGTCATGTTTTATGCCGAATATAACATTGTTTCAACACATATATCTACGTACATACTGTAAATATGTTTTTGTTTGAGGACCATATGTAAAACTGGTTATACGCCAAATACGTTAACCTCGATACAAATATATATATATATTATTATTATTATTACTATTATTAGTATAACTTTTACGTACTTGACTTCCAAGTAGCACTAACAGTTCGATAAAATTATGTTTTGCCTTTACCACATACATTAATCAGTTGTAAGTAGGCACTATGAAAACAAATGGACCATTCACAAATATACACAAATATTATCACTAGCACCCATTTAATGTTTACTTAAATCTGTTTCACGTTTTAGATTACATTATATATTGAGTGATATTACCTGTAACCGTCGTCCCCTGTGTAATCAACTACTGGTTGAGCCTCTATCATTATTCGCAACCCAACAAGCAAAACACGCCAAAACGAACTGAAAATAAAATATAAAGCTGACGTCATATGTTGTTATTTAGTGCCTTGTGAAAATAAGCGAACTCAACAGAACAGAACAGAGACAGAATGGCCACACAAACGCATCGCTTTTATTTACTTATGTTAAAATAGTAATAATTTTCAGGAGTGTTTTAGTAATAAGAAAGGCAAAACGTTTATAAACGTATAAGCGTTCACGCATGGAAATACAAAGCCTTTCTTTTAGCTTACAGTTTAACACAACATTCGTATAGGTACAGGGCTAGTACTATACATCGTATTTGTCCGAAGGTTAGTCGTTGTTTACACATTTCATTTCTAAAAAAACAATGGCACATATAACAAAAAGGATTTTAGTTTTCCAGAGAACAAATATGACATACCTATTTTATTCATAGTACATGCATGTAACCTGGATTATTATTCATCAAACTATTTATTCTTTTGATTAAATACTAAATAAATAATGTATGCGTTAACATGGTGAACATGCGATTTTAATCGCTTGGCTATAATGTTTCATAAATCCATTTCCGTGTACCCCCAGTGGCCTACTTTGCCACTGACCGTTCCAAGGCGGTAGCCCTATTGTCAACCCTTTTGTGTTTGTGATGTCGTTTACTTTTATTATTACTTTTGCCTTCTTGTTTGTCTGTTTCCATGTTTGTTTCTGTGTTTTGTGGTTGACTGTCCTCCCTAAATGCTACTTTCCCTATCCGATCCTTTTATATGTTTTGTAACTCACGGACAAGTATATGATCTTCCTAAAACTTTACAAATATCACATTTTGTTAAAATAACACGTATGCAAACTTTAAAGACACTTTGTAACACAAGCATGCATCGGCAGGCGATCCTTATATGAGTTTTAAAGGTTCACCCAAGAAAACTGCGACTCTGTTACATGCCTGTGTTTTACTGCACTGGGAAGTTAGTGAGAAAGTATTTGCCAACGATCAAATTTATACATAATCCATAATGCGAAATAAATACAAAACGAAAATTTATCGGCATTGTTGGTCTCATTGCAATTCGTCTACATGTGCTGTATTAAACCATACTCCTTTTTAATAATCCTTTCAAAAACTTATACTGTTTAAGTTTTGGCGTGAAACTTATCCAGTATTAGTGTTTTGTGTTTTGTTCCTTCTACTAGTGATGTATCTTTCATTGCATCAATTAAGGTGTACCGAGATCAATTATCAATGTTTAGAAAATCGGTACAGATAAACACACAAAGGTTAACTTAATTTCATCTGATATAGCTTTAATCATCAGTTTCATTGGCAACTTAGGGAATTACGCTAACAAAGAAACTGAATAAAATTTAACTGTACACACTATGCCGAATAAATGTTTGTGTACTAATTACGCTGTATACACGCTGCTGTAAACAAGAGAGTTAAAAGGTCAGCGTGCCCTTTTAACGAAGCGTACGTTTCTAAGCAGTTGTTTCTATTAGCGGCTGGGTACATCGGGGGGGATTCTAATGCAAATTTGACGGTAATATTAAACACAAATACCTGACACAATGTATCTACCATCTCCGTTAAGGTTAACAAAAGCATATTCTGACTTTAAGATCCAGATCTCCTCACATTTTATATTGCACTTTACATTCAACAAAACCCCAAGTCAGGTCGAATACTACAACCTTTTCTCACGAGCGAAGTAAACATGCAGCTAACCGCCATTAGTCACGTGACGGCCTTATCCTTTTTTGGGATTGAACAAGATAGGACAATGTTTGTTCTATTTATAAAACTAGAAATTCTCTAATGTAAAATATGACGTATATGTGACGCACACTGGCCAATCGCTGTCGATCCAATGTTGGTGTTCTACAGTCGTTTATATTTAAACGCTGTGGAGCAGATTAGTCTGCGGGAAATATGGTCGTGTACACTCCGGCTCTTAACCAATCAAATACAGAGAATGTTTCAGAAGCGGCGACACCACGGAGTATTAGTTTTTTTTTATGTCCACCAGAGCTCACGTTGAATAAAGCCAACAGTTCGGATACAGTTGCAGCATTTCTCGATTTCAAATGATTGTATTCATACTAAAATCTATGATAAGAGAGATGATTTCAATTTTAACATCGTTAACTATCCACACCTGGATGGAGATGTACCTCGTGCTACCTCATACGGGGTGTATATATCCCAGCTCATTCGATTTGCTAGAGCGTGTTGTTATATACTTCAATGATCGAAATCAAGTTATTACAAGTAAACTTCTTCAGCAGGGTTTTCGTTATCACAAACTACGTAGATCTTTCTCTAAATTCTACCGCCGCAACGAGGGCCTGCTGGAAAAGTACAGCACCCACTTCTGCGACTAGGCATATCCAAACCCTCATTTTATGGAGATGTGGTCTTTAAACTTCGAAAGTTAAAGGGGTCTGACGGGTTTCCTGACCGCTTTACAAAATTAATCAGGAAGTTCGTCAAACGAGGATATAACCCTTTGGGTTTACTGTGCACTGCATGTTTTGTGATTAACCCCTCTACAGTCAGTCATTACGCTTCACTTTTCACTTGTGCGATGACTGGACTACCTCTAGGGACTCTATGAGTGCACCTACTGAAACCCCAACTAAAGGAGGTGGGTGCATGAGCGTTCGTCCCTCGGCTTTTCTGGTCGTACCCTAGATTGGTTTTCTCTTTAGCTGCAACTAATATGGTTATTCAGTACGATTCTGGATACATCCTGAGATGTATATTATTTTGTATTTGTTTCTTTAGTTAGTTTCTCTGGATGTGGACTTTATTGTTAGAGAATTCCTTTTGATGGGATGTAGTTTTGTTTACACTATCTTGTCTATTTAGGCGCTGAAGTCAGGATAATAGCGAGGATTGTGCGCATATAAAATCGATTCAAGCTAACCAGTAGGGCTTATTGCCTACTGACCGTTCCAAGTCGGAACCCTGTATTCACCACCTATCTGTTGTTTTTTGTCTCTTTCATTGTATTATCAAGTCCTTGTTTGCAGTGCAGTGCGGACCTACGATGCCATTGCGTTCGGACGCTGTGGTTTCTATAGGACCCTATATCTCATTTTACTATGGTTGTTCAGTACGATTCTGGATACATCCTGAGATGTTTATTATTTTGTATGTATATCTTGAGTTAGTTTCTCTGGATGTGGACTTTATTGTTAGAGATTTCCTTTTGATGGGATGTAGTTTTGTTTACACTGTCTTGTCTATTTGGGCGCTGAAGACAGGATAATAGCGAGGATTGTGCGCATATAAAATCGATTCAAGCTAACCAGTAGGCCTTATTGCCTACTGACCGTTCCAAGTCGGTAACCCTGTCATCACCACCCTTTCTGTTGTTTTTGTCTCTTTCATTGTAGTTTCAAGTCCTTGTTTGCAGTACAGTGCGGACCTACGATGCCACCTACGTTCGGACCCTATATATCATTTAACTAATTCCATTGTTTATCTTTAACATTTTAAAGCGTGTATTTAATTTTAATATATAATGTGTTTACTTACTACTTTATAAGGATGTTATTTTACGCTTAGTTAAATAAGTATGATTTTTAAAATTAAGTACGAATGCCCCGAGGAATATTATATCATTAATAAAATATCAATTTAATTTTGTTGAAAATTATCATTATTATGCTTATTATTATTATTATTAGTTGAATTTTTAGTTTATAAAGTGTACAATAACATCCAATGACTATGCGTGCATTATCCATATAGGTACTATCGAATCTGAACATTATTTCGTTGTATTATTTCAAACTTTGTTTAGATCAAGTTCTCTATTACTGAATTGAATTGTATATTATACGGTATTCAGAAGATTTTAATGTTTGACATAATATGTGCTAACCTTGTCTCTTCGTGAATATCCAAGTCAGTATCGCCCTTCAGTGCTAACAGAAACGATCCAGCGAATGCAAGATTTACCACGATAAACAATGCACCAAACTTTACGGCTTCTTCGACCACAACACGGTATAAAATCTGGGTGTAAATGTCTGTCTGCCTGCAAATGCAAGAGAGTTTTGGAAAAATGAAATTCTGTCGATAAAAAAGTGGTAAAACAGCACCATTAAAAGAGCTCTATACGTTTTTTAAAACTGTAAATAATAATAAGCATGACGACAGCACAGGTACCAGCAATGGCGATAACGAAAACAACATAAGCGACGAAAATTTAAGAGGCATAACTAAAGAATTAAATCAACCAATCACAGAAACAGAAATTTTAACAACGGTTAAACGATTAAAAAACAATAAAACTCATGGTACAGACCACGTGCTAAACGAGCATTTGAAATGTACAATATTTATCATGCTCCTTATTTACCTGAAACTTTTTAACCTAATATTTGACAGCGGCTTACTACCCGGAAGTTGGTCAATAGGAGATATATTGCCGATATACAAAAATAAGGTGATCATAGGTTACAAGAACATTATCGATCTATAACACTCTTTAGCGGTTTCGGAAAACTTTCATAGCAATTAGTAATAGCGGATAAAACAGATTTTTCGAAGAATACGAAATAATCATCGCATGCCAAGCAAGGTTCCGCAAAGTGCTTACAACGGCTGATAATCTTTTTATAATTCATAGTCTCTTCGAAATATCAAAATCAAGTAAACATAAACTGTGTACTGTGCATTGACTTTAAGCAAGCGTTCGACATGGTCTGGAGACATGGACTGTGGACAAAAATGCTTAAACACATCATAAATGGACAATGCTTTACGCTGATAAGAAATATGTATAGTAATATTAAATATAGAATATCTACGAAAGAGGCTACATTTGCTTACTTTCCTTGTTTTTCCAGAGTCCGCCAAGGCGAAAATATGTCAACGTTTCTGTTTTCAATTTATCTTGAACAACATTTACATCTAAATACTACTATTGGAATATCGTGAAACGTTAAAACAGAAGATATATTGTTTATATTAAAATGATTATACTCCTTTATGTTGACGATACCGTACTGTTTAGCAGCACAAACATGATCGGTAGGCAAAATCTAAATATTTTCGAAAAATACTGCGAAGAGTAGAAATTAGCTGTCAACATTGATACAACTACTCGGTAGTAGATCGAACTCTAAACAATAACCTATTTTTTAAAGTAACTGAGCTCGAAACGTTAGTGGGTATAACTACAGAAACAAAGAACAACTTTAAAGATGAATAAAAGGCAAAATAATACATCACAAAAACAAAAGGGTTGACAATAGGGCTACCGCTTCTGAACTGTTAGTTGCAAAAATACGCCGCTGGGGTTTAAACCAGGTTCTAGGGTGCACCAACCCTCACTCATACACAATTGTCATCCCAATAACGGGACAGTGTAAATAAAGATATCCCGCCAGGTTATTATCAGTAATAACAAGGCAGCATTTATAGGTAATATAAGTAAAACACATAAATGATCATGTATATAATATATAAACAAAACGCATAGAAAGCCACAAGGTAAGTACTCAATGAATTGACAGGAACCAGAGCAACCTGTAAATAAACCGTTAAGGGTACTACAAGACAAGATTAAAGACAACATCAAACACTACCGTCCTATAAGTATTAGGTAGACGTCATCATAGGGTCCACAATATGTCCGGTCTTCGCACAATCAAAGAGGAAAGCACCGTGGCAAACAGTAAATGGGTCCACCACTAAAAATGCAGTGCATTGCAAAATAATAGGGTCATAACCTCTTGTGATAAACCTTTTAACAAGCTTAATAAAGATATATATGTATAATAGGCGTTCTGTTGTAATTTTCGTCTCACTCTGTTTCGCCTCAAATTACAACAGAAAACGCCTATAATACATATATATAATAAATCACCATAAAATGGTGATTTACTTGATTTATTAAAAACTTTTTTAAAATAGGGGCAGTGAAGAACACAAGTTTATTTTTTTTTATAAGTTATCAAAATATAATTTAAACCTTAATACGTCTAAATCTGAGACACTCAGCGTTATACGACTTTAACCTCCAATAATTGTTCATTTTTCTAATTGAAGCTGCACCGCAACCAACACACACTTGATATTTTGCAGAAGTGCCTTTTTTACATATTAGACACGGTAATGCATGACTTGTTTTTAATCTATATTTATGCAAACTGCAATAATTAGAATCTTTTGTTGGCTTATTTTCACATGGATTATGTAATCCAATTTAAGAAATTTACAAACATTGATTTCCATTGTCTATTTTTTATATAATTATTTTTATATTAAATATTTTTTTTTTTAAATATATAACAAATAAAGGAAATGGAAAAAAACGAAGAGACTATAAGAAATTTAATACGCCTGTTTGATACAGGTGTAATAGATAAGCAAACACTATCTAACGGTATAAATGCATTAAAACCTCTTAAAGAAGTTCCAAAAGAAACTTCAAAAGAGGTTAAATCTCAAACATTAGAAAATTTACTCAAGAGACGACGTGCTAAGAAACAACGTAAACGAGAAAAGAAGAAATATGATAAATTACAAGATGAGCAAAATCAGAAATATGCTAAATCACGAGACAATGTTATAAATGAATTGAAAGAGCTTAATGATAGAAAATCTAAAGAAGAATTAAAACTGGTTGACAAACCAATGTGTGGCTATTTTAAAGCATACGAGATATCTGCCGAGAAATACAAAGACCCTCAAAAACTATTCCGTGATAAAAAATCCCTTATTACAAAACAAATAAGCAAAGAGCTGACAAAGATGAATGGATTAAAGTTTCAATTAGGTCTCACTGTAAATTTATTTAAAGATGATGATGATACCAAAAAATACACCACAGCAGTATTACACAGCGAACAAAATGCAATTTTAACCTCTGAAAAAATAAATGAGTTTTACGATAAATCATCTGCAAATATACAAGAGAGTCTTGAAAGATTTACAAACACAGCATCTGGATTGGAGATTGATCACTGTGTTACGTTTTACTTAAATTTTGCAAAGTATGAACCATTAAAAAGCAATAATTAATGTTAATAATGAAGATAATAAGTGCTTGGAAGTGGCATTGGTTTCTGCTTTGTGGCCTAATAAAAATAATCCAACTAGGATATCTAGTTATAACAAACACATGGGTAAGTTGAATATGGATGGTATTGACTTTCCCACTCCAATTTCACAAATTTCAAAAGTAGAAAAACAAAACAACCTTGCTATTAATGTTTACGGATGCACAGGAAAAAGGGTATCTGTATTTCCATAGAGAATATCAGAGCAACCGCAAGAAATAAAAAGAATTAACTTGCTTTTAATTTCTGAAAACGTTGAGGTTGATTTAGAAAATGAAGATGAAGATGATCCAAATAATGAAGAAGGAATTATAGATGACAATTATAACCCTGATGATTATCCCAACGAACCAAAAACAATAACAACAAAATATCACTATTGCTGGATTAAAAATCTAAATAGATTACTTTATGATCAAAACAAATATCACGGTAAAACTTATTTCTGCGATCGTTGTCTTTACGGCTTTTCAAGAGAAGATCTACTTACCAAACACAGAGAAGACTGTGAGGGTATCAATAAAAATTCTTGCAGAATAGAAATGCCAAAAGAAGGTAAAAATACTGTAAAATTTAAAAATCATCAAAATCAGATGCCTGTGCCTTTTGCAATATATGCTGATTTTGAGTGTATAATCAAACCGCAATCAATCAAATTTGGAAAGAAATCTGAAATTCAAAATGTACACGAAGTTTGTGGGTTTGGATACCAGGTTGTCAGATATGATGGTAAAGCTGAAGGATCTGTTATTTACAGAGGTGAAGATGCTGTTGAAAAGTTTTTAAATTACTTAGAATGTGAGAAGAGCAACATTAATAAAATATTTGCACAGCCAAAACCATTAATCATGACGCAGCAAAATGAGGAAGATCATGAAAAAGCAACACATTGGTGGATATGTGAGGATGAAATAAAAAATGATAAAAACGGTAAAGTAAGAGACCACTGTCATTTTACAGGTGAATATAGAGGTGCAGCACATAAAAACTGCAACCTAAAACTAAAAATAAAACCAAATAAAACAATCATTCCTGTTGTATTTCACAACCTCAAAGGATATGATAGTCATCTTATAATGCAAAAAATACATAAAATGACAGGTAATATTACATGCATCCCAAACAACGCTGAAAAGTATATTTCATTTAATGTTGGAAAACTTAGATTCTTGGATAGCAATCAGTTTATGGCTTCGTCTCTGGAAAAATTGGTTAAAGCAACAGACAAATCTGATTTCAAAATTACTAAAAATCAGTTTGGGGAAAAAACAGATTTACTTTTACGAAAAGGTGTTTATCCATACGAATATATGGACAGTATGGAAAGATTCAAGGAAACACAATTACCACCCATAGAAAAGTTTTACAGTAGTCTCTCAGATGAAAGTATAAGTCCCGAAGATTACGAATACGCTCAAAAAATATGGAAAGAGTTTAACTGTAAAACTCTTGGAGACTATCATGATTTATATCTAAAAACTGATGTAACTCTGTTAGCAGATGTGTTTCAAAATTTTAGAAAAACATGTATGAGTGCATACAAACTTGATGCTTTACATTACTATACAGCACCTGGATTATCTTGGGATGCTTTACTTAAACATTCAAAAATAGATTTTGAACTTTTGAGAGACATTGACATGCACTTATTCATAGAAATAGGAATGCGAGGTGGCATAAGTACGGTATCAAAACGATATGCCAAAGCAAACAATCCACCTGTAGTTGATTATAACCCTAACGAGGAAAACAACTTTTTAATGTATTTTGATGCAAATAATCTTTATGGATGGGCAATGAGTCAGCCACTTCCATATTCTGGCTTTGTTTGGAAAACCAAAAACAAGAGTGGAAAATTTTCTAAACCAAAACCTGGCAAAGGACAAATGCTTGAAGTTGATTTGGAATATCCTAAAGAACTTCATGAAGCTCACAATGACTATCCGCTTGCACCGGAAAGATTAGCAGTGGAAAAAGAATGGTTGTCTGAATACCAAAAAGATCTGTTAGAAAATAATAGCATGATAAATACAGAACAACTAGTCCCCAATCTTAGGGACAAAGAAAAATATGTGATACATTACAAAAACCTGCAACTGTATTTATCTTTAGGCATGAAACTAAAGAAAGTACACAGAGTATTAGAATTTAATGAAAAACCATGGATGGCATCATACATAAACCTAAATACAGAACTAAGAAAAAAAGCTAAATCACAATTTGAAAAAGATTTTTACAAACTTATGAACAACTCTGTGTTTGGCAAAACAATGGAAAATCTACGCAAGCGGACAGATATAAAACTAGTCAGAACTGACGGCTTTGAAAATGAAAAGATAAGAAAAATAATAGCCAAACCCAACTTTAACAGGCGTATAACATTTTCAGATGAATTGTCAGCAATACATGTGAACAAAACAAAATTAACATTAAACAAACCAATCTATGTTGGGATGTCAGTATTGGATTTATCAAAGTACATGATGTATGATTGGTATTATAATACCCTAAAGAAAAGGTACGGAAATGACTTTACTTTATTATACACAGACACTGACAGCCTACTGGTAAACATCAAAACAGATGATGCATACAAAGACATGGCTGAAATGAAAGATGAGTATGATCTAAGTGATTATCCTCAAAATCACCCAATGCATGATCATAAAAACAAAAAAGTATTGGGTAAATTGAAAGACGAATGTGCTGGTGTTGCTATAGCCGAATATGTTGGATTAAGACCCAAACTATATTCTATTTTGAGAGCGGATGAGCAGGTTATTGAAAAAGTAATAAATAAAATGAAAGATGAGTGTCCTGGTGTTTCTATAGTTGAGTATATTGAATCAAAACCTGAACTATATTCTAAAGCGGATGTGCTAAGATCCGGACTATCTTCTATTTTGAAAGCGGATGAGGAGATTATTAAAAAAGCAAGAGGTAAAATGAAAGATGAATGTGCTGGTGTTCCTACAGTTGAGGATATTGGATTAAGATCCAAACAAGATTCTATTTTGAAAGTGAATAAGCAGATTATTAAGAAAGCAAAGGGTGTAAGAAAATATGTAACCGAAAAACAAACAAACTTTGAGAACTACAAGGATGCATTGTTTAACAAGAAAAAATACACTCATAAAATGAATATGATACGATCAATAAAGCATCAGATATTTGGCTTAACAGTAAACAAATCTACATTATCACCATTTTACTCAAAAGGATATATACGAGAAGATGGAATTACAACTGATGCACATGGTTTCTACAAAAACTTATGAATTTGGGTATCAGCAGGAACAATAAGTAGTTCTTCTTTGACAAATCCTCTTTGAGGCGCTGGTGATTTCAAATAATATACTCTTATACCTTGCGTCACCATATAACTTTTAATCTTGTGAATATCTACACTCCACATTGGATCAGTTGCTCTGCGTCTTCCACCTTCTTGTTCCCCGGGTTGATATAAATATCTTACACTTGCATTCATACATATAGGATCATCTTTTAATGTTTTTGTTTCAACAGGAGGGGGCCTTTTTTGTCTCCACATTTATGGCTTTAACAACTTCTGGTAATCTCTTTACCCATTCTCTATTACGTTTTTGTGAATCTATTTCCTTAGCATACTGATAGCCAAACAATCTTTCAGCTAATGTTCTGTTAAATCTTTCCACTAAAGCTTGGTCTCTGTGTATTTCTGTTCTGCCCTGTCTGATATTTACTTTGTGTTTTGCCATCAACTGCGATACTGCACCCATAAATTCTCTGCCTGGATCCACTGGTAATAACTTTGGATATTTCAAATGCCGACTGTATATTTTTTCAAATGCTTTAGCAACTTCTTTACTATCCCTGGAAGTCAGTGGCTCTGCTTCTTTATATCTACTTGCAATATCAACCACAGTTAACGCATATTTATATGTCTTGCGTCCACGGCCAAAGCCAAAAGTATCATGCGGCAGAAATAACAAATCAGCTTGATGCACTCCATTCTTAGTAGAAACATCAAACCTGGGTCTAACTATTTTTTTTGGTGCAGGTAAATAAATCTGCCACACAGCTTGTTTCTTTAAAAATTCTAATGCCTTTTTTTCACTAACACCAGCCTCTTTTGCCAATTTGTTAACTGCTGATTAACCTTTCCAAAATCCTTTTGGGCTGTAATAAATCGTTTCCATTTTTTTCTACTAAAGATTAAACTTTATATAACTATAAAGAAAAAATGGAAATCACAACTGCACGATTTGATGAACTGCTCGAAGAGCAATATCAAATTAGCACAAATAAATGGACAGACTTGGAAGTAAATAAAATATACACTATTACAGATACGAAAATAGTAGATACTGAATATGGTCCATCCATGGTATTAACGTTATTAGACAATGGTGAAGTATGGGCGCCTGGTCATCTCAAAGATAAATTAGAGAAGAGTGCTAAACCACCATATTATATGCGACCACTTGGATTGAAACCATGTAAGAACAACAAAAAAAATAGGTATCATGCATATGACTTAGTCTTTTCAAAGTAAACATACTTAGTCATTCCAAATCCAAAAAAGTCCAAAGTAATTATAGTTTTAAACTATTTATTTTTTATGAACTCAATTTATACGCCACAAACCCAGTTGCAGCCATGCCCACCACAATAAACGTAATTTCTCTATTCTGTTGATCCGGAGATGGTGTATAAAAATCACTCAACTTAGGCTCCGGTTCCAAAAGCAAATGTTTGCCAGTTATGTAATAATACTGTTTCATAGCTTGGTCCACATCATCAAAAGTCTGCTCTGCATGATGCTCTTTTTGCAGTTGCTTATTAATAAAATCTAATCTCTCTGTTCTTTTTTTATTCCACTCCACTTGTGCTGCGTTTAATTGTTCCACTGCTTTGTCATGCCTTTGTCTTTCCTCATCTGAATGACTTCCCATTCTTGAAAAGAAATAATTTGAACCGCTAAACGCCAATGCGTTTGTTAATGCGCCACCTATCATCATTGCTACTGCACTTGCCATTTTTTTATATATATATTTTAAAATTATTTCATAATATCCGCAGGAATAATACCTTGCTTAATCAACATATCCCTCGTAGCCATTGCTAACATTATATCCACAGACAGCATCCCACAATCTGTCATATTAAAATCCACTTTAGGGGCTGGTCTTTTTAGTAGTTTTCTGCCAATCTCAGAATATCCAACAGTCAATACTTGCTGCCATTTTTTTTTATATGATTATTTTTTTAAAATAAATTATTAAAAATCAAACGGGTCTTTTGGTGCAACATGAACAGCAGCATGTTGCACAGGTTGCGTAGCAGATTTCTTGTTATGAGTATACAAACCCAACCCAGCAATGCCTACTAATAAAACCAGACACGGTGGAATATAATTTTTGTATACGTTTATTTTGATTTCTGGTTTCTCTTCATCTATTGTTATTTTTGTTATTTGATTTGCAGCATCTTGCTTTGCAGCATCTTGCTTTGCAACATCTTGCTTTGCATCTTGAAGCAAACGCTTTGCCTTTCTAGCCGCTGCTCCTTTTTTTTCAGCTTCTATTCTTTTTGGATTTTTTACTTTTTGTTGTTCAACCTCAACAGGTATAACTTCACTCTCTTGGTTCTCCATTTATATTATCTATATTTTTATTTTTATTAAAATCAATATGTCTAACAGTTGTCAGTATTGCTGTAAATGGTGCTAAGCACATTCCATACCTGTAATACAACTCACAACAAGCACCTGTCAAAGCATGATTAATAAATGGGTCTTCCACCAAATCTTCTATCAGCTTTGGTGGATTGGTTACATTAAAATATTTTGATACTCCCATCACATACAAGTTAATAAAAGAATTGCCTAAAGTCTTGGTCATGCTTGCCCCAAGCCTTGCTTCATATCTGCAGTAAAGTTTGTTAATTTCATCCGGTGGCATGCCATCTATATTCGTGAGTTGTATGTCTTTACCCAAATATTGACGACTACCACCGCCAGCCACTATGGCTGATAATCTTTCTTTTTTTTTTGTTTCTTGTTGCTTTGATTCATCACGTTCTGTGAAACCTTCCGATATGTCTTGTAATAGTTCTTCCGCATTCATTTTTATATTAATAATTTTATTTTTTATTTTGAAATAAACATAAAACATAAAACAACCAGCTGCGATATTCATGCAACTAGTAATTGTTAGTATTGTTAATAGCATTGCTATTAATATTGCTATTATTTTATTAGCATTGGTAATTTGCTGCAAGCATTGCTATTACCATTGCTACTTTACTATGAGCAATGCTATAAGCATTACTATATTTTCTGATATTTTCATTATATTTTCATGTCAGTATTGCTATTAACATTGCTACTTTGCTGTTAGTATTACTATTAGCAACAAAGCAATGCTGTTAGAAAAAAAGAATTGCTGGTAAAAATTATTCAACCCAATAACCAGTTGGTTGGTCAGTCCTCAAAATTAACTTGGAATATTTAGTCTTAGCTAAAGCTTTTCTTATTCTGGTTCTCTCCTCCAGCGTCGGAATAACATCATTTTCTCTCAAACAATTTTCATAACTATCTCTGTCCTTGGTGTAAAACATACACAACCATTTTGCTTGCTCCCTCAAATCTTTCAATACAGAATTATATCTCTGTGAAATAACCTACACTGATTGTTTGGCGTGACGACCAGAGAATGCCAACTCTGATAACATATCTTTTTTCTTTGTTAATTCTTTTGTGGCGGAGCAATCATCAATGATGTATAATGTGGGCTGGCCAGCATATCTTTTGAAAAATAAACGCAACAGTTCTTGTAACATTTCTTTACCGTTGCTCACGGGATTGACAATTATTATTTTTTTATCTCTCGGTTTTTTTACATCACCTATCCAGGATCTATTTTTATAAGCCTCGTTCCACTCTGTGGTTGGACACAATATAATTATATGTTCAAAAACTCCAACATACTCTTGTTCAAGTATGTCAAGAACAAACTCTGTTTTACCACAGCCCGTCTGACCACAGATAATGGCACTGTGTGAATATTTAGGATATTTTTGTTGTAAATTAGTATCCTGCTTCTTTGAATCTTCCATCTTCGAAATTGATTTGCGCATCTTGTATTATATATAGATAAATATTTAAAGTTTGATCTGCATCTGCTTTTTTATTTATTAGTATCGTTTTGCCTTCACTGCCGTTTTCTATTCTTCTTCCACTGCCGTGTAATAAATTGTCATCACATATTCTAAGGTCAAGCCACAAAGCATATGATTTTGTCAGATAAGTCTCAAGAGAAACATTGGTAAAGTATAAGTCTCTTGCTACTATTTCTGTCTCTTTGTTTCTTTTTGATGTCAAGGCAAAATATTTGTTGATTTCATCCCAATGTTGATACGCCCTCATGCCCTGACTATACAACTGATTTTCTATTGTCATTTCAACCTTTTCAATCTTTGGGTTGTAATAGGTTTCCGTGTCTGTTCTTTCTGGGTCTTCAAACAGCATTAGAATACCTTTCATGCTCCGTGCTGGTACATTAATGTTGATGTTCCAAAGGGTTTCAGATTTGTTTGCTATTATTTTTCTATGTCGCAAGATACGATCATACATAAATGACATCTTACCATTGGTTTGCTGTCTTATTTGTCTGGCTAATCCAACATCACTAACCGTATCAAATTCCAAGCAGATATTTTTTATTACATAAGATGCATCAGCATCACTGCTTTTGATAACTTTGTTATAATCGTTAAACGTTAATTCATATTCTAACCTATCACCAAGCCCCGCTTGATAAAATGGCATATGACTTTCTAACATTTCAAAGTCCAGTGGAATACAAAATCTATTTCCATAAGCTGCTGCTATAGCTTCATCTTTGGTGTCTGAGGAAGCATTTCCCGCGCCAACTCTATGTTTTAACATGTTTGCTTTACCAATACCTTGGTAAGCTATGTTTACTCGTTCAGTAGGGCTTTTCCATAAATCTACATAACAATGATATATATCACTGTCATCTATTGACATGACTTCATTGCCACTTATTCTTATTGTCATTTTTTTCACAATTGTTCTACCCAGATTTTGGAATAGAGTAGCGTTGGCGTCTGTTCTGCTTTTAAGTTCTATTTCAAAGGCAAGACGAGTAGTACGAGGAACTATCACATCATTAGTACTTAGATTTGGAAATCTCACAAGCAGTTGCTGGTTTTGGTCTATTGTTGATGGATTATTAGTTATTACTACACTTGTGCGAATGCCCTTGGGACCATGAGGTTCTCTTAGTTTTCTATGAGGGTTAAGTTTGTTTCCGTAAGCCGACATTGTTTTTATTTTTTAAATATATTTTTTAAAATTAAATAAAATAAACAATGGCTGAAGGAGGATTTGAATTTGACAATCCTACGTACGATCCAGATGATTATGAGGAATATGATGATGATTTACCAATGGTGCCTGATGAGCCTGTTCTAAGAAGTCTTCTTAATCAAAGCAATCATCTTGCTGAACTCAGGGGAGAGCTGTCAGAAATCACACTTGAAACATACAAGAAAAATCTTGTAAAATCCTTTCATAATGAAATAGAAAAACGATATAAGATGACACCGGACAAAATGGATTATGACCAGTTTAAAGTATCAGCTAATGGCAAAACATTATACTGGATTGTTGGTGATAAAGGAATAAGAATAACTGCCAGGCAAGGCTCTTTTATATTTCTTGCTCTTGGTTCTTGGCAAATGAATATAACAGGGTTATTGGCTCTGGGGGAACAAGGGCGATAAGACAATTTTTAAATTTACCGGAGTATGACAGTAAAACAAAAGTATCACGGGAAACTCGACAAATGTTGGAAAGCACAATAAACGATTTACCAGATAATGTGGATGCTATTCCATTACAAGATTTATCAAGTGTTGCGAATGACACGGCACAGTCAATAGAAAGTGCTCTCCATGACTGGGATGTGACAGAGCGTCCTGATGCTGAAACACAAACAAATATAGACAAGCGTCCTGATGTTGAAACACAAACAAATACAGACAAGCGTGAAATGGATGGAATAGTAAAAGCAATGACAACTGTCAAGGAAGAACTCACCAATAACGTGGCAAAACTCACACAACTTGATAAAGACATAACAAGAGAAAAACAAAAGTTAGAACAAGCTAAGACTGATAATGATGAATTCCAGATAAAAAGAATCAGCGACCGCATCAAAGACCTTGAAGATGAGAGAGGTGCAAGAATGGATGTCATTAATGAGAACAGAGAAGCTTTTCGTAACCAAGTAAGCAGGATAAAAGAAACAATAAACAAAAAGTTAAACGAGGATACAACACTTGGTGAGAGAATCAAAACCTTATTTAGGGAGCAAGGTATTACTATTGTTAGTATCCTAACTGCATTTGGTATGATTCTTGGGGTGATAATTAATTCTATTATTCCCACATCAAGTACTGCTCCAACTCCAACTCCAAAGCCTGATCCATCAAGTGTAAAAGATTGGATAAAAAAACAACTATTTAATCTTGGTAAACTTCTTGCCAACCTAGCTGGTAAAGCTGCTGCAGCGCTTCCAGGAGTTATTGGTGCAATAGTATCATGGCTTTTATCTGCAACAGGTAATGTTATTAATTGGCTTGGTAACAATCTATGGGCTTTGCTTTGTTTGTTTCCGGGTTGTTGTATGTGGCAGCCAAAGAGTGGTTTAGTAAATCTCGTAAATAAGTAATGCAGCAAGACCTATTACTATAGTACCAACAATAATAGTTGTTGTGTTATCTTCGTGTTCAATCGGTATTTTTTGTATTTCTGGTGGGTTATGTTCCACAGTTTTATGTATTGATTTATCAGAATGTTCCGGTAAAAATTTCTTTGTTGTGGTGCCTTGAAAAGGTTGAATAATTTTTGGTGGCACTGGTTTTACATTTACATCATTATTCAATCCTAATGCTTGTGCATCGGTTGCTATTACAATTTCATTATTGTAGTCTTGTATTATTCCGATTCTTAATTCCATGTCGCTCGGAGACATATACAATCCACTTCCATAGACAAAATTTACTTTACTTCTTGCATATTTTAAGGGGTTTTATATCTTGAAATTTGACTGGGCAAGTCGATGGGGCTATTTATTGCGTCCTCTACATTTGCTAAAAATTGTTTCTGTGCATCAAATGCTGTTCCAGTTCCAAGTATATCTGTTCTTGTTTGTGATTGCGAGCCAAGGATTGCCCAGCAGTATGTTCTTATGCTGTCATTGATTCTTTCTACTCCTGCCCTTGTAAATCCAGATGAATAATCTAGTATAAAAGTAGACCAGCTATTGTCAGCCTCAGATCCTTGTGCAATGTAATCAATATGATATGTTTTATCACTCTCATAGACTGTAAAACTCATCGTTTTGTTGTCGTATACAGTATTTACCAAAGGATGATAACCAATATTTGTCCAGTAATTGTAAATTGTTTCTAGACCATCATTATAGCTTTGTTTTTGTCTCCAGTCTGAATTTAAGTCAATGTTAAACTCCTTGCATATTCTCTCGTATGCGTTTCGGTTATATGTGTTATTAAACGCATTCCAATTTGAGTCTTGCGGCATTGCTACACTCATCTCAAATAATATTCTTCTAACTTGGTAGTAGACATGAAATCGACATAACGAACCAACCAAATCATCAGCTTTTAGATGGTTGTTGAAATCAATACCACATCCAGTTGTTGCACACCAAATAGCAAAATTCAACTGATTCTGCCAAAATAACATCCAATCTGTTCCCCAGCTTTGAACTATAGCATTTGATTTGACATATGGAAGTTTGTATTTTCCAAAGACATTTGGAAATGATGCTTTAAAGTCTTTACCGTCTGATGTAATGACTATGTTTTGATTTATTATATCTATCACTTTCTTGCTAAAAGTATTTGAATAGTGAGCATCCGGGTTATATTTGAATTCTTTAGAAATCATTTTTATTTGTGTTTTTATATATATATATTAAAAAAATAAATGTTTCATACAATTTCAAACATAGACAACTCTATTAATTTACAACAGTATATCGATAATAGAGATGGAACTAAGCGCGTTGGATTAAAAAGTTTTACATACACTATTGGTTGGCAAAATATTATTCATGAAACCATAAAGACACGAAACCCAGATAAAATAGAACATTTACCAGGTGGACTCTATAACTTTCAAGACTTGGTAGAAAAGTTTAAAAATCTAAATGAAAAGATTATTCTGGACAATATTGTCCAAATTGGTGCAGCCATTATACATACGCCAATAGAAACACGAATATCAAGCGGTCTTTCAAAAATGCTGGGATTCAAGGACAGAAAATGGTTGACAGGTACTAATATAGGAGATTACCCAATTGATTTAGCTCCTTATAAACAGCTATATGTTCATCTGGAACAAGTTAATACGAGTAGTAATTATTTCAATGGTAAGCCAAGCACTATAATAGGTGTTGTACCTTTTGTAAATAAGCAGTTTGGAGATATAGTATATACAAGTTTTTATCCTGAATATCACTGTCTTATGAATGGTGCAATTACTGAATTGAAAATAGAAGTTAGAGATGAGTATGGCAACAAGATATTTGATCACGGTTTGCCTATGAGTTGTGTTTTAGAAATTATTTAAAAAATATATTTTTATAAAAAAAACAATGAGTATATTTGGACCACCAAGCCCTAAAAAAACAAAAGACTTAGAGGCTTTAATAAATGATGTTCAAAATTTATATAGGCGAGTTGTGCCTTTTGTTGACCAGTTTAATCATTTAAAAAATAGAGTTGATAATCTTAAATATGGGATTATAACAATATTTGCGGAGGCTAAGGGTCCACTTGTGTTGCATAGAATACTCTCATTTGGTAATGGTGGAGCAGAAACAAATGTGGGGCATGTAATGACACGCCGTGGACGGATTATGGGAATAGGTTTAGCAAGTGAACGATTAGTTGGTGACGTAACTGTAATAGTTTCTGTCAATGGTGTTGAACAGCCAAATTATGGTATAACGCTTCACATCATCCCACGCAATCATGATAACTTTGATAAACCTTTAGAAATTGGTGCTGGTTCTGTTGTTAACTTTGTATGCAAGGTTGCTAACGCTACCGCTGTAAATACGGTGGCATCATTATTAATTGAATTAATTTAATTTAATTCTACGAGCTGACTTGATTTTTGTATCAACAAAAAATATATTATATACAAAATTGGTATAACAGTATGATAATTAGTGTACTGGGTATTGAGAGCTTGCATTAAAAGATGTGTTTAATAATTTAATATTAAAAATTTAGTCTTTGAACTAATTTTTTTTAAAAAATATAATGTTATAATTATATGATGAAAAAAATGGCGAAAGAACAAGAACCAGACATGGAATCGGAGCCAGAAGAATATATACCAATACCAGTAGAGTATGAACCTGTAGTGCTAGAGGAAGTATGGGATAATGTTTACAAGTGTGTTAGGAAATGGGATATTTTTGAAGACTACAAGTGGTCAACATTATCTGTTATTATATTACTATTTATACCGCAGTGCTCGTAACAACAATTATAGGTTTGTTTGGAACTCTTACCCCATCCGCCTGGTTAATATTACCATGAGGAGTCTTGAAAGTAACAAAGATTGAAAACTTAACCAAATCACGTTGCTTCAAATCCTGTCCGGTTGCTACCGCTGTAAATACGGTGGCATCATTATTAATTGAATTAATTTAATTTTTTATTTATTAATAAAACAATGAAGCAACCGACAGCACCAAGTATATATCCTGAGTTGCCAGTGGAAGACGGACAAAATTATAGATTACAAAAGATTTCAGAAATTGAAAAAAAGTTAATTACAGAGCGAGATATACGTCAGTCTCTTTATAAAAAATATAAACGTGATATTAATATAACAGATGGAATTGACACTACCTTAATATCTGCAGGTGTTATTATGGCTGGGATTGGATTTGTTGTTCCAGTTTTGTTACCTTTGGAAATAGCAGCAATAGTATGTGGAGCTACAGGTGTTTGTATTAATTTTATCAGACGTAAGCTTAATGCAAAAGCTCAAAAACATCATGAAATAAAAACTTTGGCAGAGGCTAAGTTAAATAGTAAAAAGCAGTTAATATCAAAAGCGTTGAGTGATGCACAAATATCTGATCAAGAGTTTAAGTTGATTTTGGATGAGTTAGATAAATATTATAGTTTAAAACAGGACACAAAACAAAAAAAGGCTAAAATAAGTGAAGTTCAAAAAAAGGAACTAGTAGAACAGGGAAGAAAGGAAGCAATGGCAACCTTACAAAAAAGTCTAAAAAGTGTGTGATTTATTGTTTTAGTAGTGTGTTTGAGTATGATCCACCACCTTTGTATTCAAGGTCAGAAAATTGTTAATTGAATGTAATTTTGATAACTATTAAAAAATTTAAACTTGCAATCTTCACTACCACTATTTTAAAAAAGTTTTAATAAATCAAGTAAAATCACCATTTCATGGTGATTTTATTATATATGTATTTTAGGCGTTTCTGTTGTAGTTTGAGGCGAAACGGAGTGAGACGAAAATTACAACAGAACGCCTATAATACATATATATTAAAGATTGTATGAAAGTGATTATTACCAAGGATCTTACGAAGTTTGTAAATCACATCGCCATATAAGTCATTTTGTGATTGTCCTTGTCGCAGTACCCTGTCCGATCTTTTTATATTTCTTTACATAAAAACTCGTTTTAGACTAGGATTCAGTGCCCGGACCATATTCATAGAAATTTGTGATGCTAATGGGAGTAAACAATTCAACAGTGGAACAAATTCAATTGAGGATAAGTCCCGTTCTGGAAGACCATTTAGTGTAGTGACAACCAAAAATATCTACAAACTGAAGGATTTATTAGCAAAATATGCGAGATTAACTACCGATCAGTTAGCTAGGTATCTAAGAATATATGCCGAATCGGTGTTTAAAACATTGAAGAAAGTTTTGAAGGTTAGACGAATTTCTGCTAGATTGATTCTTAATTTAACATCTAAAATGAAGACCAGAAGTCAGCGTGTTTTGATATCCCGTAAATTGTTGAAAACATATCCAAAATTTAATAAAAGAGCATTTTCAAACTTAGTGACAGGCGATGGAACTTGGGTTCATTAGTATGTTCCTACAAGGAAAACAAGTAACAAAATATGGGCAACGAAAAGCAGAAGCAGATATATGCTATTTTCTTCAATAATCGCGGGAAAATTGTGAAATTGGCGATCCATCGGGGTAAATCAGTACATGTAACAGGTACTATGTATAGGGACCTTGTAATGAAGAAACATGAAAAGAGTATTAGAAAACACCGACCAGCCCTTGGTTTATCACTCATGGAACTGTTACACGATAATGCTCCCGCTCATAAGTCGGGTTTTTGCAAGACACGGATTTGACTGTAATTCCCAACCCCCATATTCACCAGACCTGGCCCCGTGCGATTTCGTTTTGTACCCACGAATGAAAAAACATTTAAAGGGCTGCAGATTTCACTCTCGGAACGCTATTGGTTTTGCCATATTCCAGTATCTCCAAGGTGGCCTTAAAAAGGACTATGACAGCGCTTTTCGGAAGTGGGTGAACCGGTTAAAATTGTGTATTCGTGTAAATAGAAATACGTTGAAGGGATGAAATAAAATATTGTGGATATAAACGTTATGTCGTCTTTTTTTAGTGATAGTTGCATTATATAATGAATGCCCCTCGTAAATCAAGAAAAGAAGCGACAGTATCAGAAATGTAAGCTTTGTTGAGTTAAAGTTATTTAGGACAGATAGTATTAACTACAGTAGACAAGAACATATTCTCAATGTTCAATATGCCATCAAAATACCGAGAGGTGTCATTAAAGGCTTCAATTACATCTGCCTGAGTATCGGATGAAAGACTCAACATGAACTATCTTTAATGGCAATATAAGAAGAAATATGCGACAAGAGGTGCGCAGTTTGTGCCCATAGTGATACAACAATCTGTCTATAAACGGTAGTTCCATACCTGACGAAAATATTATCAAATAGGAAAATGAGCTCTTCACAAACTTCTTTGCAACTACACATAGTGTAACAGTCTAAACTACCGTTAGTAAAAATCGCTTTAATATTGTAACAGGCCAAAAATGTAGTTTTTTCTCCAGCGAAAGTTGCTTTGAATAGACCAAAAACAATTAATCCTGAAGTTTTCATAAGTTTTAGCACAATATTATTTAACGTGATCTTTAACGGCAGTAAGACAAGAGGTTAAACGCTTGGAGATGTTTGTGGTGGTGCAGGCACTATAATCCGAAATAAAGCGAGCTTTATCTGGATTTTTATGTATTTCGTCTACCCAAGCCTTAAAAGTAGTGAAACAGAGTGATATGTGTTGAAACAACATCATCATCAGTAGATTGAACTAGAATAAACGAATTAGTGCTACGGAGTTCCAGAGATAAAACATTGACGTCACGTAGACGTCAAACAATAATAACATTATCAGCAGGAACTAAAGCACATTTATGATGAAATTCTCGAATTCCCGATTTTAAATTACGAAACGAAAACCTAGGTCTCGGAGGAAGTAAAGAGGGTTAACATTATAAATGTCAATACGTATATCTATAATTTTAAAAATTGACTTTTTCCAAGTGAAAACTGAGTTTGGGTCCGCATGTTCTCTACAACACCATTTTATAGTAAAATCCTCAATGAATTGGACGATCTGAGTGGAGCATATCTAACTTCATAACGACATATAGCCGAGCAGGCAATCAATAAAATGTTTTCTATGTTGCGAATTTGCCGCTGGATATTCAATTAAATATTTTTAACGAAACCAATTCTCCTATATCGGTGTGAAATTTCGGGATTAGGGAACCTGACTATTATTGAAAGGGTACAGTTTAAGTTTTTTTTAAAAATTATTCTACAATTAAAACGATCTACATCATCATACATGATTTATGGTGAACTGGGAATCAGCAAACCGATATTCAGTATAGAGTAATTTCATTTTGGACAAAACATGGGTTACACGAACAAGGCAAACTCAAGTCCAATTGGCTCGAAAATATCAAGCAACTCATTAATACAAATGTCTATGGTAATATTTGGCAATCCCAGTATGTAATAAATGGGAAATGGTTCGCACTGTCTTTTAAGTAAAAGCTGAACGAACAGTTCATTCAAAATTGGAATGATGTAATCAGTAGAGCGTCAAGTTTTATTAACTGTAGGTTGTTTAAAAAAGAGTTCAAGATTAACTACTTCTCATATCTGTCTACTTGTAACTGTCGAGTTATTACAGCATTTAGAACTAGAAACCACAGGCTCCCTATTGAAGTTGGGAGGTGGTCAGGCATTCCTGTAAATTAACGGTTATATGCACTATTAAGTAACAAAAGTCGAACAGAAAATGCAGCTTTCACAGAACACAGAACACTGTTGGTTGTTTTTAGTTTGCGTTCAATAAGAACAGCGTTCATTATTCGTCGGCCGAAGCCTACGAATATTTTTGCTGCTTAATGTAGAGAGCTATTTTTAGAACAGAGCCTATATTTATGCCGGAACGTTGGTATACTACAAGCTTCGATAGTCTCCGTACCCGAGCACTTGCTATTTCCGATAGTTGTCGTTATAAATACTACCGATGAATTGATGCTTTGCATCAAACTTTTCTTGTTATAATATGTGGTGGTAAATCTGTATTTGTGAAACTAATTTTCTTTTAAATCTACTATATATAGTTTTTGTTTAAACAACCATGATACACCTGCATGTCTGTAATAAGTTGACAATTAGAATACATTCATACGCACGCACTTGTAATTATTTGAACAGTACATTTTTTACTGTTTACTTATATACTGAACTTAATATCTAACACGTCCTCTAGAAAAGTCCTCAATTCTTCCTATCTCAGATATTTTGGTCCAATATTATCTATACATCTGAACTACTGAAACTGCCTTGCAGCCATTAAATCTAAATCATCGTGTAATATTTGTTTATACCTTTTGTTGCTATATATGTAAGTAGCCTGTCAGTGAGCGAAATAACGAATTTGAATTTGAATTTGTAAAATGACATAGATTAACATCGTGCGTGCGTTCTGGCCCTTTTACACAGATTTGAGCAGACGCCTCTGTAACTTGTATATTATTCTTTTCCTCAGTTATTTCACTGATGAGATCGACAAGTGCTTTTATTATAAAATCAGGTCCTTAAAGAAATTCTATTGGATCAAGGCTGGTCACATGATTCCTGCTAAAAAGACGCATTGACCTGAGAAATGTATATTGACTTTTCATATTGACTCAAAGGCGTGGCTAAAATAAAAAAAGCGCGAGCGAACGTGAATAGGTACGATTGTACAATAGAATGACGTCATCGGGATCAACAAAATGTCAGCGACAGGTTTTTATTTTTGACAGCTGATGAAAAAAAAAAAAATAGAAAATGGAGATGCCGATAATACTAAAAGGGCAACATTTACGGCGGTAAATTTCTTTAATTTTTTGATTTTATAATAAAACTATTGTTGCCTTTTGAATTCGGTCTATACATGGTTTTATCGACCCGAGAAAAGGCATATTGACCGAGGACTGCGTCCTACGTCCTCGGTCAATATGCCTTTTCTCGGGTCGATAAAACCATGTATCGACCTCAGCAAAAGGCATTCATTGTATATTATCGACCTGAATAAAAGTAATATCGATCGAGCATGAAGTTAAATTTCTAATAATTATACATGAAGTATCTAATACTAATTTTGGTAATTGTATGTATCAAATATATAGGTATATTTCAAATCGCTTGTCAAAACGAATTGTTACAATTATAACGACAATTCCAAAATATTAGTTACTAAAACACTCACTGAATGAATGACAACATTTATGATTGATTTAAATCTGTACTTTTATCACCCATTGCGTTCATTATAAAAAAAAAATGCAAATGAAGATCTCCGTTACTTTTGAATAATTATTCCTGTAAAACTGGCTTGGATGGATTCAATGTGACACGCACCACTATTTATGGTTGTTGCTTTTTTGTCGCAACATGACATTTTAGAAACTCTGAATATCTTGGAACTTTACTCTAGCCCAACTGTAATTAGAAGATTGGTATTTTTACGTTAACAATGTAATATACGAGCAAATACCGTTGGCGAGAAAATGACAAACGCAAATACTTTTGCATACTGTATGATATGGTACGAGTGTGACAGCGGTTCATGTACCTAGTGCAGTGACTTATAAGGTGGGTGCATGGTTGAGAAAATATAAATAATTTGTTTTTAAATATGCACTTTCAAGATAGTTTCAAGGACACTGATTTATGTGTATTGATGCTATACAAACAAATAACGATACATATACGTATATGTAATTTAGTTATAATGCAGTAGCAGTAGACAGGTGGATGTGGACCCATGTTCTTTGAAATGGAATTTATTGTTCGTTGCCTTTTTCATGGGTTCAGTTTAATCTCAGGAGGTAACGGCAAATGGTACGTCGAGATCAGGTAGACAGTTATATTAATTGCCCACAATTTGCAATTTACTCAATGCCGAGTGTAACATTCTAATGTTTATTATAACTAAAAAAAGTATGACTAAAAAAACTACTACATCAGTGATAAAGTTTACACATTAACTTCGATAAACCATGTGCAATGTTATTTTCGTAATGGTGATTTACTCTTTTAAAATACGAAGTAATTGAAAAATTATTGTGCGACAAGAAGTACCAATAACTGTTTTGTATGGAGACGTGATTTATAAACGTCGTTAAATCCTACGTAATGATCACTTTGTACTCATACAATCTTTATCAAACATTTATCGTAAGGTTATTACCCTATCGTTTCTCAACGCATGGCATGTTTAATGACTGTGCTTTCCTGTTTATTTGTGCGACATGTCTTATCTATATGTTGCAAAACAATTATATATATATACTTACTTGAACAATGGAGTATATCTAAATATGACGAGTACCCAGAAAAAATAACCGGCGGAATAAATGTACCAGTGTAGGCCCGGAAACGTATACCGAAGTGGCAAAACGCCCAACATCAATAGTGACGCTAATAATTCAATAATATTGAACCGATCTTCGAAGTATTTACGTTTGTGCCTGTAATAAAATAAAACAAGTACATTAAAAAGCAGTTCTCGAAGTCAACATTTAACATGAACAAATCGCATCTCTTACATCTTTTTAAAATAAATGTAAGTACATGTATATATATTTTAAAATACATTAGCAGTGTAAATAGTATACACCTGATAAGCAGTTACACACTATTTGCTCTACTTTTTTCAGTTAAAACACATTTTGCACGAGGACTTTAATTCTACTCTAGAAATAAAACAACAACAACGAGTGTTGCGTTTTCATATGTACTGAGTGTATGTCATCACAAACATAAACGGGTTGACAACAGGGCTACCGCCTCGGAACGGACAGTATAATAAAGGTTGCTGGGGTTTAAACCAGGTTCTAGGGCGCACCAATTCTATCTTATACCCTATTGTCATCCAAATAAAACGGGTCAGTGTAAATAAAGATATCCCTGTCAGGTTTTATTCTCTAACACACAAGGCAGTAATAATAGGCAATTAGGTATAACACGTAACAGATCATGTATATATGACAGTAATAATAGGCAATTAGGTATAACACGTAACAGATCATGTATATATGACAGTAAAAAACACCAGAAATACACAAAGCAAGTACTCAATGACTTGACAGAAGCCAAAGCAACACTAGAACATTAAGGGTTTGACAAGACACGATTTAAGACAAACATCAAACGTTACCGTCCTTTGAGGATTAATGTAGATGTCATCATAGGATCCACAATATGTCCGGTCGTCACCAATGCGTCGTCGCACAATCAAATAGAACAACATGGTGGCGAACTGTAAATGGGTCAACCACTTAACATTCACTGCGTTGCAAAATGATAAGGTCATAACCTCTTTGGATAAACTTGAAAGTTGATTATGACAAAGGATCTAACGAAGTTTGTAAATCACTTCACCACAGAAGTCAAGTTGTGATAGTCTTTCGAAGTGTATGGTAACAATAGTCCTGCTTGAGTAACTGATTCGGTATACAAATATTACGAATAGTAATGCCTCAACACCACTACACGCTTCAGAAAAAAAGAATAAGTTGAGAAACGCAGACCCCATAAGAGGTATTTCGGGAAACATCTTCATCCAAGTGTGGACGATTAACAATATTAAAATTAAAATCATCGCTCTTGTCATAGTGTTTGGTAATTATTTCACCATGTTCAATAGAGAGATGTTACTCATCATATTTGGCGTTTAACTACAGGTATCAGTGGAGATGCATCTTTGACAGTCGATGTTGGAGTTGATGGGACAGTGTGTAGTACAATGTACTTGTTCTAAAACTAGTTGTAATTTTTTCAGTAGATCAAGAGATCATTGCCGGTGGCACATATCCAAAAGCGACAGTGGTTTCTAACCAGATATCGTTGTGTTTGTTTGCGAAAATTGGGGTTTCTGTATCTCATATATAAAGATTTTCTGTATCTCATTGCAGGGTTTTGATATCTCATACAATATATACTAAAATTATAGCAGGACAATATGTCAATCTGACCTGTTTATTGGATGCCCATATTCCCATGGCTATTTCTCTACTTGGGGAGCTGGTGGTGAATATTTCAATCACATGCCAGAACAAATAAAATGTGAAGCTTAGAGCGATGCAAAACGTTGGTTTATGTGGACAATTTAGTTATTGGCCCATCCGGTTCACGTCAATCAAATAAATAGAAAACGATGTACTTAAATGTTGTTATAAAGATATATACAACATAATCATAATTAGAAACACAAGAATGTATACGTAATTATATTAAACAACCACAGCAGATGCAAATAATCGTGGGTAAGACTAAACAACCTGAGGGACGAAAGTGCATCTTCCTACCTGTTCAGGGATTCAGAAGGTGCAATCATCAATTTAGTTATTCAGTCATCGCACAAGATAATTATTTAATATGAAGATTGCAATACTAAAGTGTTGTATCATTGTCTGGTGAATTTCCTAATTAATGTTGTAAAGTGGTCGGTAAACCTGTTAGACACATTTAACTTCAGTATGTTGATCACATCTCCATAACATTATGCTATTCCTAGATGCAGAAATGTTTTTTAGGTTGATGCTGTCCGTCTCGATTAGGTGTTAATTCCGATAAATATCTAATAGGACGTAGTTTGTGATAACAAAAACTTTGCTGAAGACTTTTACTAGTAATAACTTAATTTCGATCATTGAAGTTCTTGACATCGTAACACTCTCTTGAAAAGCAAATGCGATACATATATATGACTACATTTTCGTATATGGGGGAAAAACATTTCTACAGTTTTATAACTTGAATAACGGGTGACATTTTACAGCGGCTACACAACAAGTACCAAACGCTAGTGGAAATGTCAATACATACTGAAAGATAAACCTATAATGATGTTCCACGAGGTAGATTCCCATTTAAATGCGGATAGTTAACGATGTCAACGTTATTCGTCTCTCTTATCATATATTGTAGTATGCTTGTAATCATTTGTAATTAATGCCCTTACGCCGTACCGGGGATGAAACAAACTCATGCATATGCCAGAACAATAATGACTGGTGGAAATAATGACGAGGCCAGCGTAATAGTGTCCGAAACGAGGATCGATCTATTTAATTTCTTCCATTATTTAATTGTCACCTTCAATCCTACAATTCCAAATTATTAAAAATCAGAATTCAAATACTGAAATTATTCAATAACCAGGCTTTAATTCCTTTCTTTTGACATAAAGATGCGTCAATAATGAACATCCGAAATCTCGTTGAAACAAACTTCATATACAGTTTGGTGGAAATCAAAAGCAGTTTATTGTTAAACATGATGATAGTTTACGGACGACGGACACCGGATAAATTAACACGACAAAACTTGACAGGCCTGTGGCTGTTAGAGCTAAAAAACACTTCCCTGTGTTGATATAAAAATTGAATTGAGTAGGAAGAAACCGTGTTTGCTAAAAGTATATGTATCTTATGATACCTTATCTAATAATCCACACCTTACGCAACGTGAATGCATCTTTTAAATTTACTAGCATGTATAGCACAGCATGTTGTCATCGGTGTACTATTATATTTACTATTAGTTTTACTATTATTATTATCATCCTCTAATCAAATAGCTAAATCAAATCATGTCTGATCATTGAACTTATTAAAGGAGTAAAGATTGCCCAATGACTCTTTTCTTTGTATTTATAATGTATGCTAAATGGACAAACACACTGAATATACGATACCATGCAATCTGAAGAAGCTCCTCACTCATCTGTCTTAGAACCACTAAGTACACATATATCTCAGACCCTGCTCGTGCGTACTGAATGGGCGTGTTGTAGACGGTAACGTCGTCGGCCATTACGGCGGTAACGACGGAAAATGTCAACAAAATTAAACTCAATATATATGGAACTGCATAAAATCTGAAACGATATGAAACAAGCTATAATCATAAGTGTTAGAAACATTGATATGGTATCAGTAAAACTTGAAGATGTGTCCCATTTCTAACAGATGGGACGGAGGGACGGACGGACAAGGGTGCAACTATGTCCCGCTTCACTTTCGTGGGGCATAACACAACTTAACAAGAGATCTATGTAAAACATATTTGCCCCCGTTCAAAGACCATGACACAAAAAAAACAAAACATTCCTGTCAAGTGCCTGCTGTTCTTGAGTTATCGCGTAGACAAGCAATTGTTGGTGATGTTTTACCCGTTTTGTTACCATGGCAACCACATTTCTTATTTTGTGCTTTGATCTTATCAGACAGCCTCTGATTTTGAACAGATAAACTAGTTTATCTGGTAATTAGATCAGGGCTACACATCACACATTAGCATGCAGGCTTGACCTGTCACACTAGACAGTCATGTTATCAACACCTCCGAATCATGATAGCATCTATATAGCAACCTTCTTTGATTGTGTAACAAACATCCTGGCTTCCTTTGAAAAAATATTGCACACTAAATTATACTCTGCTGGTGTAATTTGTTAGCTGTTTTCACATACATATCGTGTATCATTGGCAGTTAGCCTTATATAAATGTAGGTAGTTTACCTTTAGCATTCACATGGGTTGTCTAATTTGCACATTCTTGTCCAAATAATATATCCCATATGACAACATTATTTAATAGTTTTAATTAAAATCAAATTAAATCTTATATTCATTCAATAAAGCGAGGTAATTTAAAAAATAATTTTAAAAAATTATATTTTTATTTAGGTTTAAATATAGAAACACCACAACATACCTATATATATATTTTTTTAGACATGTTGACATTTGTTAATGGTTTGTTTTAATAGCGTGGTTAGGGGTTAAACCCTTCAAAAAATATGAATTTTTCCAAAAACGTTTTTAAAAAAACAAGCAATAGTTAGTGATTATTTTTTACAAGTTTTGTTACCATGGCAACCACATTTCTTATGCGAATCTACCAAAATAAGACGTTCACAACTACATTATAACACACAAATTCTTACCAAGTTTCGGGTTGTAGTGCCAGTTGTTCTTGAGTTATCGCGAACACAGGCGATTTTTAGTGATTTTTTAGTGTTGTTACCCTGGCAACCACATTACTTAAGCGAATTTACCCAAAAGAAGAGGTGCACAACTAGACTATAACACAAACATTCTTGCCCAGTTTCGAGTTTGTAGTACCATTTGTTCTTGAGTTATCGCGAAGACAAGCAGTGTTTAGTGATTTTTTACAAGTTTTGTTACCATGGCAACCAGATTTCTTATGCGAATTTACCCAAGATGAGCGGTGAACAACTACACTATGAGACAAACATTCCTTCCAAGTTTCCAGTTTGTAGCTATAGTTGTTCTTGACTTTTCGAGAAGACAAACGACTTTTAGTGATTTTTTACATGCTTTGTTACCATGTCAACCAGATTTCTTACACGAATCTACCCAAAAGGGGAGGTGCACAGCTAGGCCATGACACACACATTCCTACCAAGTTTCGTGTTTGAAGTGCCAGCTGTTCTTGAGTTATCGCGAAGACAATATTTCGGGACGGACGGACCGACCGACCGACATACAGGCCGACCAACATCTGCAAAGCAATATGCCCCCGCCTTTTTCGAAGGGAGGCATAATAAGTGTATATCATAAATTTCCTATACCGGTTTCACAAAAGTAGGATAAAACAAGAGGTCAATGACCTTGAAGCTCTACTGATATATTTTGATAGCCAGATCAGCTATGGGAACCTGTGAAGTTTTATGGAAATAATACCAACACTTTCAGAGAAGTAGTCGCGACATGTTTTTCCTATATCACTCTATGTAAACAAAGATGGCCTCTGGCCGCCATGTTTGACATAGGATCAAAATGAATTTTGTTTAGGACCAACTAGATGTCATGCCAGTCATTTTAGTAAAGGTTCAACATCAATACCACTTACGGTTTTTGAGAAGTAGTTGCCACAAACTTGTATTTAAGCTATGACAGCCATCTTGAATTTCCGGCCAACCTGATAAGTGTTATGAAAGTCATTTTGGTAAAGGTACCAAACCGATATCACTTATGGTTTTAGAAAAGTAGTCACCACATAACTATTTAAAATCTATTTTTGGCTATGCCATCAAGAATTTTAGGCCAAACTGATTTTTAAATAGGACCAACTAGACATCAAGAGCAACATTCCTATATTCCTAAATGTTATGATTTATTACGCAACATTTCCTATGCAACATTATGATCTCAGTTAATTTTAATTATAAAGCTATATATCAATTCAATTTACAACATCAACCTTAGTATATCCTATATGCTGCTCCAATTTCTCCAAATCACCTTTTGTAATATAACTGGAATGATCTATATCATAAATATAGCAGGTGTGTGACCAGGTCACAGATCATGTTATGCAATGCCTCCTGGCAATTAGGTTAATATCTTACCAGTAAAAGTAGAGTTGCTCTTGTCTCTGTGGTCTTATTTGGAAAATCAGAATCAACATAAAATCTTAAAATCCTACAATTTGTGTTTCAGTCTTTTTCTGAGAGCCAAAAATACAAAGGAGACTTAATCCTTACCCCAATATGAATGTATAATGGACTTTCCTTTCTTTTAATTTGGACCAGTCCATTTATAGTACAAAGGGGTACAAAGGGTTGTTTCTGTCCAATGACTGATAATCACCCAGTGTAAACTCTGATCAGCCTGCAAGATGTCGTGCCAGTCATTTTGGTAAAGCTTCAATATCACTTACGGTTTTTGAGAAGTAGTCGCCACAAAGTCACATTTTTAAAATCTATTTTTAGACATGGCGGCCATCGTGAATTTCCTACCGACCTGAGGAGTAGTCGCCACACGTTTTTCCTATATACATCTATGTAAACAAAGATGGCCGCTGGCGTTCATGTTTGATCCAATCAAAATGAACTTTCACCGCCATATGCATTGCTCGGGATGGTTAAAATTGTGTACTATTGATTTTATGAATATTGAGTTCTGCTCAACCCGGGGCTAGTGGGCGTGGGCGGTGGTTGGCATATTTCACTACCGCTCATGAACAGTCTCAATCAAACCGATTAGTAGTCGCCACAACATCGCCTTTTTAAAATATATTTTTAGCTGTGGCGGCCATCTTGAATTTCCGGCCCATTTGAGTTTTTGCAAGAATCAACTAGACATCAAGAGCAACATTACTGTGAAGTTTCATGAAAATCCGTCATGTAGTTTCAGAGAAGTAATCGCCACAAAAAAAAATTACGGACTGACAGATGGATGGACGGACGACGGACGACGCACCACGGCATAAGCTCTGCTGATCTTTGATCAGTCGGGCTAAAAATGAAAAAAAGAAAATTCAGCAGGTGGCCCAACTAGATAATAACAAGAGGACCAAAAATTGCCCTGAATCGCTCACCTTATGATTTTCGGACAGATGAAAAAATAATTAAACAAGTTTATATTTTCATAACTAAATGAGATCACAATGTCGATGGCACAATATCATACATTTCCGAGCTCGCCTTCAAGTGTTCAGTCCAGTAAGTATATATATGCTTATATGCCTCAAGAACTATGTACCAAAGGACTATGTACTTAGGGGTAGGGATTGAGCACGGGGCCAATGCTGCTTGGATGCTTGTTTCTGCCCGTTCATGCCCAGTAATTGTATATATGGTTATAGGGTTGGGTGGGGGCCTCAATAGTTTCTAAGCTATGACCCAGGGGTTATGACCCCAGGGATAGTGATAGATCCCCAGGGCCAATGTTTGTTGGATGGTTGTATCCGTCTGTTCATGCAAAATACGTATACATATGGTTATAAGTTGCGGATGGCAAGTTATGACCATGGGGATATTTCCCCAGTGCTGGAGACGGGCCCCTATGCCAATGCTGGATGGATAGTTGAATCCGTATGTTCATGCCCAGTGGTGGGGACGGACCCTGTGGCCGATGCTGGTTGGTTGGTTCGTTATATCTACCTGTGTTCATGCTCAGTAAGTGTATAACTGTGGTTTCTGAGAAGAAACTAGTTTAAGGATTTTCCATATATTCGTCAATGTAAAACATGGGACTACTGTGGTGGGAACAAATTTAAACCCTTGGTCACGATTAGAACAAACATGATAGAAGACCATAAGTATATGGTACATCTAGCTCATGTAGTTTAAGAGAAAAATATTTTTTAAATATCTTTTTAAAAAATATTCCTTTATAATCGACGATCCCTAGGGTGAGGCCAGAATTTGCTCCAGGATAACAATTTGAACGAAACTAGTGAAGGATTGTTATTTTGTATCTATATAAGTCTATGCAAAACATGTGATCGCTGGGGCGGGGCCAAATTTAACGCCATGCTCGTCATTTGAACAAATTATGTAGCGGACCATAAGCTAATGGTCAATGAAAATGTAGTTTCTGGAAAGTATATTTTTTAAAGTTTTTTCTCTATATGTATAATTGTGACCCCACGGGCGGAGCCAGATTTGACCCCAGGGTCACCATTTGAACAAACTTGGTAGAGGACCGTAAATTGATGTTATGTGAAAGCTCTGTGCCATGTGATTTTAGTGAAGAAGAAGTTTTGCCGGATTGCGTAGTAAATCCAGACTTATAGTTTGGTGATTTCCGTTTTTCTGTCCGTCTATGCGTTTACACGTTTTGGTTAAAGTCTTTTGGTTGAAGTTTTTGTTTTTCATCATTTCTCAAAAACGAATTGTCGGAAAGCTTTGAAACATGTGTGTTATCATTAGACAAAATATGATCACAACATCTCACACGAGCGTTCAGGTGAGCTAAAATCAAACAACATGTGTATTTTTTTATAATAAAAAAAAACGCGTCGTTAATCCATAATCGCTGGATGTCCACATGCCAAACATATCATGAACATACATCACAGCATTAATCCATTATTAAAAGATCCATTTGTGCATTTTGGGTCCGAGAGTGACAGCAACTCGTGCATAAGTGACTCATTACAGCCGATTGTATGAAAATTGGTACGAGTAAACTATAACAAGAAAGGAAGCAAAACCAGCAATAAGAGTTCTGTTCAACGTGACACTCGTTTGTTATTGTCCATTATTATCTTTTTTAAAATATTAAGCTTCTCTATTCTATATGTAACACTGTGACCCCATTGGCGGAGCCAGATTTGACCCCAGGTCACCATTTGAAGAAACTTGGTACAGGACCGTAAGTTGATGTTATATGACAGCTCCATCTGATTTCCATCTTTCAGTCCGTCTATGCGTTTTCACATGTTGGTTAAAGTTTTGTGGTTGAAGATTTTGTTTTTCATTATTTCTCGAAAAAACGAATTGTAGGAAAGCTTTGAAACGTGGCACACATATTTATTATCATTACACATTGTTATAGGACAAGAACCAACACTCCGGCATGTATTTTACCTGAATTACAAATTTGAAAGCAATTGACCGCAGGATCATACATGTAAGGTTTGGTCAACTTCGATCATACGGTTTCAGAGGAGATGTCGTTTAAAACTGTTGACAGTCGGCCGAACAGACGACGGACAAAAAATTTATCACAATATCTCACGCGAGCCTTCAATTCAGGTGAGCTAACATCAAATAACATGTGCATTTTTTTCATAATAAAATACAAAAAAAATATATCCCCCACATAATATACATACATTAGATCTGGAATATCTTTAAAATCCTATATAAAAATAAAGTCCAAATAACATTGGTAAGTGTTCCTATAATCTAAATTGTCAAGTTTCCCTTTAATCAAAATTGTCAAGGGTCCCTTTAATCGAATTTTATTTCAAATATTTCCTTGTTTATTTAAACACAATAGTCCTATGTCACTTTAGTATTGATGAGCACACTCTCTTTTATCTTCTCACAATATGTTTTTAACTCAAACTCAAAACCAATATTAACTTTATGCTCAACTCTTAAATAAATGCTCAATCCAAATACTGAACCAGATACTAAACAAATGACAAATGACAACCTCAAAATGCTGTATTTATACTTTCATAGAAACTTTTAAAACTGCATGAGAGGCATATATTTTGGTAAGCATCAACATTTTATTTACTCATCCAGAAACTTCTATATGTTACTAATTATAATGAATGACCTTGGATGACACAATAACATGCTTACATCTATCTTAAAACTATCCGTAGGTATCAACATATCTTAAATCGTTAATACACAAAGACAGTATCTGTGTGTGCAAGAAAGAAAAAGCAAATTACTAGGAACCGAGCATAACAGTTAAAACTTTCTTGCAAAAGACCCTCAATGCACTTGCTATACACGGCAGATTATATTAACATATATGAAGACAATCTCAAGATACAGTTTGTGTGGACGAAGGAAAAGAATGATTAACATACATACAGACTGACTGAAAAATGGGTGTTAAGCAGTTACAAAGGGCTAGGAACTTACACTGATAATAAAAACAAAGTAATTTCTTATATTATTTATATTATTCATAAAATTAAATTTGTTATCCCGTGACAGACGAAACACAATAGAAATTTCAAATATTTTCTAAGGCGGGAACATGAGTTCAGTTCAACGTGAGACTCGTTTGTTATTGTCCAATGTTTTCATTATCCTCATGTTTAAGCCTTTTGGGGCTTCATTAAAGGTATCAGGCTATTGGGCCATGCCCTCTTTTGTTGAAAAAGTTTAGGGTTGACCATGATATAATGTATGTGTTTGGTGGTGGCCCGCTCTTTGGAGCCGCGCCCAATATTTGTCAAACAACTTAATAAACAATAATATGTGTCTTGTGTGTTAGTCAAGTGTGTGTCTTCCTAATACTATAGGCTATAACTAGTAAATATCCAGAGTTATTGGAGCGGTATTAACGTTCATATCAATACCTCTGACGTCATGTACATAAACCTTTGAAACTTCATTTTAAACGTCTGATGCAAAACAGAAATGCAATTGAATATGTTATTTAACCCAGTGTTATATTGTAACAACACAGTAAACAGGAGTAAGTGTTATACATACAAAGGGACTGGAGGCGATCCCGAAAAGTAATTGGTGCCATTACAAATGCAAGACACAACTTTCATAATGTGCTTCAGTTTCATATGAAATGTGCACATTCATTAAGCGGCATATTTAGTTATTATTTATGAAAATGTTTAGTCGGGAAACCCCAACGACTTGGCTGGTTTATGTTGATAAATTACAATTATTTAGTGCATTTGCATATTAAATATGAAACAGAAACACATTATAGTTTTATTCGGATTTGCTCGACACCCATAATTCGTCCAGATCGCTTCAAGTCCCTTTAACACATGTTGCACAACTCTGCACTTAAACTTCATGTTATAGAAAGTTATGAGCTTGTTTGATTGCTATTCTGTTTGCTTAAATGTATTGGTCGTTATTTTGCTGTTACTCAAGAACATATTTGAGCTTGTTTTATTTTCTGAAAAGATGAACATATTCTGTTTCCGCATTGTGTTAATGTTCATATACATTTACAGTATATATTTAATTCAATGCCGGATTCCAATTACACAAGCAAAGGTAAACAAAATCCAGAAAAACGGGCGTGTAATTTAATTCTGGCCTTGAACTTAATATAATCATACTATCATACTGTCTCTTTTTCTCTCTATTATTTACGCCGAACAAAATTCAATGACCTAAACTACTGTACTACTATTTATTTACATTGTTCTGCACATAGATTCAGATCTAAATAGTAATGCCGTATTGTTTTTGTTTATAACAAAATTGATATTTTAAATATTGATTGATTGATATTTTATATATTGAGTTAAGTTCAACCCCGGGCTAGATGGCGTGAATGGTAGCAATAATGTGTTACCGTCCATCAATAGTTGTTGCATTTATCGTGTTTGGCAATTTCCAAATTTCTCCTTTCATACCCTTTTTACAAACACACATTTAAATGACTTATAAATGTTTTTACATATACATACAGAACTTTTCTTTTGACGAACATCTTCCATTTTGTGTCTACCAGGAGTCGAACGACTGGGTGATTAACCAGCTGAAATAACGTAAGTATACACATTTTCAATACAGTGTAGTTAACATATTATATTTACTAGTTTAATCAAAGAACATTGATTGATTGAAAGGTATTTAAGGAAATATAAAAAGATCGGACAGGGAAAGTAGCATTCAAGGAGGACAGTAAACCACAAAACACAGAAACAAACACACAAACAGACAAACAAGAAGGCAAAAGCAATAATAAATGCAAACGACATCACAAACACTAAAAGGGTTGACAAACTTCATTATTCATCCCATTTAAGGCTATATATGACGGTTGATTATTTTGTGGTGGAGGCAGACCACCCATTTATTTCTGGGTAGTACTAGTACTGGACACCCCCGGTCATTCGTAAGAATCGACATTTTATCACGTACTTAAATCAAAAACAAAAATAAAATAACTATTGTTTCATTATTAACGTGTTGGATCATAAATCGATATGCAGATATTGTACTTTAGGAAAAAGATACCACATGCGAGTAACAATATAAAATACTTCTTATACACTTTAGATTTAAAACCAGACAGTGGCATTGACCTTTTATATTGGTTTGGTAAAACGGATGTTGTCAGTGACTAGGTGCATGCCAAGATTGATGAATACATATGAATTAATGAAGCAGGATAAGGAAGCGATTTACATGCACGTGTTTGTTTTGAAACCATATCATAGCCGTGGTATTTAGATTGGTATGGGATGCTATAGCTGTTGTTAATGTCTATACGCATGATTGTTTTATTTAGTTCATATTATTGGCTATTTATAATAATATTGGCCTTTATTATTCAATATATTTAAACATACATACAATTACTTCTGTACTTTGATTAAAAACGTAAATAATTTTACTTCTGGTGTAACAGCTAATTCTTACACACACCACCTCCCACAAATGTCTTCCTGTGGGAAGCATCAACTAGAACTATCACTGAAGGTGATGCATACCCCCGGTGTTTTGATACAGCCGTTGAAAATGGGGACAATTAATAATAATAAAGGTCTAAACTATTTGTTAATTTTTTTTTGTGAAGTAAAACATAGGTCCATAATTCTGTATTTTTTTATATAAAATCGAAAAACATTGATGCAGAGACATATCATATCATCAAATGTGAAATGTATGTTGAGTGTAATAACATTCCAAGGTTTAAACTGAAAGCCACATGAAGTTCATTTTAGGGTGGTCAATTGTAAGTCAAACAAAAGGCCATAGTACTATATTAAATAAGCATCAACCCTGTTTGATGTAGAGAGAAATAAGGTCATCAGTTGTTATGTGTATATGAAATTTGGGAACATTCAATTAGAAAATGTTTCAGTCAAAAATCGGTAGAACTGATGGATGCTACCCGAATTGTATCCTCAAATTATCATGTGGCCTTGTATCAACCAGCAGTATTCAATTTGCAGTTCAATTAGTGTTTTAGACACGCTACAGACAAGGATTACAAGTATAAGATTACAAAGGGCAATAACTCTAATTTGAATGAAGACAGAATTATGGTTCTTACACCCTGCACTACCTCATTGCCCTGTATCATCGTGTGAAGTTTCATTGCAGTCTCATAAGTAGTTTTGAAGTTATTCTCTAAACAAGAGTTATAGGTATAAAATTACAAAGGGCTATAACTATAATTTAAATGAAGACAGATTTACCGTTATTGCATTCTGCACTTTCTCTCATTGCTTTCTTTCATTGTATGCAATTATTTCATTGTAGTCCGATTAGTTGTGTCTGAGTTATGCTCCGGGCAAGAATTGTAAGTATAAAATTACAAAGGGCAATAACTTTAATTAAAATGAAGACAGAGTTATGGTTCTTACACTCTGCACTTTCTCCCATTACCCTTTATCATTTTTTGAAGTATCATTGTAGTCCCATCGGTAGTTTTTGAGTTATGCTCCGGACAAGAATTTTAAGAATTTTTGGGCAGAAAAAATGTGTTACAGCACATTATATACACTAACAATGTTAGAGTGAAAGTGTTTAAGTGAAACAAAGCGCCATAATTCTGCAATGAATTAGGCAATAAACAATGAGTGATGTAGAGGGACTTAAGGTCATCAGTTGTTATGAGTATATGCAGTTTGGGAACAACCCATTCAAAACTGTTTGAGATATGAAAGTATTAAAAAATGGAACGCGACGGGACAAAAATGTGTTACGTGACGGGACTCGACGGAATGTTACGGACCACGCGATTCCTATATAGCCCCCACTTCACTTGCAAATCGGGGGTATAACTAGTAAATTCATTGCCCGGGGTTGAAAGTCCCTAGATATAGAATTGGCTAGCTGATTTCCCCCACATCTGTTTCAATCCATCTTTTTTTTTTAAAACAACGGTTGTGTTGTTTCGTTTTGTTTTTACTTATGATTTGACTTGCAAAGATCTGCTCAGAATATTATCTGTAGAAGATATTTATTGTATTTGATATATTACTCTGGCAGTGTTTTTAACAGTGTTTTTAACACACTATTTATACTCCTCAATCTCATAGGTTTATATATGTGTTAAAAGTTGGAAGAGAGTGGGGAAGGGGGAGAATCAACTAGTAAATATTTCCACATAGTCAGTTCTTTCCCCACTCTCGCCCTGCTCCCTTCAACATATGTTTTCTAAAGTATTGTGTTACTCATTTTTTTCCATAGTGAGAGAGGAAACAGTCTAACATGCATCAAATGTACTTCTTCTTAATGTTTATATATGTCTTCTTTTGTGGGTTGGGGGTGGGGTGTGTGTGTGTGGGGGTGGGGGGGGGGGTGGGGGTGTATGTGTGTGGGGGGGGGGGGCTGGAGGGTGTGGAGATACGTAACGTAATTTATCGCATGTTATTGTATGTGTTAAACACACGCCACGTGTACTATATCAAAGGAAAACAAATCCTATACATAAAACCTGTGCAGATCTTTGCAAAGTAAAATCAGAAAAGATAGAATTGTGTCCATGGGACACGGATGCCCCCATTGAAAACAATCAATGTACAACGTAAAATTTGACGAAAAAGGGGCCTTAACTTTGGTAATACTGGGTCAATTTTGACGCCGAATCGATATGCATATTTTGATATCATAGGTAAGCAGCCTGTAAGGTTTAAAAGGAAACGGAGGAAATCTGTGGGAGGAGATAGACACACACGATAGTTTAATGCAAAATGTGACGAAACAGGGGCGTAAAAGTAAAAATCGAACAGGAAATGCAGCTTTCACAGAAAACAGTAAACCCCAAAACACGCAATAAGACAAACAAGAATAGTAATAGTAATAATAAAGGCATATGATGTCACAAACACAAAAAGGGTTGACAGTAGGGCTACCGCATTGGAACGGTCAGTGGCAAAATGTCAGCTGGGGATTAAACCAGGTTCTATGGTGCACGAAACCTCACACTTACCCTACTCTTCTCCCAATTAAACGGAACACTGTAAATAAAGAAATCCCCGCCATGAACTATTCTCTAACTAACAAGGCAGCATTAATAGGCAATATAAGTAAAACACAAAGATGCTCGTGTATATATAAATACAAAACAACAATAGCCTAGAAAACCACCAAGAAGGTACTCGATTACTTGGCAGAAGCCAAAGCAACAATACAATAAGCCATTGAGGGCACGACAAGACAAGACCGCAGACCTACATCTAACGTCACCGTGCTTTTAGGCTAAGTCATCATAGGGTCCACAGCCTGTCCGGTCATCGCACAATTAAGGAGGAAAGCATAGTGGCGAACTGTAAATGGGTCCACCACCAAGAATATAGTATGTTGCAAAATGATAGGGTCATAACCTCTTTTGATAAACCTTTTAACAAATTTAACAAAGATAGTATGAAAGCGATCATGATCAAGAATCTTACGAAGTTTGTAAATCACATCACCATAGAAGTCAGATTGTGATAGTCCTTGTCGCAGAAGAGTTTTTAAATGATGTTTTCATTTGGAAAGAAGATCAGGGTTACGATAATAACATTTTGCAAAGGATTTACAACGTTTATTGTAACGGTAGCCCTGATGGAGTAGCTTTTTAGTTAGACAAAGATTACGAATATTTAAGTCCTCAACTCGAGTACATGCTCTAGAAAAACGAATAATTTGAGACACATAGACCCCATAAGAAGTTGCTAGGGGAACATCCCCATCTAAATGAGGGATAATTAACAATATCAAAATTAAAATCATCTCTCTTGTTTTTTTATTTATTTGTTAATTATTTCACCATTTTGAATAGAGTGCATGATGTAAATCGAGAAAAGAAGCGTTGATATCTGAAATATTAGCTTTGTTAAGTTGAAGTTCTTTAGGATATATATTATTTACCATATTAGAAAAGAAAGGGTTGCCTATGTTCAATATGACATCCAGATACCGACAGGTGTCATTAAAGGCTTCAATAACATCTGCCTGGGTATCTGGTGAAAGGCCCAGCATGAAAACTCTTTCATAGCAATATAAAAACAAAACTGCGACAAGGGTTGCAAAGTTCGTACCCATAGGAATACCAACAAATTGTCTATAAACGGTAGTTCCATACCTGACGAAAGTATTATCCAATAGAAAGATAAGTGATTCACAAACTTCATGAAAAGTCCACATAGGGTTATTGTCAAAACCGCCGTTAGTAAAAAAGGCTTTAATATTTTTTTCCGGTCCAAAAATGTAGTATTTTACCTAGCAAAAGATTTTTGAATGAGAGCAAGAAGTTTTTTTTTGATAAGGTTGTGAGGTAAACAAGAGTATGATAATGGACCTTTGGAAACGGCCGAGCACGACACATACGAAATATTGCAGTCTCGGTTTGATTGAGACTGTTCATGAGCGGTAGTGAACTATGCTAGCTACCGCTCACGCCCTCTAGCCCCGGGTCGAGCTGAACTCAATATTCATAAAAATCAACAGTACCGAATTTTAACCATCCCGAAGATGGCAAGCATATGGCGGTGGATATAGCAATATTTGTATCTTTATTTCATCCCCTATATTCAGCGAAAGAAATATCACTGTAAGTGATAAATGCCTTCGAAGTGTCCTTTGACCTCTAAGTATGACCTTGACTTTGGAGCCATGGACCTGTATTTTGTGCACGACACCTCGTTTGGTTGTGGTGAGCATTTGTGCCAAGTTATTTGAAAATCAATTCAGGCATGCAAAAGTTATTGACCGGTAACGATTTGGACCTTTGACCTCTAAATGTGACCTTGACCTTTGCGCCACAGACCTGGATCTTGTGCGCGACACATCGTCTTGTTGTGGTGAGCACTTGTGCCAAGTTATTTGAAGATCCGTCCATGAATGCCAGAGTTATTGACCGGACACAATTTGACTTTACCTCCAAGTATGACGTTGACCTTGAAGACCTGGGTTTTGCGCGCGACACATCGTCTTGTTATGGTGATCACTTGTGCCAATTTATTGAAAAATCCCTGCCGGGGTTGTGACGTTACGGTACGGACACGAAATTGCGTACCTGTTTTTGACCTTTGAACTGCAAGTGTGACCTTGACCTTTGAAGTAGGGACCTGGCTTTACACATCATCTTGTTATGGTGATCACTTGTGCCAAGTTATTTAAAATCCCTGCAAGGGTAGTGACGTTACGCTCCGGACACGAAATTGCGTACCTGTTTTTGACCTATGAACTTCAAGTGTGACCTTGACCTTTGAGGTACGGACCTGGGTTTTGCGCGCGAAAAAAGCGGAATGACGGACAGAATCCGGACGGATGGTGCGATTACTATATGAAAAGCAGACAACATATCCTATGAGTGGTTGAACAATACCCAGAGCCTTTTATCGGCCGGAGTAGTGGAACCACCGAATCGAAGATTTGAGTAAGAAAACAAAAGAAACTGAAAATGTACCACCGATCACTAAATATAAGTATCGGGTTCAGCGATCTCCAATGTAAACTCCAATCTTGTCTTCTCGTGCCCTTAATGGTTTATTCTCTTGTTCCTCTGGCTTCTGCCAAGTCACTGAGTAATTGTGTTGTGACCTTATGGCACTTTGTTTTATATATTCATTTAAACATGAATTCATAGGAGGTTTGGACGCCGATTCCACAGACGACTGCCACGGCACTTCAACTAAACTACCGACTCCAAAAATGAGATATAGGGTCCTATAGAAACCACAGCGTACGAACTCAATGGCATCGTAGGTCCGCACTGTACTGCAAACAAGGACTTGAAAATACAATGAAAGAGACAAAAAACAACAGACAGGGTGGTGAAGACAGCCGGTAAGACCGGCATGTTTCATACTTCGCCGTATATTAAAATAATTTTGCCTTGATAAATTTTAAGTATTAGCAAAAGATCGTTGATATTATACTTATTGTTTGAGAAGGACATTCTACGTTCATTTTCCATCAATATTTACGTTTTATTTGTCAAGTGTATCTGATAGAGAAGCGTTGTTTGTCAATAACCATGGTGATTTACATAAACAGGCATCTGTAAATGAATTAGCTGATTTCTTTAAGATATATGTTTAGATGTTCCTCTGGCCTCATCTATTCGCGAATAGTTATATAACTTGTTTTGTAGAGGAAACTGTTGTTGCAATTTATCAATACTGACTAAATTTCAAATTTTGGTTTTCAAATTATATATGAATGGAACATGTACGCTCTAGTACACATTCAGCTTTCTTTCTTTCGAACCAAGTAAAAATATATATAGGTCACTAGGTTTGTAACGAATTTAGTTTAAACATTCATCAAACTACATATATTTGGACTTACTTTGATATCTGCACTGTAAATACTATACACACAATTGTGATTTAGATTTTTATAAAACTAGCTCAGTATGTATTTATATATACATGTATATATGTATTTTACTATTTAAAAAACACAACACTTACGTGTTCTATAACAACAGGATAAATTCTACTCAGAGTTACCCATTACCTCAATGTTCTTGATAACACAAAGTGGGTACAAATGACAGGAAAAGTATAAAAAAAAAAGATTTCCTAACATTTGATATGTTAATGTCTTAAATCCTGCATTATATCCATATTTACTAGGATGCAAACAATGAAAGAATTATATGGTTTAAAAAATAGTTTTCGACTAGAAAATGTCAAAACTTTTCAGGCCAGTCAACTGAGGTATTTGCAAAACCTTCATTTGCTCTGTATTTATTTCGATGAAAGATACTGAAAGGTAAAAGAAACGCATAATGGGTATTTCCGCTATATATTGTATGTTTTATATGCTACTGCTAATCGAATGATACAGGGCGACATTAGGTCTGTCCTTTCGGAAAGAAGGTTTAAACAGCACCGAACACTAATGGTTACCCCTTTAAAGTTTCATTAACGACAGAATGCGCATTTGACTCAAGCAGGTGAGTAAACTTAGGCTTTAAAACGTCGCAATCTCTTAACATTAAATACAATACTGAAATGGCTTGACTTTTTCAAGCGAAACTGCAACATTTATGAATTTCGTGTAACAAGGTATACCTTGATTAAAATGTGTACTACATGACAGAGTTGTCATTTCCGTCATTTTGTACAAAACACGGTGAGATATATCTGGAATATTACGTAGCATTAGGTGTATATAATAGTGTAGTTGAGGCAATTTCTTGATTATGCGTTTCTTTTTCCTTTCAGTATATATAGGAATGCACTGAAAGTAATGTGTATTACGTGCGACTTGCACTATTATGTTTGCAAAATTCTGCACACTTTGTTAAATGTGAACACATGTTTAACCCCTTTAAATTAGCCCGTACTACGAGATGACAACTAGCATGTTAAACTATCAAATAGATTAAATTTAATATTAATAGGTTCAATTAATATTTATCAAATAGATTAAATTTAATATTAATAGGTTTAATAAATATTTAAAAAAAAGTGTTAATATCACATACCTAATTTTGATATGATATATTTCAAGCAATATCGATAAGTGTTTAAGTGGTGGATATGACGCCACGCAGTTAGGATAACCTGACTTTATTGTTACAACATTTCCTTCTTCAGTACTCAGTCAAGCATGGAACATGTAAAACAATATGTAAAACGTTCTCACACTCTGCCAGAGTATTCCTTCGCTCTGGAACAACTTTCCCTTATGGTAGCTAAGTACCCATGCTTCAGTATAGCGCCTCTTGCTCTACTAGAGCGTTCTCTAGCTGAAGCGAATAATTCCCGCTATGGTAAAGTGTTTCCATGCGCTAAAATAGCGTCCTTTCAGTCTAGTAAAGCATGCCTATGCTTGCGCGATCAATAAGTAAATGTGTATGTGTACCGAGGACGCATCATCAGATAAAACTCAGTTTTGAATAAAAAGTGTATGCACTGAACATAGTAAACACATCGATAGGTACATATTGATTGACCGAATCACCTAATATAGCATTAAATCAAACATTTAAAACTATTTTGGCTCGAAAACAATGGCAACCGTGGGGCTATTAGGTTATAATAACATAAATGTTTCTCCTTGTCGTGTCCATGCTAGTAAAACATGAATGTTAACGACCTTTACAATAAATACGGGAAAATAGATCCCTTGAAAGCAACAAACAAAACCAAGATAAAAAAGGTAGCGGACTCGGTTTCATGAATGGTAATATAAAGTACAACACCTCTCACGCCCACTAGCACCGGTTTAAGCGGTATTATACTTGAAAGCCACACAGACTGGGTTTGCTTATTCCAAAGGACCAGTAAGTAATAAACTAGTCTCTGTTTCTCAATAAAACAAGCAAATAGCGTTTGAAATTAAAAAAAAAAACGAATTCATAATTGAAGAGATATCAGCCCAGTTTGGTAATTACTTTAAAAGATTATGTCACTTTAAAATCTCTTAAGCTTTTACCACAATTTGCTCACAGTAAGGGGGATATTACAACTCTGCATGTCCAAGAGTAATAATTTGCATACCCAATAATATGAACTCTTACTGTAAATCACTGTTAGTCATACATTGCATCAGCAATTTGTGTTATTCAATTAAATATCAAATGACGAGGCCCGCTCACTAAAGCTTTTGTATGAAGTAAACATATAGAGCAGGTTTTGAATTAATTGAGTTTTGGTTGTTATTTTTGTTCCAAAACAATAAAGAATTACCAGAAAAGTTTTTAGTAGTGCATCAAATACACGACTACGAGCGGCGAGACGATATTTGATATACGCCGACCTGCGACGTGCATACGCGTTTGCCTTTTTTATGTGTGGACTTTCCGCAGACATTCTCTGCGCTAGGCATAAACAGTCAATTTAAACTGATAAAATGAATTTATAAGTGTACAACTTACCTAAAGTGAAGAATGATCATATTTTATCAATTTCACACTAAAGGTTTAATCCCAAAACAACATTTTCCTAAATAAAAGTTAGTTTTAGACTATATGTATTGTTTACAGTTCTAACCGCTGCGTAAAAGATCACGTGAAGCAATCTGAATAGTGTGTCCTATAAACACTGGGGCGGAATATGTACGTGGAAATATTTACAAGTGTCAACGTAAATCGCTGTTTATTGTAAACTTAAAAGAGAAATATATTGTGCATTCATCGGAAATCAAATATTTATTGCCATTTTTTAATCAAACGTCTACGGTCATGTGTCGTTTTGCAATAATCCACGGCAAAGTAAGTAATTCTAATATGGTCGTTTTTAATAAAAGTCTTTCCATTTGTAAAAGTATACATGTAGTTTTTTTGTTTAGTTTTTAATGGAAACTAGAGTGCATATCAGAGGGCCTAGATGTCGAATATGAATCGAGATTTGTTTTATTACTTTGTATATGTTTCATACCTGATTTGATTGAATAGAATGAAAACGGACGCTCCTAAATCAAACTTCGCGTAGCCGTCCTCTAAGCTTCGCAAAGCCAAAAATTCATTTTGACCCCACATGTTTACATGTAATTTTATTGACGGCCGAAAACCAAAATGGCGAACATTTCATTTTTCTAAGGAGAGCGAATTAAAACATCAGTTGACCAAATAACAAAATATAAACGCAGTATACTATTTACCTACCTTTTATATGCTAGATATAATGGTTTTTATTCCGAAATAAAAGATAAGTATAATCGATTGCTGGAGGCGCTGAACATTGAACAACAGCACCATCCTGCATAACCTACGTTTTACTTGGTACTTCCGAACCCTGGAAACAGACATGCGCAGACGACAATTTCTAAAATAACGCCGCCATGTTGTTACTTTTTACAATGTAAACAAGGGGGGTCAACATCAATTTAAGGCTTCGTGAAGCATAACGGATTGCTATGGCAAGACTAAACAGATCCAGGAGCGTATTGTATTCTGTCTAACCATATCAGCTATGAAAACATATAGCATTTAATATAAAAGATCTCGATTCATATTTAACATCCAGGCACCCTTTTTTGAAGTTGCGAACGCCTCCTCACCCATCCACCCACCCCCACCACCCATAAAACACACACAAACACTCATGCACGCGCGCGCGCGCGCGCACGCACGCACACAAGCACACACTCACGCACGCACGCGCACGGACACAAAAACGTTTTGAATAGATTGGACCCCATTCAGCCCCGTCCTAAACTAGATTTCCTTGAATCAAAGTATTAGTCGCTCAAAGCACAGACCTAATACTAAACAGATTGGACACTACGAAACTTATCTAAATTTCACGTGGCACAGTGCGAAAATTTCACTAAATATTTCTCAACTTTAAACACACATATCATGAGTATAGATACAAGTTTCATTCATTCCAAATCCCATCACAAATTTAATTTTCTTTCCAACGATAGTATACTCGGTAAAAACAGTTTTGGACCAGGGCAGTGTTCGAACCCGTACAATGATCGCTGAACCATGACATTCGACCATAACCCTTATTATCTCAGTTGATAATTGACAATAGATCAACAATCAGCAATGATTATCGTTTACAATGAAAGTTTGCAAAAAAATATTAATCTTTTTATTGGTTACTCGAATGACTGTGACTGTTACTTTTTATGGACTTAGCAACATTTTTAACAGACTCATTGTGTGTTCGCAATATTTTTTTAAAATCAAATCTTGTATGGAATTTAATGTTTCTGGTACCAAATTAACCGAGTAGGGTAGACCATGGTTACTAAAAAAAGATACTTAAATTCTGTCTACTAGTTTTATTTTTATATGACTTTATATACCCTGGTCCAAAACTTTTGTTACCGAGTATATTTTATTTACTCCTACATTTAGTACAAAAAAGAAGTTTGACGGAAACTTTGACTATGTAAAAAGCTTGAGTTTTAAGAGAAAATGGAAAAATGATGACATTTTTAACTTTAAACATCGTTTTATACAATTTCTTATTTTGAAAATAAACAAATTATTTTAATTCCATTTTGCTATTCACTATGAATCTTTTGAATGTATTCTCATCAAAATCAGTGAATAATTGAGAGAGGAGATAGAAGGAAAAGCTAAGGTGCCAGGTGATATTTTGTTTACTTCGTTGGTTAAGATAGGTAGTTTTCTATCTGCTTATTAATATGACTGTGCTCAAAGGCATCATTTTTTCCTGGACACTGACATCTTTCTTTACACCGATAACAGCATTAGTAACAGGTGCACTCACAAATGTTACATGACAAAAATGCACATAGGATTGATACTGGTATCTCCTTTGTGTAGATAAGACACATTTACGTGCACAGCCTTTACTGTTGTAAAGGTCGCGGAGGTTTTCAAAAAACTGGATAAAAGGAGAGTTGAAGTTGCCAAATAGAATCATGAAATAAAACATACTAAAATCGTGAAAATTGGAATTATAATATCCGCCTGTTGCAACCTTACATTGGTAACATTGCAGTGGGCCACTGTGGGGGTACAGCCAGGTTATACTCTCTAACAAACAAGGCAGCATTACTAGGCAATATAAGTGAAACACATAAATGATTGTATACGTATAATATATAAAAAAAACCCATAGAAAACCAAATAATAAGTACTCAACGACTTGGCAGAAGACAGAGAAGAGAACAAACCGTTAAGGGTACGACAGAACAAGAATAGAGAGAAACATCAAATGCGACAGTCCTATAAGGATTTAGGTAGACGTCATCATAAGGTCCACGATCTGTCCGGTCATCGCACAATCAAAGAGGAAAGCATAGTGGTGAACTGTAAATGGGTCACCACTAAGCATGAAGTACGTAGCAAAATAATATGCTCGTAACCTTTTTTGATAAACAAAAAAGATTGTATGAAATTGATTATGACTAAGGATCGAAAGAAGTTTGTAAACACATCATCATAGTAGTCAGGTTGTGATAGCCCTTGTCGGAAATTAGTTCTTAAACTGCTACGTTTACACGTTTGCATACGCGGTGTCATAATGAAAACCTTGAATGAGAATGATGAAAAATGACAAAATGAACATAAAGGTGGCGGGCTGCCTCTAGGGGGATTTGTAGTGTGGTTGTATTCTAACCAGGCAACTATACAGGGGAATAATAGATCTATTGAAAAATGATTGGGGCGGGGGTTGTCACAAAATAATATCGAGAAGAGCGTATGGGTCGTACATAGCTCTTGTAAGCACTTGGCGACACCTGTCAGTCACATGCTAATCCATTGTTCAGTTGAAACAAATTCACGATTCGCATGATATACTCATGTATCACGGAAAAGCGTGCAAAAGTATAGCGCCGCTAGAGGGAATACGACAGGGCCGTTCAATACGTTTATATGTACGTTAATGCATGTAAAAGTATAGGTATTTTACAATCTATCTCTCTAAAGGGCAACATTGTGTAAGGGTCCTTTTGTGTAGATTTTAATACTGCGCATTTAGCCGCGTATATCACAGAATGAACGTGGGAAATAATGTTTTGGGCGTTCCGTTGGTTATAAAATGCATTGTTCTTCAGTCATGGGCGGAATTGATTGAAAGCTGCTTTGTTTGGGCAGAAGTTGGAAACGGCATAATTCACAGGCAATATGATTTAAACATATGTTATTGCCAATAATTTTACATACAGAATAATATCCACATATATACAATAAAAACAGTATAATGACAAATGGGTCGGGTAACAAGTTCTACCAACATTAGTTTAAGCCCTTCCCAGTTAACATCTTGAAATTGCGAATGCATATGGCTGAGTGAAATAAATTACAATGGCAAATAATACATTGAGAGAGAATGATGACTAGTGAACACAACCTATGAGAGAGAGAGAGAGAGAGAGAGAGAGAGAGAGAAAGAGAGAGAGAGAGAGAGAGAGAGGAGAGAGAGGAGAGGAGAGAGAGAGAGAGTGTTACATCACATGCTATAGCTATAACTATAACTTTATGCTTAGAGTGTCGAAATGCGTCGGAGAAACAGACACCCATGTAAACCTATTTGTTTCTCGTATATATGTTTGAACTGCTTCGAAGAGGCATTTATTTTCCCTCTCAGTTATTTGTTCAGGACCATAAAGGAGTGTGCTTACATTTAACGGGTGTAAATGGGGAGTAGACTGAAAGCCGATATGCTGAAAACGTGTTACAATGGAAAATATAATGTTCAGCAATATGTGCCTAAAGCTACCGAAGAGGAGATATGCCTTCCGGGGTGGAGCTAAGCCTTTCACGCATAACGTTACGAGCGGTGGAAACGGTCCCCGTACCTGGACAACATGGCCAGGTTATAGAACAACCCCCGGGACACGTTATCAGTCCTCACTGGAGGAACGTCATTCACAATCTCGGTGGAGGTTAATTATCATATCTATCGCGTCATCAACCCTTACAGAAGGCATTTAATGACAATCACCCATTGGATTCGCGCATCATCATCTTCATGAGCTTTCGCGCATCACATTCATCGCGCTAAAACATAATTCTCGTGCACATCAACATTGTTATAACTTTAACAACACTTTAGTGTCATATATAGTTAGGCGACACATTCAGTAGTTGTGATAATACTAAGAACGTCTTAAAAGTTCATGAGAACAGTCTTTTCATATTTCATCTGTGTATTCGCTTGTTTTTCTTGATAATTGTATATATATTTAACATATTTTAAAAGTTGCATTAAACATATGTATATGCATTCACCGTCATTGATTCTTTTCTCAGTTAGCCGCAACCACTAGTGTCATCTTACGACAACTGGTGTCAGAAGTGGGATTTCGGGCGACTACGGAGGGAAATAATCAATAAGTGATCTTTATTATTATATATTAAATCTCTACTTAAAAGGACAATCACAACCTGATTTATAATGTGATGTGATTTAGAAACTTCGTAAGATTCTTGTTCATGATCACTTTCATACTATCTTTGTTAAACTTGTTAAAAAGTTAATCAAAAGAGATTATGACCCTATCATTTTGCAACGTACTGCATGCTTGGCGGTGGACCCTTTTACAGTTCGCCACTATGCTGTCCTCTTTAATTGTACGATGACCGTACAGGCTGTGGACCCTATGATGACGCCTACATTGTGGCTTTCTAGGCTATTGTTTTTTTTGTATTATATTTACACGAGCATATTTGTGTTTTACTTGTATTGCCTATTGATGCTGCCTTGTTGGTTAGAGATTAGATCATGGCGGGGATTTCTTTATTTACACTGTCCTGTTTTAATGGGATGACAGTAGGGTAAGTGTGAGGTCTGGTGCACCCTAAAACCGGTTTATATCCCCAGTGGCCTACTTTGCCACTTACCGTTCCAAGGTGGTAGCCCTATTGTCAACCCTTTTGTGTTTGTGATGTCGTTTGCATTTATTATTACTTTTGCCTTCTTTTTGTCTGTTTGCGTGTTTGTTTCTGTGTTTTGTGGTTGACTGTCCTCCTTGAATGCTACTTTCCCTGTCCGATTTTTTTATATTTCTTTAGAATGTGTACCAAACTCTCACCCATCAAGGCGACTTGAGAGAATCACGGCCACGACTTGGAAGAACAAGGGCAAGACAAGTCAAAGCAATGACGAGGTAGGGTGAGTCCAAACTGTTGTTTTGTACGTTCTTTCCTTGGCACGTGGTCGCATTTTCCTACACGATTGGGTCTGAGGTACGTTTCGCTCCATACATTGGGTGTTTTTTTTTACCTCACTTGATTATAATAATTGTATCCAGTGAGATTGACGAACACGACGTTGTACTCGTTTTTGTGGCACTCGAGTATTGACGGGAGAGGTAAATATAAATGTACATGCTATACACATTTCTATGATTGTTTAAGGTTTATGTCTAATATCAAAGATAGATATTTTATGTAGTGTGACTAAATGTTTTGTGGAAGCTAGGGAGAATTTATACATAACCATTAGTAGTTAGCGCTAGTACAAATGTGTATGTAACTTGTCCTATGATGATCCCTTGTATATACTGAGGACAGTGACTTACCATTAGTAGTTAGTAGAATCATTAAATCATTAAAGATAACATGGACAGTAACTTGTGTCACGGTTTGAACGATATGCTGAGTTGCAGGAATGGTCTAAGGATAAGTGGGCAGTTCATTTAAGTGCATTATTGAGAGGCAAGTCCTTAGATGTATTTTCCAGATTACCTAGTTCAGATGCTCTTGACTATGATAAGTTAAATATGCTCTTCTAAAGAGATTTGAGTTAACTGAAGAAGGTTTTAGAAAGCGGTTTAGAGCGTGTTTGCCTGAGAAAGGAGAGTCATTTATTCAGTTAATTAGTAGGTCTAGAAATTATTTAAATAGGTGGTTAGAGTTAGGGAATGTAGCGCAGACTTATCAAAGCCTCATAGGTTTCTTGATCGCGGGACCAGCTATTCATTGTCTGTAGTAGAGTTCTGTTCTAATTTCTAAAAGAAAGGAAATTAGCTAGTGTAGAGGAAACGGCAACACAAGCAGATCAGTTTGCCGAGGCTAGAGGTTGAGCTCATAATGTAGTATCGAAAGACAGAACGGTTAGAGATAGGCAAGGGGACGATCATAGCAATAAGCAGAAAGTACAGAGTGGTAACCATAGAGGCGGAGGTAGTTCGATGGGTGCTAGGGGTAACAATAGTGGTAACAACCTAGGTAGACCTTTTATTCGTTGTCGTCACTGTAATGGGAATCATGCTTCACATGAGTGCAGAAGAGCGGTGAGAGTTTCCGCTGGCGTAGACAATTGGAGTTGACAATAATAAAGTAGAGAACACTGTAGGTAGTTAGAATCAAGGTTTTAACAATCCATGGAGTTTCGGTAGAAATAGAGGTGGTCAAAATCGAGGTAGAGGTAGAGGTGATAATAGTCCGGTTACTAAAACCGAGAGTAGTAGCTGTTGTGTTAAATCAGATGGTGTAATGGCGAAGATCGGAACATGTCTCTTACCGTATGCAAATCTTCCAACAGCAGATGGTCTAGTGAATGGTAAAGACGTAATTGTAATGAGGGATACAGGTTGTACAGGTGTGGTAGTTAAGCGTAGTTTAGTTACGGATGAAACAGTCACCGTTTATGTTGTTAAATAAGTCGGTAGAATATGTGCCAATAGCGAGAATATATGTAGATACACCTTTCTTCAAAGGGACTACAGAGGCACTATGTATGGACGACCCGATGTACGATTTAACGATAGGGAACATAGAAGGTTGAGTACTTCCGGTTGTGTCCGATTTTAGGAGTAGCATAAGTAATGCAGTAGAGACTAGAGCGCAGGTTCAGAGGCAAGCTCATGCTTATAGACAATTAAAGGTTCCTGCAGCCGTAGGTGATATATCTAGAGCTGAGTTTATAGAAGCACAAACTCAAGACGAGATATTAGATCCTTGTAGAGTGAAGGCCATTGATGGTGTAGTTACGACGTGTAAAGGGTCCGGTTGTTCTAAGTTTATACATAGGAATAGTGTATTGTACAGATAATTTGAAGATGGTGGTGGTAGACAGTTTCATCAATTAGTGGTACCTACCCAGTATAGAACGACAGTGCTTAAGGTAGCTCACATGTCGATTATGGGAGGTCATTTAGAAAACGTGAGATAGAGTATTGGCAGAGTTTATTGGTCAGGCGTTAGTGGAGATGTAACTAGGTATTGTAGGTGTTGCGATGTATGCCAAAGGACAGTACCACAAGGTCGAGTGACCAAAGTACATTTAGGTCAGATACACCATTTAAACGGGTTGCCGTAGACATAGTCGGACCAATATTTCCAGAGTCGGATATGAAAAATAAGTATATTCTAACCATGGTAGACTACGCCACTAGGTATCAGGATGCAGTAGCATTGCCCTCAATAGAAACTGACAGAGTAAAGGAGGCATTAGTCGATATGTTTAGTAGGCTAGGCGTACCAGAAAAAATGCTGACTGATTGTGGGTCACAGTTTACGTCAGAACCTATGGCTAAAGTTAGCAGGTTATTTTCTTTGCGTCAAATCACGACAACACCGTATCATCCTATGTGTAACGGGTCGAGCGATTTAACGGGACTTTAAAGCAAATTTTACGACGTATGTGTACAAAGAGACCCAACGATTGGGACAAGTATCTCAATGCTTTGCTGTTTGCATTTATAGAGGTTCCACAAGAGAGTTAAAGATTTTCTCCGTATGAGTTATTGTACGGTAGATCAGTTAGAGGTCCCATGAGGATTCTTAGAGAGATGTGGGCAGGTGAAGTATATAGTGAGGAGGTTAAGACTACATATCAGCATGTGTTAGATCTTAAGGAGAAACTAGAGGAGACGTGTAGACAAATATACTATGTGGACATGCCATGAACTTTGTGAAGCACTCATCTTCCTATTAGATAATATTTTCGTCAGGTATGGAACCACCGTTTACAGACAAATTGTTGGTATCCCTATGGGTACGAACTGTGCACCACTTGTCGCAGATTTGTTTTTATTTGCTATGAAAGACATTTCATGTTGAGTCTTTCACCAAATACCCAGGCAGATGTTATTGAAGCCTTTAATGACACCTCTCGGTATCTGGATGACATATTGAAAATTAAATTGACAACCCTTTCTTTCGAACTATGGTTAATAATATGTATCCTAAAGAACCTTAACAAAGCTTATATATCTGATAATAACGCTTCTTTTTTTGATTTAGATCTCTATGACAAGAGAGATGATTTTAATTTTGACATTATTAATTATCCCCGCTTGGATGGGGATGTTACCCGAGCAACTTCTTATGGGGTGTATGTATCTCAACTTATTCGTTTTTCAAGAGCTTGTACTCGAGTTGAGAACTTTAATATTCGTAATCTTTGTATAACTAAAAAGCTACTTAATCAGGGTTACCGTTACCATAAACTTCGTAAAACCTTTGCAAATTTTTATTATCGTAATCCTGAACTTCGTAAGATTCTTGGTCATGATCACTTTTACACTATCTTTGTTAAACTTGTTAAAAAGTTTATCAAAAGAGGTTATGACCCTATCAATTTGTAACGTACTGCATGCTTGGTGGTGGACCCTTTTACAGTTCGCCACTGTGCTTTCCTCTTTAATTGAACGATGACCGGACAGACTGTGGACCCTATGATGACGCCTACCTAAAGCCCATTGGTACGGTGGCGTTTGATGTTTGTCTATGATCTTTCTTGTCCTGCCCTAAATAGTTTATTCTCTTGTTGCTCTGGCTTCTGCCAAGTCATTGAGTACCTTCATTGTGGCTTTCTAGGCTATTGTTGTTTTGTATTATATCTACACGAGCATATTTGTGTTTTACTTATAAAGCCTATTCATGATGCCTTGTTGGTTAGAGATTAGATCATGGCAGGGATTTCTTTATTTACACTGTCCTGTTTTAATGGGATGACAGTAGGGTAAGTGTGAGGTTTGGTGCAATCTAGAACCGGTTTAAACCCCCAGTGGCCTACTTTACCACTGACCGTTCCAAGGCGGTTGCCCTATTGCCACCCCTTTTGTGTTTGTGATGTCGTTTGCATTTATTATTATTTTTGCCATTTTGTTTGTCTGCGTGTTTGTTTCTGTGTTTTGTGGTTGACTGTCCTCCTTGAATGCTTCTTTCCCTGTCCGATAGTTTTATATTTCTTTGTAAGATTGCTCAGTCAGTTAGGTAAGGCAAGTACCAAGTACAAACGGTACTATGAGAAAAAAGCTAGAGCTAGGAGATTTAAGATAGATGACCAGGTTTTAGTTCCCGACCAACACTAACAAGCTGTTATTACAATGGAAAATGCCATTTTATGTTAGAGGGATTGTAAACACTATGGATTATCGAATCGAGATGAATTGAAAGTTGAAGACCCTTCATGGGAGTATGCTAAAAGAGTATATTAGTAGGACCGATAATGTGCAACAAGGGGTGTTTACTGTAGTTAATGTTGCAGTTATTGAGTATAGTGAGGAAGGCACTAGTCCCACTAGTGTAGGTAAACAGACAGCAGCCGATGTAGACATATCGGGAATTCTTAGTGTAGAGCAACAACAAGAGATAGGTAATTTACTCTCTGAGTTCAATGATGTCTTGTCCGAAAACCCGAGGCAGACAGATGGAGTGCAACATGATATTGTACTCACATCAGGGGAATCAATTAGAATTAAGGGGTATCCCATTCCATTTCACTCCCGATCAATTGTTGACGAGGATGTGAAAGACATGTTGAAATTTGGTTTCATCGAAACTTCAAGCGCCCCTTTTTCATCCCCAGTCGTACTTATTAAGAAGCAAGATGGGTCGATTCGATTCTGCATCGATTTTAGACAGCTCAATAAATGTACCATCTTTGAAGCAGAGCCAATGCCTAATAGTGAGTTTTTTTTCTCTAAAATTGCGGAATATTCGTATTTCTCGAAGTTAGACTTCAGTAAAGGGTATTGGCAAGTCCCACTTTCAGACCAAGCTAAAGAGATGACCTCTTTTGAAACTCTACAGGGATTTTTTAAGTTCAAGGTCATGCCCTTCGGTCTTGTTAACGCTCCTGCAACCTTCTGTAGGTTAATGAGGAAGATGTTGAAGGATTTGTCCAACACAGATAGTTTTGTAGATGACATCCTGGTGTTTACAACAATATTTGAAGACCATATTAAGGCTCTGCGTAATTTGTTGGAACGGCTACGCCGGTTTAAACTGACTGCAAACCCTAGCAAATAGCACGTAGGTTACGCAGATATAGAGTGTCGGGGTCATGTTGTCGGAAGAGACCAGAAATTAAAACCAGATCCCGACAAGGTTAAGGCAATTCAGGTAGCACCAAGACCCGAGACAAAGAAACAAGTTAGGTCATGTTTAGGGTTGGCGACGTTTTACAGGAAATTCATCCCACACTTTTCGGCTATAGCTGCACTTTGTCAGACCTGACAAAGAAAAAAGTCATCCAATAGTATAACTTGGGGGGAAAGCCAGGAGCGTGCTTTTGTCTGTTTAAAAGGAAATCTGGTCAAAACCCCAATAGTAAAATTAGCTGAACATGACAAGGAGTTTATCCTCAGAACGGATGCCGATATAGGGGTGGGTGCAGTCCTACTGCAAGAGCAAGATGAGTGTAGTCTCCCCGTGGCTTACGCAAGTCGGAAACTACTACCCCGGGAACGTAACTACTCTGTTATCGAAAGGGAGTGTTTTGCAGTAGCGTGGGGTGTCAGTAAATTCTACCGATATGTTTTTGGTAAGGCATTTGTCTTGGAGACTGACCACCAACCATTAGCTTATATGAACAAAGCAAAGGTAGCTAATAGTAGGTTAATGAGGTGGGCACTGACTCTTCAGCCTTCCCGGATGAGAACTAAAGCGATCCGAGGGAAGGACAATATTGGGGCAGACTATTTAAGTCGCCGCACATAATGACAGGGTAAAATACAATAGCAAATTACAATAGTATAATAGTGTATGGCAGTGTATTGTACAATATAATGCAACAATGTGTACCTGGGCGATCAGCTTGTACGTTATGTTGCTCATTTGTTAGGAAGAATTAATAGCTTATTAACGTGTAAATATTAATTATATTTTGTTGAATTTTAAAAAGTGTAGCACTTTCTTTAAGTGGGGAGGTATTGTCGCAAAACAATATCGATTAGAGCGTATTGGTCGTACATAGCTCTTATAAGCACTTGGCGACATCTGTCAGTCACATGCTAATCTATTGTTCAGTTGAAACAAATTCACCATTCGCACGATATACTCATGTATCACGGAAAAGCGTGCAATATTATAGCGCCGCTAGAGTGAGTACGGCAGGGCCGTTCAATACGTTTTTTTATGTGCGTTAATGCATGTAAAAGTATAGGTATTTTACAATCTATCTCTCTAAAGGGCAACATTGTATAAGGGTCCTTTTGTGTAAATTTTAATACTGCGCATTTAACCAGGTGTATCACGGAATGAACGTGGAATATAATGTTTTGGGCGGAAAGTTGGTTATAAAATGCACTGTTCTTCAGTCATGGCCGGGATGGATTGAAAGTTGCTTTGTTTGGGCAAAAGATTAAACGGCGAAATTCACAGGCAATATATGCCTAAACCTTCCGGAGTGGAGATAAGCCTTCCGGTGTTGAGCTAAGCCTTCCTTGCATAACGTTACGAGCGGTGGAGACGGTCCCCGTACCAGGACATTATGGCCAGGTTCTAGAATCAACAACCCCCGGGACACGAGGTGGGCCCGTTATCAGTCCTCACTGGAAGAACGTCATTCACAATCTCGGTGGAGGTTGATTATCATATCTATCGCGTCATCAACCCTTATAGAAGGCATTTGATGACAATCACCCATTGGATTCGCGCACCATCATCTTCATGAGCTCTCGCGCAACACATTCATAGCGATAGACAATAATTTTCGTGCACATCAACATTGTTATAACTTTAACAACACTTTAGTGTCATATATAGTCAGTCGACACATTCAGTAGTTGTGGTAATACTAAGAACGTCTTAAACGTTCATAAGAACAGTCTTTTCATATTTTATCTGTGTATTCGCTTGTTTTTCTTGATAATTGTATATATATTTAACATATTTTAAAAGTTGCATTCCAACTTATGTAAATGCATTCACCGTCATTGATTCTTTCCGGAGTTAACCCCAACCACTAGGGTCATCTTGCGACAGGGGTATAGGGGAGACGAATATTATTTTTAATGACCAGTATCGCGTACCGCATTCTCAACCGTGGTGAGAGATTGATAGATGCTTTGCGCAAGACGTCATAAAAGCATTTTACACACGACAAAGTTGACAAATGTTTATGTATTTTATATATTGTAAAAGTTTATTAATGTTAATTGCCATAAAGTTGATATAAAGTTGAATATTAATTATATTTTGATGAAGTAAGAGCGTTATTTACAGTTCTGTTTTGATTTATTGAAGATATTAGTTTTTAAACGAGGAGGGTGTTCGATCTGAAATTGTCCACAAGGTATTTGGTCAAACGCAAGGAGACGTCTAGGGTATATCGATAAACGTCCGTTAAAAAAGCACACAAAGGCGTCAAATAAATGAGACTACACTCAAGTGATATGAAAACGCAACACGGGAATTTCCGCTATATATTGTATGTACAATATGCTGCTTTTAATCGAATGGTACATGGCTACGTAAGACCTTTCCTTTTGGAAAAAATACTAAAACAACAAATAATACAGCAAATAGTATTCCTTTAATGTTTCATTATTCACAGAGTACGCGTTTGGCTCAATCATGTGAGCAAACTTAGGATGCAACATTTTGCAAACTATTTACGTTAAATACAGTTCTGAACTAGCTCAATTTTTCAAAGAGCTACTTCAACATTTATGAAGTTCTTGTTACAAAGTGTAGTGTGATTAAAACGTCTACAACATCACAGTTGTGTCCTTCCTCTAGTTAACTGCAACTTTCTTTTTAAAAAACATCTTGGGATTTCTTTGGAATATTATCTGCAATTAAGTGTGCAGTATATACAATATATAGCGGAAATTCCCGCGTTGCGTTTTCATATCAATTGAGTGTATGTATTTAGTACAGCTAAATTATTAACTGATATTTTTCTTCGTTGAAATCAAGTATATTGTATTTTTTTAGCTATAACCTAAATAATATTCAATATAGTAATTCTGAACAAAGAAATAACTTTAATCTGGCCTCAGCTTTTATACCTGAACTGCTCGGTCATGCAGCATGTCAACAGTATACAAGCAAGGTTTTACGCCAGCGTATGAAAGCTGCCGATAAGTAAATAAACATGACTGTGGGCCTGTGAACTGACAGGAATGCAAACAATTGTTTGTATAATTAATGAAAATCTGAGAGTTATCAAGCTGAAAAAAGCAGTAACTATGCAGTGGATGCGTCAGTAGTGTTCAATGTGAAACATGGCCAAGGGCTTATTGATATAATCCTTAATGATAGTTAAACAATTAACAACACAGACTTTTTAACGTTTCGGCTTGACAGCCTTCATCAGAATTTAATTTTCTGATATAATCATTCAAATGAAAATTGATAAAAACCCAAAACTCATTTTAAGTGACAGTGTGGACAGTTTGATTTGCCTCTTTTTCGCTTCATTTCGGCATTATAAAAAAACGATAAACGCTAAACTGTGTCATTATATATTCATGGATTCAATAAATGTCATGGATCTTCATCCATGAAAATACTTATTCCATTCCATTGCACTTATTCCATTCCAATAGTTGCAATTTCATTCAGTTGCACTTACGATTTCATTCTGCTCTGTAAACATTCCGGTCACATAACGATCCCGGAAACATTGCCGCTTTGTACACTGAGTAAACTGATCTACAAAAACGTCAAATCCACAGGCGAAATGGTAACCTTTGAACGTTCCAAAATATATGTTTATACCATTCAAGTATTTTAGACGAGTTCTCTAATAATTCAAGTTGTAAAGCATGCGTATCGCCAACTACATGATTCACAATCTGTTAACCATAGACAAATACAAAACCCATATAAGGATCAGCTTACATAAGCAAACTTTTCATGCTTTTTCAATGACCAGTTAGCGTTGGGAAATATGTCTTTACAAGCTCTTCGGTTTTGAGATAAGGAAAGTAATTTGCTCACAGGAAGTTGAAAATATGACAACTCTGTATTTCCCATTAAACGGAAGCAAACCATGTTACCTAACTGGGCTATAGTGTTACGTAAAGTAAACTATATTAGACACATCCCATAGACTGTTGTTTCAAGTTAACTATGGCAGTTTATGGCAAAATACAGGTCGTTGAATATAATATGTGATTATGTATTTGTAACATACGTTACACATCAATTGTGTTGAATACATTTTTTTTTAAAAAGTAAGTGAAAAATACATATAATTTTGATTCTCTAATGTTGTTACTTTTTTAAACGTTTTAATCGACACAATTGACGTGTAACGTATGTTACACAGAAAGAAATCACATACTATATTCAACGAACTGCCATAGATAAGTTGAAACAACAATCAATTTGGTGTGTCTCATATAGTGTACATTACGTAAAAATATAGATATCTCTTATATTACGTATTCAATTTTTAGCTCTACTGGCCGTATGCCAGCAGAGCTTATGGGATGTCCATCCGTCCGCCCGTTCGTCGTCCGTCCGTCGTTAACCTTTGACTCGTTAAGACGATAGGGCCTTGACTTTTCATTAGATTTTTACCAAACTTTAGCAGATTGTTAATATCAATGAAAGCTGGTAAAAGTTCGAAAACCAGCCAGATCGGACTAGTAACAGCGGAGTTATGGCTCTTGATTTAGTTAAAAATGCTATATGTTGCCTCCTTAAGACGATAGGGTCTTCGTTTTTCATCCGATCTTTACAAACCTTTACCACATAAAACCAGCCAGATCGCACCAGTAACAGGGGAGTTATGGCCATTGATTTAGTTAAAAAAGCTATATTTTGTCTCGTTAAGACGTCAGGGCCTTCATTTTTCATCCGATCTTTAAAACACTTTAACAGTTCGGGTTTGAGTTTGAAAACCAGCCAGATCGAACCAGTAACACCGGAGTTATGGCCCTTTTCAATAGTTGGTATAAACACTGGAAACCCCAGAAGTCGTTGGTTCAAATCTCACTTAAGGCATGTTTTTTTGTTTTGTTTTCAGAAGAAACCTTGGTTCATGGGTTGGATTTTTTTAATTATTATTATTATTTTTATTTTTTTAAATGTTTTTTATTTTCTTTTTTTTTTCATTTTTTATTCTTTTTTTAAAATCTTTTTTTCTCATAAGAAGCCTTGTTGTTTTTTTCTTTAATTGGGTGCTTAGTGTCCCTTGTTGGATCAGTTTTACATACAGTTATAGAGAAGAATTTCAAAAAAAATCTGAAACTACAAGAGATAAAGGTTTAATATTTTTTATTTATTATCAGCTTATGTTTCTCTAAAACGTTTGTTCAAATGGTGATTCTGGGGTCTAATTTAGCCCCGCCCCAGGGGTCACAGTTTAACATAGACTCATATATAGGGGAAACATTTCTTCTCTGAAACAACAAGAGTCAAAGGTTTAATATTTTGTATTTACACTCAGCTTATGGTCCTCTACCAAGTTTGTTTGAATGGTGACCCTGGGGATAAATTTGGCCCCACACCATGTTTCACGTGTTTTACAAAGAGTTACATAGGGAACAACTTTAAAAAAATCTTCTTCTCTGAAACTACAAGAGCCAGAGGTTTAATACTTATATTTATCATCAGCTTATGGTCTACCAAGTCTATTCAAATGGTGACACTGGAGAAAATATGGCCCTGTCCCCGGGATGACATGTTTTACACAGACGTATATAGGGATACATTAAATTACAAGAGCCAACGGTTTAATATTTTGTATTTACACACAGCTCTTGGTCACCTACCAAGTTTATTCAAATGGTGACCAAGAGATAAAATTCGGCAAGGCCCATGTGTCACATGTCAAACTTGGTTTGAGTATTTATATTAACGAAAGTTTGATTTGTTTTAAAACTAGCCAAACTTGAGCCAAATACATCCCCCCATATCTTAGTAATTGAAGACACTTTAAAAAAAAACTAGTTTGATACTGCCATATCTGACACACATTCGTTCTATTCCCGCCAACCCACCCCACCATGGACAAAAGTAATTTGCTTCGTTGTATTAAAAAACAGCGAAAAGGACTATAGTTGTTTGAGTGTTAGAATGTCCGAGAAGTAGGTTGGAAAAATATCGCGAATCTTATAGGTGTCGGACGGGTATTCCTGTGACACATGGTAACATGGTAACATGCATTATCTGAACCACCTTTCTTGTGAAATGTATCATTGCTCCAAGTGTCATACAGTTGTCAATACAAACATGTGCTTTTCTGACAGGATTTTACTAAAGAGAACAGAAAAATATACTATCAACATCGGCCTGGATCTTAGAATTATATTGGCTAGGTACGTTTATCGACTGAAATGCGTATCATTGGCTTTACAGTAAGTTTTGCCATCTGATGACAGCTATTGTAAATATATATATTCCCAAATTTGTTCAATGAGCCAAATAAAGGACGGTACGACCACTTTATCGCAAACAATTGCTTGTCAAGGTATATTAAAATAGTATGTTTTCGTAATTCGGAATGACTGATGTTAATGGTGTTCATCTGTTTTATCCAGTTCGGGACATACATATTTGACAGCTGTGTGAAACTGGACAAATCGCGCATGTTTACATCTTTTATTGAAAGTTGCGATTGTCTACATTCTATATTTAGTCAATAATTAGGTGTTGCTTTTATAAACTGCATTCTCCCATCTCAGAGTAAAAACTGTCTTCAGTCGTACGATTAAAACCAACTGTTAATAGTCATGCACAGTCGATTTTTAGAAACGACTGTCATGGTTAATCAATTCCGTTTGAATTGCTATTTAGAAAACATCCACTTTACATGATTAACTACAAACATATTTGATTCGCTTTAATTAGCTACATTTAAATTGACCGAAATAATCGCACGGTACATTTGTTATCGATACTTTGTGAAACCTTGACAAGCAAGAATGGTAAACTGATGTATTCTTCTTTCAACAGAAGTGTGAAGTACTTTTATCACGGGAGCTATTTTAAGGAAAGCAATGGCAGAAAATATCCATAGTTTTACCTTCAAACTAAAACTCCAATAACAGGCGATAAAATTAGGCTGTTTTTCCCCATCTATATATATATACTGTAAAGCATAGTATACATCTTACAAGACCCTTTCTGGAGCACTGGATCACGAGGATTCCGGGAAGATAGGTATTTAACAAGATAAATGTTAGACAAATTATCAACCAAACAGTGCAACAAACAAATATCGAGCGCTTTTGGCTTTTATCGCCTTCTTCAGGATGAATTCACAAAGTTACAAAAACAAACACATACATGTTAGAAAAGCAAAAACATAAACCAATTAATACTAAAAGCGTGCGCTTTATGCGCCCATGTCAGCATTAGTATAACACAGTTGTGAGGTGATAACAGTGTATGTGTAGTGACATACGCTGCTATAAGTTTAAATCTTGTTCATATAGAACCTTCAATTCCAAAAACGTGTTAACACACTGGCGTGAAAAGAGATTTTTCTGGGAGTGTATTTGCCGCGCGGTCAAAGGTTCAGACTGCCATTATTAGAGTTCGCAGAAAAAAACGGCTTCTGATTCAATGATTATGTACAAGTACACTGACATTTTGAAAGTTATAATATCTTGGAGAAATAGAATAATAGAAAAATAGAAATATCTTGTAAAAAGACTAGTTCTTATGAACCTATATAGTATTACACATTATCATTACACATACTATATAGGTTCATAAGAACCTATGATCTTAAATGGTAATATCACATATATGAGTGCCACCTGTTTGAATGAGTAATATCATCCTTTTTAAAGATTCAAAATTAATACGTTATATCCGTCATCACCCATTCTGTTCATTTTTAAAAAAAGATGATATCATTATTTTAAATGGCATGCTATGAATACATATAAGATGACAACTGTGGCGAAAAAGTGGCAAAGCCATGTTTTAAATAGATTATACAATTATACAGGCTATGCACAATAATAGAATATGTATTTGCAATAACACGCATGATAAAAAAGAGTTTACCTGCTGAGAATCTTGGGCGCTTATTATGTGAAATAGCGATTTCTCTTCGGCGTTAAAGTCATCATCATCATCATCATCATATGGTGTATTTCCTGAGTCATCAGATTCGAGAATGTCGAAATGAACCTCAGCGTAAGAAAATTCCTTTTCAATCATCGTGTCCAGGATTGCGGAGACAGCTTTCTATTGAACAAAATAATTAAGAGCGTAGATTATAATCTTGCTGTGTTCTATGTTACAATGCACCTGGCATGTCGCTTTAACAATATGTTACTAACGTACTATCGAAGAATACATATGACGAAATAACGGGAAAGGACACCTTTTGTTTCATAAAAGCGTTTTTTTGTCGGTCCAGACAATTTAGAAGTGGCCTCTGAAATAGAAGGATATTATATAATGCCACACGGTATCACTACCATACAAAACACATCAAACTTCCTCAACCAATTCCCGATTCATTTCTAGTAAGAAACCCGTGCCAGGTTCCTTATTCGAGTCATAATACGGCATTGTACTTGAATCATGTCAGCATGAATGTTGTTCATTCAATCACATCGATGTACTTTAAAGGGACACGGTAAAGCATATATTGAGCATAAGCAAATTACGGATTTTTATTAAGTGAAATGTGTACATGAAGACATGAGCATAGACCCAAATAAGTCTGTAGTAATACAATCGTGAATTTGAACGAAAACATAGTTTTATTTATTGTTTGTTAACATTGCTGGGACCGCTTAATTTATGTTTATGTTGATCACGTGACATTCATTAGCGCATTATGTTTGGATCATAATAGACCTTGCGTTACATCACATACCCGTCTAGTTAAACCAGTTAAGCTCTTTTATTATTAACCGCAAGTGTACTTTTAGTTTCGTTTTGGAGTGCAAACCCACGAAGCGATATTTTTGTTTTGCATCACTATTGAATTCCGTCAATATCCGTAAATATTCAATAATGGTTGTGGAATGTTTATCAACGTAACACGTTTGTGTTTTAAAAGATCAATGAAAGTATGTTTTATTACTTAACGGCTTATCAAAATTTCAACTTCTTGATTCAGCTCAAACAAGTTAAACAGATCCATTATTCAAAACTACAAGAGCTAGAGGTCTAAATATAGATATAAAATCGAACAGAAAAGGCAGCATTCAAGGACGAGAGTCAATCACAAACACACACAGAAACAAAGAACACATGTAAAGATGAATAAAAGGCCAAATAACACATCACAAACACAAAAGGGTTGACATTTTGGCTACCGGCTTGGAAGGGTCAGTAGCAAAAAAGGCCGCCTGCGGTTTAAACCAGCTTCTAGGGTGCACCTAAATGAGATATAGGGTCCTATAGAAACCACAGCGTCCGAGCGCAAAGGCATCGTAGGTCCGCACTGTACTGCAAACAAGGAAATGCAAATACAATGAAAGAGACAAAAACAACAGAAAAGGTGATGAAGACAGGGTTACCGACTTGGAACGATCAGTAGGCAATAAGGCCCACTGGTTAGCTTGAATCAATTTTATATGCGCACACTCCTCGCTATTATCCTGTCTTCAGCGCCCAAATAGACAAGAGAGTGTAAACAAAACTACATCCCATCAAAAGGAATTCTCTAACAATAAAGTCCACATCCTGAGAAACTAACTAAGGAAACACATAACAAATAATAAATCATCTCAGGATGTATCCAGAATCGTACTGAACAACCGAAGTAGTTGCAGCTAAAGAGAAAACCAATCTAGGGTAAGACCAGAAAACCCGAGGGACGAAAGCTCATAAACCTCACTCTTACTCTATTGTCGACCAAAAAACGGGTCAGTATAAATAAAGACAAGGCAGTATGAATATGCACTATAAGTAATAATAAGTACAAAAGTCGAACATGAAATGCAGCTTTCACCGAACACATTAAAAAAATATAAAAAGATCGGACAGAGAAAGTAGCATTCAAGGAGGACAGTCAACCACAAAACACAGAAACAAGCACGCAAACAGACAAACAAAAAGGCAAAAGTAATATTAAATGTAAACGACACCACAAACATAAAAGGGTTGACAAATAGGGCTACCGCCTTGGATCGGTCAGTGGCAAAGTAGGCCACTGGGGGTATAAACCGGTTCTAGGGTGCACCAAACCTCACACATCCCATTAAAACAGGACAGTGTAAATAAAGAAATGCCCGCCATGATCTAATCTCTAACCAACAAGGCAGCATCAATAGGCAATATAAGAAAAACACAAATATGCTCGTGTAAATATAATACAAAAAATCAACCCAAAAACACTCAAAAAGACAAAAACTTAACACATGTGTTGAAAGGATTTAACTGGGTCTATGAAAGTCATACAATCACTGTGGGATGTAAAAAACAATACTGATTGGATAAACGGGGATAGTTTCTACGGCCGCCACACGGCACAACAATATTGATTTACACATACATAATCATGTATATATAAAATAAAAATAAAGCCCAGAAATCCACAAAGCATGTACTTTATGACTGTGCAGAAGCCAGATCAAAACATAACAAATCGTTAAGGGTACGACAAGATTAAGACAAACATAAGCGCTACCGTCCTATGAGGATTTAGATAGACGTCATTATATGGGTCCACTAAACATGCAGCGCGTTGCAAAAGTATAGGGTCATAAACTCTATTGATAACGTTTGTAACAAGATTGATAAAGATTGTATGAAAGTGATTATGATTTAAGTTTCGCTTACGTTTGAATAAAGAACCGCGATTTTGTTTGAAAAATAGACCATATAGCGTGTATATTTTGTCGTTCAACACACGCATCTAGACACGTGAAAAAATGTGTTTATTTAAATTGTTGATTCATTTGGAACAAGGAACTGGACATCAGGAGAAGGGAATATGGAACTAGGAACCGGGAACACGCTTTATTTTAATGTTCAAATATATGTGTCACCGCCTTTTTGTCTTTTCTCAAAAACGTTTTATTGAACAAGAAAAAATTCTGCAGTCAAATTACTTGAATATAGCAGTATTGTTTACGCACACTTAAAATGTAATACAATATTGTTCCATGAATAATACTCACCTCGTTACTTTTTTGGCCCGAGTAGTACATCAAGTCGACTCGTTTTTCATCTCCTTTGGTGAATGTCTCAAAGCACAGATCCCGCACACTACAAAAAAAACCATTAGTTATTCAAATTTGCATTATGTACTTGTGTCTAAACGGAGAACACGCTCTTTTTTATTAAAGAATAAATATTATGAACCACATATATAGCATTCAAACACATCAAAATATAATTATATGATAAAAACACAGTTTTTTTATTAAAAAAAATAATTAATTTTTTATTTCAAAAAGTGGATATAAAAGCCTAACAGGAAATGCAGTATTCAAGAAACACAGTCAACCACAAACACGGCAGTCGACCACAAACACGGTCAGAAACTAACAACAACTACAAAGATGAATTAAAGGCAAGACATGACTACACAAACATATAAGGGTTGACAATAGGTTTACCGCCTTGGAACGGTCAGTGGACATACAGACCGCTGGGGGTTTAAACTAGGTTCTAGGGTCATCAAAATCTCACCCTTACCCTATTGTCATCCCAACAAAACGGGACAGTGTAAATTAAAATAACCCCGCCAGGTTATATTCATTAAAAACAAAGGCAGCACTAATAGGCAATATAAGTAAAAATGAGATATAGGGTCCTATAGAAACCACAGCGTCCGAACGCAATGGCATCGTAGGTCCGCACTGTACTGCAAACAAGGACTTGATAATACAATGAAAGAGACAAAAACAACAGAAAGGGTGGTGAAGACAGGGTTACCGACTTGGAACGGTCAGTAGGCAATAAGGCCTACTGGTTAGCTTGAATCGATTTTATATGCGCACAATCCTCGCTATTATCCTGTCTTCAGCGCCCAATTAGACAAGACAGTGTAAACAAAACTACATCCCATCAAAAGGAAACACATACAAAATAATAACAAACATGTCAGAATGTATCCAGAACCGTACTGAACAACCATAGTAGTTGCAGCTAAAGAGAAAACCAATCTAGGGTACGACCACAGAAAACCAAAGGAACGAAAGCTCATGCACCCACCTCCGTTATTTGGGGTTTCAGTAGGTACAATCATAGAGTCACAAGGGGGAGTCCATTCATCGCACAAGTGAAAAGTAAAGCGTAATGTCTGACTGTAGAAGGGTCAATCACTAAACATGCAGTGCGCTGTAAACCCAAAGCGTTATATCCTTTTCTGACGAACTTCCTGATTAAATTTGTAAAGCGGTCAGGAAACCCTTCAGATCCCTTTAACTTTCGAAGTTTATAGACCACATCTCCATAAAATGAGGGTTGTGATATGCCTTGTCGCAGAAGTGTTTTAAGGTTGGTGTTGTACTTTTCCAGCAGGCCCTCGTTGCGGCGGTAGAATTTAGAGAAAGATCTACGTAGTTAGTGATAACGAAAACCCTGCTGAAGAAGTTTACTTGTAATAACTTGATTTCGATCATTGAAGTCTATAGTCTATAACATCATTACACGCTCTAGCAAATCGAATGAGCTGGGAGATATAAACCCCGTATGAGGTAGCACTAGGTAAAATTAAAATCATTTTCTTATCATAGATTTTAGCATGAATACAATCATTTGAATTTGAGAGATGAAGATCGAGAAATGCTGCTACTGTATCAGAACTGTTGGCTTTAATCAACGTGAGCTCTGGTGGTTAAATCTTAGTAACCATATGAGCAAAGAACGGATTATCAATATTGAGTATGTCCTCAAGATACCGAGAAGTATTATTAAAGGCATCAATAATTTCACCCTGGCTAGCAGGTGACAAACTCAACATAAAATCTCTTTCATAGCAATACAAAAACAAATCTGCAACAAGTGGCGTACAGTTAGTACCCATAGTAATACCAACAACCTGGCGGTAATTAGTTTTACCGTATCTTATAAAGATGTTATCCAGAAGAAAAGATAAGGCTCTACAAACATCAGTACAAGTCCACAAATTATACTTATTAATGGGGGCGTGAGTAAAGAAAGCCCTGACAATAGTATAAGCTAGAAAAGTTGTACCTTCTCTAGCAAATTTCTTCTGAATAAGCTGAAGGAATTTTTATTTGATAAGATTATGTGGTAGTGTAGTATACAGTGTAGAAAAGTCGTAGGTGCTTAGAGAAGAGGCATGAAAATGCTTACACCGTAGATTGTCAATAACTTCTCCAGAGTTTTTGATAGAACAAAACAGATTGCTTCCTGAGTTCTCGTAGTGAATTCTTGTTTGTTTACCGTTATTTCGCTTGTATTTCACCAAGGGTTTGATCGATTTGCAGTGTGTAGTTGAGTGAGAACTCAATTGACTTAGGTATCTATAGTCTTGTATAGTGTATGTAACATCTGTAATACATTGGTCGCGCGGTAGTGTTTATCTACGACTAAGTATCACATGTAGAGGGTGTGAGTTAGTTTAACTCGTGGTAATGATTTGTTAATAACAGTAGAGACATAGATTTGGGTCCACTTGCTACCTGATTTAACTTACTTTTGGCGCGTAATTATCAATAGTATCTATGTTATGTCTCGTAATGAACCACATCATGTATGAATATGACTGTGTTTTCCTCTTGTCCTAACCTACCCGACTACAAATCAAAACCATTAAAATGCTATGAAAACACCAAGAAAATCAACAACACCATTAAATATAGCCATTAATTCTTGAATATTTAATGGAAACACTATTCTGTATCATTAATAATCAATTAATGGTCATTAATAGGCAACCAAACTATTATTTATCCCATTAAAAAACACATTTACAACTTATGGCATTAACTTTGAGACATCCACAAATTAATGCCCCATTAATTTATGTTTCAATTGAAATAATGCCCATTACTTGTAATAATAATGGCATTAACTGTTACTGTATTGTTTTGAATGCCCGTTATAATATGATGACCATTATATTTTTAACAACTTTAACGTGACCATTAAAATAAAATGACAGGCCATTAATTGAATTTCTTGTAGCAAAGTAATGAGAAATGAAATATCAGTAAAGTTCAGAATGAAATTCATGTGCATTAAATGTAATATGTTTTATGTATCATATATGAATGTGATACTTTCCAGCATTAATTAAGTGGCTTTAGACACTATACATGTGTATTACGTACAATGTTATTGTTCAGATTTAGGAAAATCTGAGCAGTAGTCTTCGAAGAGTATTAGCCAGAAGATATGACTACACACGTCTTTGAAATTGCCATTTGAATAAAAATGAATTTATTTACGAACCATCTAAAATTCATGCTTATCATTTTGGTGAAGGCTACAAATCTATTTTTAGCCATGACTTCCATCACGGATTTCAAATTGACCTGAATTTTGATTAGGACCAACCAGACATCATGCTCATATTCTGTGAAGTGTGAGACAAATGTGGAGAAGTTGCCGTAAATAAAAGTTTATGGACTGACGAACAACGTGTCAACGCAATAGATCTGCTGATCTAGATCAGAAGAGCTAACAAGAGCACTGCCTAGCGGTGCATACAAGTGCATCGTCAGCAAGATGAAGTTACAGCTTAAACTTTTTTCAAAGAGAAATAATTAAACTAGCAGATGGTGTTCCACGGAAAACGTGTGTCGCCTGGAGTGTGCTTATTTCAGAAAGGACAATCTAACTATAAAGTTTGAAGACAGGTGTTGCAATCTTTCATGAATTATGGAGCAGATGCTTTTTTTAAATTGTTAAACGTTTATGAAAAAAGGGCATAACTCTGCATTGGATAATTGATAAGGAAGAACTGTATAAACTTTCATTACCATAGGTGAATATTTTGTAAGTTATAAGCTAGATTAGGTTGGAAGTTAAAGTTTTATGAAAATGGGCGTAACTCTGCTCAAATGAAAGTCAGAGTTATCGGACATGTCAATGGTATCGAATAATTGATAAGGAAGTACTATATAATTTTTTATGACAATAGGTCAATATTTTCCAAAGTTATGAAAATAAAAATAGTATAAAAGTCGAACAGGAAATGCCGCCAGGTTAGAATGAGCCAGGTTAGATTGCAGGTTAAGATTTTATGAAATGGGGCATAACTCTACCTAAATAAAAGTCAGTTCTAGTTATTGGACATGTGTAAGAACATTCCTTAACATGATGTTGGGGCTAAAGTTTTATGAACATAGGTCAAATACTTTCCAAGTTATGGCCAGTTTGTGAGTTATGAGCTTGGTTATGTTGCAGGCTAAAGTTTTACATAAAGAGGCATAACTCTGCCAAAATGGAAGTCAGAGTTATTGGGCATAAATAACAACACTCCTTTGGGAAGATGAATATGTGTGCGAAGTTTCATGAACATAGGTCAAATTGTTTTTAAGTTATGGCCGGTAATGAGCTTGGTTAGGCTGCAGGTTAAAGTTTTATGAAAAGGGGTATCACTCAGATCAAATGAAAGTCAGAGATATTGGACATGTGTAACAACATTTCTTGAGGTAAGATGAAGGTGCATGTGAAGTTTCATGAACATAGATAAAAAATGTTCAAGTTATTGCCAAGTTATTGTCAAGGTTAGGTTGCAGGTTAAAGTGTGACGGACGATAGACGACGGGCAAAGTAAACCCTATGTGTCTGCCATGCTACGCAGGCGACACAAAAACTATAAACCAGAGAGTTACTGGCATTTATAAGATGTATTTACTGTATCATGCTGAATATATGTGCAAAGTTTCATTGGTGTACACCTTATACTTTGAAAGTTATTAGCCAAAATCTGTTATGTAAAAATTAACGGACAGATGGACGGACAACGCCATGACATAATACGTCCAAATGGGCTTATAAAATATATGATAATATTTTGTTGTCTATCTCGATTCTATTTTGATATCATATTCTTACAATATGATTATTATTTCTAAGGCAATCGGGCATTTGACTACTAATGTAGTAATATTTGGGAATAATACAATTAATTGGCACCATTGTTTTTGCATTTTGTTCGATCTATTTACAAAATTTGAGCTGTTGTTTTCATTTTCAACTGAGTTCCATGTACATATAGTTTTATATAATTATGTTCCTGTAAGTAGATTCATACTACATTGGAAATGCAGCTACATTTACTGTACATTAAAATGTACATGTACATATTTGTTTTATATTCCGAATTAACATATCAAAAAAACAAATCATGTTTGTCTTCATTTTATACTTTATTCGATAAGATTATCCTAATCCGCATGACAAATAAGTTTTTATACCTTGATATGTGTATCAAGTTTTATGAAGATTAATTGATTGGTTTAGGAGTTTGGAAAGATAAATAGATTATTTTACTATGACGCCAGAGTGTGATTCCGACAAAGAGTGCAAATGAAATGCAAACACTCTCTTTTGAGTTTTTACGTGGAAATGGCATCATGAACTGTAGCTTGTCCATGCACCATCCAGTTATTGATTGAAAGTAGGCGTTTTGTGATTATACTTACATTACTTATTGTATCAAAACACCGTACACATATAATAGTTGTTTTTAAAAGAGGAAATTTCAAAACGTAGTCAATAGAAACAGTATTTTAAAATCAAACCACTAATGTCATCTGTTTTCTCGGATTCTTTTGTTGTTGTCGATAGAAAAATGGTTTTCAGCACTGCAGATATTATTTGATTTCAGTATCATATGCAACATTTCACCAAGTATGATCAGGCCTTCTAAGTGGTGTAGACTGAAGGTTAAATTTGTGAATTATTTTTGAACTGTTAAGTAGATTAAATTAGTGAATTGTTCTTCATTAAAGGTCACTGTTACTATTAATAGCTTTCCATTTAATAACTTTAGTTTTCCTTGAAGGAGTTTAACAATATTTTCGGAACAAGGTGTGGCTCATGAAACGAATATTTGGGATATTGTTATTCGATCATTTGGTCAATGGTCAAAGTTTAATACTATAAATAACAAGAGCTGTCGGAGAACAGCGCAGCTCGACTATTCGATTTTTCGGAGAATAATAAATTTATAGCTAGTATATACCATCAGAAAACAAGGCTACAACAATGTGGGGTGGGGTTGGGAGCACAACATAACTATGTGTAAGAATTGACCAAAACTACACAGAAATATGTAAAAAAAAAAAAAAAATCGAGTTTTGAGTGGGGTGCGGGGTGAGGGTGGGAGAAAGGCGGGGGTGGATGGTGGGGATGGTGAGGGCAACATATATGTGTAAGAAGCTATGTAATATTTCACCAAACCAATGAAGAAAAAAACAAGAGGTCAATGACCTTGAAGCTCTACTGATTGATTTTGATTTCAGGAAGTAGTGACTACAAACTTGATTTTTGAAAATCTATTTTTAGCCGTGGCGGCCATCTTGAATTTCCGGCCGACCTGAAATTTTGCTAGGATCAATTAGACATCAAGAGCAACATTTATGTGAAGTTTCATGAAAATCCGTCAAGTACTTTCAGAGGAGTAGTCGCTACAAGTTTTCATTATATAACTCTATGTAAACAAAGATGGCCACTGGCAGCCATGTTTAACGTCGAATCAAAATAATGTTCAACTCGGATAACCATCATGTCATGCTGATCATTTTAGAAAAAGTCCCATATCAATATCTCTTAAAGTTTTCAAGAAGTCGTCGCTACAATCTTATTTTTTTTAAATCTATTTTTAGCCGTGGCGGCCATCTTGATTTTCCGGCCGACCTGAAATTTTGCTAGGATTAATAAGACATCAAGAGCAACATTCCTGTGATGTTTTATGAAAATCCGTAAAGTAGTTTCAGAGGAGTAGTCGCTACAAGTTTTCATTATATAACTCTATGTAAACAAAGATGGCCACTGGCAGCCATGTTTAATGTCGAATCAAAATAATGTTCAACTCGGATAACCATCATGGCATGCTGATCACTTTAGAAAAAGTCCCATATCAATATCACTTATAGTTTTCAAGAAGTAGTCGCTACAAAGTTCTTTTTTAAAAATCTATTTTTAGCCGTGGCGGCCATCTTGAATTTCCGGCCGATCTGAAATTTTGCTAGGATCAATTAGACATCAAGAGCAACATTCGTGTGAAGTTTCATGAAAATCCGTCAAGTAGTTTCAGAGGAGTAGTCGCTACAAGTTTTCATTATATAACTCTATGTAAACAAAGATGGCCACTGGCAGCCATGTTTAATGTCGAATCAAAATAATGTTCGACTCGGATAACCATCATGTCATGCTGATCATTTTAGAAAAAGTCCCATATCAATATCACTTATAGTTTTCAAGAAGTAGTCGCTACAAACTTATTTTTTAAAAATCTATTTTTAACTGTGGCAGCCATCTTGAATTTCTGGCCGATCTGAAATTTTGCTATGATCAATTAGACATTAAGAGCAACATTCCTGTAAAGTTTCATGAAAATCCGCCAAGTAGTTTCAGAGGAGTAGTCGCTACAAGTTTTTACTATATAACTCTATGTAAACAAAGATGGCCGCTAGCAGCCACGTTTAACGTCGAATCAAAACGATTTTTGATAAGGACCAACATCATGTCATGCTGATCATTTTAGAAAAAGTCCCATATCATTATCACTTATAGTTTTCAAGAAGTAGTCGCTACAAACTTGTATTTTGAAAATGTATTTTTAGCCGTGGCGGCCATCTTGAATTTCCGGCCGACCTGAAATTTTGCTAGGATCATTTAGACATCAAGAGCAACATTCCTGTGAAGTTTCATGAAAATCCGCCAAGTAGTTTCAGAGGAGTATTCGCTACAAGTTTTTACTATATAACTCTATGTAAACAAAGATGGCCGCTGGCAGCCACGTTTAACGTCGAATCAAAACGATTTTCGACAAGGACCAACATCATGTCATGCTGATCATTTTAGAAAAAGTCCCATATCAATATCACTTATAGTTTTCAAGAAGTAGTCTATTTTTAGCTTTGGCGGCCATCTTGGATTTCACATCAACATGAACTTTTGCTAGGATCAACTAGACTTCATGGGCAACATTTCTGTAAAGTTTTATGAATATCCATCCAGTAGTTTCAGAGGAGTAGTCGCTACAAATAAAAGTTAACGGACAGACGGACGGACAGACGGACGGACGGACGACGGACGCCGCACCACGGCATAAGCTCTGCTGATCTCTGATCAGTAGAGCTAATAATTAAAAAATCGAGTTTGAGTTGGGATGGGGTAGAGGCGTGGGGTGGGGAGGGCAACATGTGTAAGAATTGTCTAAAACAACAAAGAAATAAGTAAAAAAAAAATCAAATCAAGTTGGGGGGGGGGGGGGGGGGGGGCGGGCAACATATATGTGTAAGAATTTACAAAAGCAACACAGAAATATGTAAAAAAAAAATAGTTACAAGTGGGGGTGGGGTGGAGGAGCGGGGGGTGGGGGGGGGGGAGCGGGCAACATATAAAATCAAATCAAGTGGGGCGGGGGGGGGGGGGGGGGAGCGGGCAACATATATATGTGTAAGAATTGACTAAAACAACAAAGAAATATGTAAAAAAAAAAATAAAAAAAAAAAATCTAGTGGTTGTTGGGGGGGGGGGGGGGGGGGGTGAGAGGCGGGTGTAGGTGGGGTGGAGGAGCGGTGAGGGGCAACATATATGTGTAAGAATTGACAAAAGCGACACAGAAATATGTAAAAAAAAAAATTCAAGTTGGGGTGGGATGTGGGGGAGAGAGCTGGGGAGAGGCGGGAGTGGGTTGGGGGCAGGTGGAGGGTGCAAAATATATGTGTTAGAATTGACTAAAACAGCAAAGAAATATGTAAAAAAAAAAAAAAAAGTTTCAAGTGTGGGTGGGGTGGGTGAGGAGGGGGTGAGAGGCGGGGTGGGGGTTGGGAAGTTTGCAACATATATGTGTAAGAAATGACTAAAACAACACAGAGGGGGGGGGGGGGGGTGGATGTGGCAACATGTATGTGTAAAAATTTACTAAAACAACAAAGAAATATGTTAAAAAAAAAAAAAAAAAGTCTGGGGTTGGTGGGGTGGGGGTTGGGGTGAGAGGCGGGAGTGCGTTGGGGGTTTGGGGGGGGGGGGGGGGGGGGGGGGGGGGGCAACATATGTGTGTAAGAATTGACTAAAACAACAAAGAAATATGTAAAAAAAAAAAAAAAAAAAATCAAGTCTGGGGCGTGGTGGGTGGGGTGATGGGGTGAGAGGCGGGGGGTGGTGGGCGGGGAGGGTTGCAACATATTTGTAAGAACTGACAAAAGCAACACAGAAATAGGTAAAAAAAAAAAGAAAAAAGTTTCAAGTCTGGGGCGGGGTGCGGGTGGGGGGGTGATGGGGTGAGAGGCAGGGGGGGGGGGGTTGGTGGGGGGGGCAGGGGGGGGGGTTGCAACATATATGTGTAAGAATTGACTAAAACAACACAGAAATATTTAAAAAAAAATAAAATAAAAAAAATCAAGTGTGGGGTGGGGGGGAGGGGGGTGGAGCAGGGGTGATGGTGAGAGGCAGGAGTGGGTTGGGGGGAGGGGGGTGGATGGGGCAACATATATGTGTAAAAATTGACCAAAACAACAAAGAAATATGTAAAAAAAAAAAAAAAAGTTTCAAATCTGGGGCGGGGTGATGGGGTGAGAGGCAGGAGTGCGTTGGGGTTTGGGGGGGGGGGGGTGGGGGGGGGGGCAACATATGTGTATAATAATTGACTAAATCAACAAAGAAATATGTAAAAAAAAAATATTCAAGTGAGGGGCGTGGTGGGTGGGGTGATGGGCGGTGGGGGGTGGGGAGGGTTGCAACTTATATGTGTAAGAATTTACTAAAACAACACAGAAATATTTTTAAAAAAAATGAAAAATGAAAAATTTAAATGTGGGGCGTGGTGGGTGGGGTGATGGGTGGGGGGGATGGGGGGGGGGTGGTGGGGGCGGGGAGGGTTGCAACATATATGTGTAAGAATTGACAAAAAC